>OY728122.1:587780172-588380172 GCA_963277665.1 Viscum album | reverse complement strand
TGGTTGATTGTGAATATACATGGTGATGTGTTGATAGGGGATGGTTTATCCTATAGGTTCCTTTGATACTAAAGATTATGATTGTGGTTTTCCAGATTTTGAGATTAAGTGTCTTGTATGAATGTGATATAAAATTTCTATCTTGTCAGGAATGTTTTATTATGAGATCACATCTTGTGGTGATGCAAAAATAAGGCATTATGATTTTTGTAGTGATTATATCCAAGAATATTCTATGGAAAACTTTTTTCAGAAAATGATTAATGTCGTTTGAGGTGAGATTTATATCCATTTATATTAGAACCTATGTTTTTTTAACACCATCATGTTTTATATTCTCATAGTTTTATTAATAAAAATAATATATTGATTGCAATGGAGGATTTTTACTAGATCCATTGTACTATTGACATCTAAAAAAAGAAACCCTCATCCCCATTCTTCCTACTATTTTTAGATTCCTTTGGCGGATATATTTTCATGGGCTTATAAAATAGTTTAGTTAGGCTCATTGATGATAAAAATTTTGGAGGGTGATAAATTGTAACATGAGATTGGATTTAGGTTTATATTTTGCTATCATTTTTAATTGATTAGATATTTCATATTCATCTATTACTAGGATGTGGGACCCAATCGATGAGTAGGGACTATAATAAAGATTTAAAAACTAGTTCATTAAGTGGATGGTGGGTAAGGCATCACAAAATATGGATATTTCAAAAGATAATTCATTGAATTGTAGATAAGTGGGATGATATTTGCACAAATATATTTCTCAATAGTGATAAATGAGCTAAGTAGTAATATTCTCATATTTTCCATCATTAGGATATCTTAATTAATTAAAGTGTTCTTGATTTGTAATGTCAACATTTATTTATGGTGGATTCAAATGTGTATAGAGAGATCTAAGATATTAATAGCATTTGGAATGAAATTTTATATTGTGGAAATGTACTAGATACTACATCTCAACATAATTTAGTATTTTACTGACAAGTATTCATTTATCTTCCCATTTTGGCCACCTATGTTTTGAAAAGAGATATTCATTGATTAATCCATTATGTTAATTTTTTGGGATGGGATTGAAGGTGCATCACTCTATGGAAACATGATCATTGATTTTTTTATAATACTAAAGATACTAATCATATATCCTATAGTGATGGATCCTATCATCTGTAGTTTTTTAAAACCTGAATGAGTCTATATGCGACAATAATTTCACCATTAGCTGATAGAAATGAATCAATGGGTGGTTCATTTATATCATCATTCCTTGGGATGGGAAATATTGATTATACTCTATTATATAACAATTTGGAGTGTCTTTGTTCACTTTTGGGTTTGTTAAGTGGTTATAATGAGGTGCATTATGGTTGAATGTATTAATGAAATTCATGAGGTAACATAGAATGGTTTCAATAGCTTGCGTTATTTTGGGTAATGGTTGTTTGGAACTTGTGGAGAAATAATGACCCCAAATGTGGTGTCCTTGATCTCAGTGATGGAGAAGGATTATATTTTTAGTGGAGTTTTATTCTTGTTAATAATGGATCAATATCCCATCAAGGGTTAGATATGCCCTTTTGTGGCACGTAATATATCAATGTGAGGCTGAGTAGTTGTATTATTATAGATTTTTCACCATTTTATTTTCACAAATGAAAATAATTGTCAGTGAAGAGGATGTGTGCACTATGATTATCCCATTCCATTTACATGGATCATTTTTGGACCTTTAGAGCCTCAAAAATGTATGATTTGTATGATTTTAATTTTCCAAATAAAATGAATTCATTATAATTTTTATGGTCTATTGGCCCTCTAAGGGGTAATTTACTCTTTAAGAATAATTATGTGAGATTCATTTCCATACATATTTCATGATGATATATAATAACTAAAAAATGCATATTATTTTTTAATTATCTTAAAATAGACATATATTTTAAAAATAATATGGAATGAAATTATGAATTCTTGATAGGTAAGGAAAAATCTATTTCTTGGTTATTGGTAATGAGTTTGAAATTTTATGGGTATTTTGGTTTATTTTTTGTTTTTATTTGTCAAATAACTAGTTATCTACCACTATTATAAAGAGAATAAGAACATTTTTTTATCATTTTTGTGTATCATGATTTAATGGTGAAATAGGGAGAATGAGGAGCATGCTTTGTCTGAGGTATCCAATTGTATAATGATCTGGAGACATCAATGATAAATCAAAAAATGAAACCCAAATATTTAGTGATTATCCATAAGGTAGGTCTTGTTCATTAAATTACAATAATACCAAAAAGTAATTATAGTTTTCCTTTATTGAATATTTATTTTTATTTATGTTGAGTGGATAGAGTTAAATATATGTGAAATTTGTAGCGTATCACAACGATCAAGTGACTTTTAGTGGGTTATGTGTTTGTAAATCCAGATCACACAACACATATTTCAAATAACACACGCTATGTATGTTCTAAATTAATAACTGGTAACATAAAGTTTCCACATGAATTATTATCCATATTGATACTTGATTTTGGACAGTTTGAGTAAACATGCTTGGACCAAGCCATGTACATGACCAACACCATATGTGTGGTACAAGGCATGTACAAGTACAAACACTAATCAGTTATAATAAATTACTTTATACACAATTTAAATTACATTACATGTGTTCCATTGAGAATTTTATATATTTTGGATGTACACACCTTTCCAGATATAGGTAAATTCCCAAACTGCATTGTTGGATGTGAACATTGGGCACCATAAGTAAACATTTTTTACTACTACCTCATATGTATTTTCATTAATTTTTACAAGGATCCAAATTTGGGCTTGTTTTATATTCATATAATATTTATATATGAAATTTGATAATGGGGTTTTTAGTGAAAATAGATTCCATTGGAGGGATAATTTGGGGAAGATTATTGATCATGGTCTCATATAAATGAAACATTGTTCATGTGATGAATCGAGGAAGGTGATGGGTCAATGACCCCTTGAAGCTTTATGATGTATAGCCATAGAACCCTTGTTGGTATTAAAGGATCATAAATCTTAGGATTTTTTTTAGTTGTTAAAGATCCTATAAGTATTATGATACATGAATGTATGAGTTCATGCTATACATTAATGGTTATCATTATATAGCAGGCTATCGCAAGGGGTCTTCTAAACGAGAACGGAACTCTTGGAGTTCCCCCATGAACCCATTTTTCATATTTTGATTGGGTGAATGTTGTTTTGATGGGATCATATGGACTAATTCATTCGGTCACCCTACTATATGGTTTTTACTCTGAGTTCCTATAATTGTAGGTTAATTTTATCTATTCCCTAAATCATCCGGGGAGTTATCGTGGGATATGAAGTAAAATATTATATATTATTATAGGATAATCCATTTCATCATACCTATACTTTATATGATTTTGAGGCATGATTTGAACGAATTTGATTCCAATTTACTACCATGATCCTATAACATTTGACATGGTGATGATCATACCTCACATTGACATAATTATTACTTCCCAAAAGAAATAGAGTGCAGTCATCAATGATAAGTCATAGTTTTTTAGAGCTCCCACATTGAGGCATGGGATAATTATCATATAAATATACAAGAAATTATACATAACCAATTGTATTATTTGGGTAGGCACAAGGACCTCTATGGGTTTGGAAACTTTCCCATCTAGTCTACATTCCAAGTGAATCATAATTTATCGATTGTAATATAGAAACGATGGTGTGATGAGATTATTATTCAAGATTTGAGGATATTAAAATTGGTTTTTTGATTGTGACCTATAGGTTGAACAAGGTTTCTATACTTTTGTATGATCACTAATAGAAAATAGTCGTTAAAAACACTAAAAATGGCTATTATCTATGCCAGAGAAGCACAACCTGTCACAGTGATATTAAAAATATTTTTCATATATCATTACTAAAAAGGCATTGATAAATGGGTCCCTTACTAGTTGTTTTATTTAGTGCCGATACAGATTAAATTTATCTGCAATGATAAATGACAATTATATCAAAACAATGTAAATATTTTAAAAAGAATTAATTTATCACTGATTTCAAAAGCATTGATAAAGGATCCATTTATTACTAATTTTTAAATTTATAATAAATGAGAATATTATATTGTGTTGTTATAAAAAAACTATAACACCAGTGCAATGTGATATAACATCACAACATAACACATATAACACAAAATTTTTCCAAAATTATTATGTATCCACACAAAATTTAATTAATTAAAAAATAAGGCAAAAATATAAGAAAAAACTATGTTATATACATTTCAAACATTGATTTTTACAACTAAACAAGTAAAAGATATTACATACAATAAAAATATCAATGTTTCCTTATCATTTGATCCTTACTCGGACTGTTGATATTACCCATAAAACCACCAATTATAGTGAAAAATAATGAACCACTATTTGAGTAAATTTAGCATGAAAATAATAATATAAGGAAATAAATTGAAATAAATTGTCAATATTAAACTAAAATTTCAGTCATACCATAAACACTATTAATCATTTTGATTTGTGGTTGATTATTACACATCAAAACCATTATTGTTCGTATTCATGCAATATCTCCATGAAAATTATTTTTACATGTTAAATTAAAAGCCCTACAAGCGTATACTAGTGGTTGTGTGAATGGTACTTTTTAAAATAAAAACTCAATTTTAAACTAATAATGGAAAAGTTGAGTCATACCAGGAATATCATGTATCATATTAAGGTAAAATTGATTCTTAAATATAAAAAAGTACTTATGGATCATTTCGATAATGTATCTAAAAATTTTATAAATGTGTTTCACCAATTTTTATTATGTTAGTTTTCTGTTTAAAAAATTGATTTGAAATTTATTTAATAAGATGCACAGGGAGTCATAACTGTCACACTATGCATCAGATTGAGTTATGACCGATTACTAAAAATCTAAAATGACTTATGGATTGTATACCTAACATATAAAAACAATAAGAATGATTTTTATTTGTCTTTATTAGGTCAGTTATTAATTTTTCTAAATGGATTTATCTTTTAAATAAATGATGCACTTGGAGTCATACTAGTCACACTATGAATCCGATTGAGGTGGACATGATTTCAACAAATATATAATTAAATATTGATAATTTTCTTAAATTTATCAAAATAATATTATTAAATTATCTCAATTTTTTGTACATCACATATATTTTCTACTAAAATGTAATTGTAATCTGGAAACAAAAAACGTTAATCATACCAATAACCTAATTTATATTTTTTATTTAATCCTAATTATGAAATTTCATAAAATACATACAAATAATTTTCAAAATTAACTTGAAAAAATGATCATGTTCGATTGATTTTTAGTTAGTGAAACTTTTTGAACTAAAATTTTGATTTTAAACTCACAAGAGACACATTCAGTCATATCAGGATCATGATGTATAGTTTTCACGTGTGGTTGATTCCAACATGTCAAAAATTTCATAAGGATCATTTCAAAAAATTACAAGATAAATTTCAATGTGTTTTCCAATTTTGAGTAGTTCAGTTTTCCATTTAACTAAAATTGATTTCAATTTTAAAAAAAGATGCACATTGAGACATACTTTTCATGCCATGCATTATATTGAGGCGAGACCAGTTACTACACATCTAAAAGGACACACATATTTTTTTTTCTAAATTATCAAAACAATATGAATGTGTGTTCTCACTTTTGAGTACGCCACTTGTCATTTTACTAAACATTCATATTTAACTAGAAACACCGACATTTACTAATACTAATCACTTTATGTATCATATTGACATGATAATGACTCATATATGAGAAAAACTAATTTCAAATAATTTTAAAAAATCATCAATAAAATCCTAGTATTTTTAATTGGTTTTTAGTGTCTGAAACATTTTGAACTAAAATATCAAATTTAAACTAATAATAGACACATTGTGTCCTTTAGGAAACATCATTTGTTAGATTGAGGATAAGCAGATTCATAGACACAAAAAAAATTACGGATCATTTCACTAATGTATCTAAACATTATGAATTTTTTTATTGGTTTTTAGGAGGCTAGTTTCCCATTTTACAAAAAGTGCTGTCAATTTTAAATAAAAAGAAACTCTTTAAAACATAACAGTCACACTGTGTATTAGATTATGGTTAGGAAAATTTCAAAACATCATAAATGACTTACGGATAATTATGTATTATTTCAAAAAAACCAAAATTCATTTTCTCAGTTTTGAGTACATCACTTCTCTTTTTTAGAAAAATATCATTTTATACTCGAATCATGCACTTTGACTCATACTGATCACATGGTATATCAATTTTATATTTGAACAATTCCTAAAATTCAAAAATAACATATGAATAGTTTTCTAAAGTTATCAAGAACATATGGGGTTTTCGATAGGTTAATAATGAGGGGAAATTTTTGAACTAATCTATCAATTTTTAACTGATAAAGGACAGTTTGAGTCATTCCAGGAACATCATGAATTGGATTTAAGTGAGGCTGATGCGTACTTGAAAAAATTGACACGTGGATCATTCTATAACATATAAAATAATTCCAAATCATTTTTCATTTGAGAGTAGGTTACATTTACATTTTTTTAAAATGTAGTTCAATTATAAATAAAAAGATGGAGTTAGAATCACACTACTCACACCATGCAATAGATTGTGTGCAGTGGATTTAAAAAATCTCAAATGACTTATGGGTCATTTAACTAATGTTTGAAAACAAAATGAATGAGTTTACTAAATTTCGTGTAAGTCAATTGTTCTTTTTTACTAAAAGTGTTGTCAATTTTAAATAAAGACACACATGGTGTCATACCATTTACACCGTGCATTAGATTGTGGGGATTCAAATTACTATACATATCAAAGGACATAATGGTCATTAAACTAATGTATCAAAATAATAAGAATGTGTTTTTTTAGTTTTCAGTATGTCATGTGTAATTTTTTTGAAAATGTCATTTTAAAATAGAAATATGAAATTTAACTAATAATGATCACATCATGTATCAGTTTCACGTGAGACTGATTCCAACATGTTATAAATTGTATATAAATTTTTTTCCTAAATTATTATGTAAATCTAGGTGTTTATGATTTTTTCATAGGGTTATACTTTTTGAACTATATTTACCATTTTAAAGTGATTACAGATACCTTTAGTCATACTAGGCACATCATGTATAGGATTGAGATGGAGATGATTTTTACAAGTCACATATGACTTATAGAACATTTTCCCAAAGTATCAAAACTATCTGAATATTTCTCTTCATTTTTTGTATGTATGTTTTTTTAATTATTATTAATTTATAATAAAAAGATGCACATCGAGTCATATCCATGACTCTGACTGTCAAATTGAGGTGCTGATGATTCTTACATGTCCCAAAGTCTCCAAATAATATTAACTGTCAATGTTATATTGAATTCCATTTATTTTCATTGAGAAACAACCAACACTATATATTGAATATTTAATAATCCAATTATTTTGAGGTACGAATATTTCCATTTGGTTTATACTTGAGTAATACATATAAAAGGGGTCAAATACTAGATTAAAAAAATAAAAAACATGAATTATTTGTTACACGCTTTGTATTTTCTTCTATAGACCATGTAGTCAAGTCGGCAGGTTGGTGCAAGATGTGTAATGTATGTCGGAGGAATTATGAATATTGTAATAACCTACACTATATGTAGTTTCACTTACACACATTTCATTACCCAAAAATTGTTTAAAAATGTTAGGTATTGTCGGTTTCTGTCATTTTTGACAGAGGCTGTCCTAGGATGATGAAAAAGTAGTGTCGAACAATCAATACCTTCCTAATTAATCATCTGAAACCCGATTCCTTCTTCATCGATTACGTTTGAACCCAATATATAATTAACCTATCCAGGTTACCTATAAATACGATAACTGAGCTGGCCATGACATTTCTGGAAGGGTGTTCTTGATTAACAGGGTTGGTGACTATCATCTAGCATCATAAAATATAAAAATGGGAAATATTTTTTCTAAAAAATGCAGATGAAAAAGTAAACATGGTAGTATGCATAAAAAAAGAAAATCCATTTGGTGTGAAATAGAAAAATACATCAAGGAAAAAAATTCCCAATGTACTAAAACCCAAGTATTAAATTGGGGAAAACAACCCCAAGGTCCCTCAGGATAGAACATGTAATGCCCCGACCCCAGAAGCCCAGAGTCGGTGCATTATTAATAACATTGGCATGATTACAAGGAATCACGTCCTGAAAGACCGATCAATTTAGTAGTCCTGGAAAATAGATTACACACATGAACATTACATTACACATTAAAAAATAAATCACAATATAAACGATCCTTTGAAAATTCCATTAATCCCTTAGCATAACCCTGCTTATCAATCAAAATACCCTTCATGGAATCCTAGGAAAATCAAAACATAGAAAGGGGTGAGCTCAGATTATTAGTAAGGAAAACAATATAGAGAAAAAATTAATAAATAAGCATTAATATTTAAGGAAATGTATAAAACTAAATAGCCTTTTAAACATAAAATTCATCATAATATGGCAACGATACAACAAAATGATACCATTTACTTATTCACATGGATATTCTACTAGTCGAATTATCACATGAAATATCAATAGACACATTCATAATGATGGAATTCATAATTCCAGACTTCTTATCAACATTGTCAAGGTTATGTGCCCAGACTACTAATATGATTTTTTCAAGGCCTTGTGTGAAGACACTAGTTTGTCTCATGAGACCTACTGATGCCTCGAGGAGCTATATCGGGCTCCACATATCACTTACTAAGTCCAATGAAGTCCTCAAAAGAAAAGGATTAAACATAACATAAACATTCATATTAAAACTAGCATATGAAATGTCAATACATTATCCATAAACCATGAATGGTATAAAAATAACATATCAACAGTCAAACATATCAAAAAAACATCAATACAATATTGAAGTGTTGTATCAAAATAAATCAAATTCAAACAAGTTTAAAATCCATCAAAGGATGTGGACATAGATGAAAATTATTTGTAAAAAGCTTTTAGATAAATATCTATTTTTCATGAAAACATTTAAAAGTCACACAATTTAGAAAGGAGTACTTTTAAAGAAATTTTTGAATCAAAGTGTCTCATACCAAATTGAAACTTTTGAAAGGAATTATCATTTTAAAAACACCCAATTCTATATTAATAAATCCTCAAAAATCATTTTGAGAACTTGTACATTAATGAGAATGATTTAGAAGAATGAATATTTAAAACATTTAAAATGATGTTTAAAAAAAATTCCCTTAAAAGAATACCTTTGAAAAAATTTTTAGGAAAATTGGACATGGATAATAAATATGTCCCAGTGGATACTTAGGTAAAAACAACCTCAGATAACAACAATATTGTAAAATTAACCCTTACATTGCACTTTCCTTTATTCGAGGGTATTCTTAAACTTCTGTATAAAGAATGTAGTATGTTATTAAATTATAACCAAACCATATTAATATTTATGATATCATAAAAGATTCATTTATAACTTTAAACTATGCATTTAATAATATTTTCCTTGTTAAATTCACATTTCGTGTAATAATCTCCTTCTCCCTCGTACATTTTTAACATGTTACTGTTGATTGTTTGACTTAGATCATGATTAAAATAATTCCTGAATATAAAACATGATTTACATATCATATATATATAGGATATAAATATGTATAATATACATATATATGAAATGGAAATCACCATTTTTGGAGATGATAGGTCATACGTACGCATAAACGTTCTTTCCTTTTTCGTATCGTATGGAACATAACTCAGTGAATACGATATATGTTAGTATATATATATATATGTAAATCTCCAATAGTTTTTTTCCATGTATTACAAACTTATTAATGATACATATTTTACAATCATTATTGAATGGTCAACATGGAAATGAATCTAATCGCATCGTGGAGATGGTAATCATCACGTACGCATGAGCGACACTATCATTATATTGACAGAGAAATAAAATATAATTGGATGGTATATCATATATACAGAATCATTATCTTCTTATATTTATTATTTACATTGTTTATACTCATTATTATACCAATCCAAATAATTAAGTCTGTGAATAACAAACTACAACACGACATGGTAACGGTAATCCGTACTTATGCATGTATGGTGACTGTGTCATTTATAAGAAAGATAGAATAATGAATATGGTTGTACCATTTTTATAATAAAATCACTGTATATAGAAGAAATTTTAGTTATTATTTTTATGATGGAATAAAAAAAAGAGGTAGCGGAAGAAGAAAAGAACTTGAAAGAGGTGATGAAATGCTTACTTTTTCTTCGCATTCTTCCATTTGAATTGATCAAAAGGGCTCCTCAGGATGGATTTCTGAACAAATGAAGGCCTCCAGGATTAAGGGAGGAATGTTGGGATGCTATTTGGGTAGGGGATGGACGATCCAAATATCTTTGGATGTTTGAAATTTGGAGAAGGGTAAGTGCCCTTTTATTAGAGAGGTAAGGGTCACTTTTTGAAAAGTTTGAAATATTATTTTATAATAAAATCATTTTCGGATTCTAATGGCTATAAAATAAAGTAGTTAAATTCTACGGTGGGTATGGGTAGAAAAAATCCAAACAATTACATTTTATATTGGTTTAGCTCATCATAATTTCCTTATCTTTTAGATTTAACTCTTAGTCAAATAGTTTTACATTTACCATGTCACTTTGTATTTTAATATTATATGGTTATTAAACATACTATAACAAGCGATGAGAACGCCATGAAGTTCATTATTAATATATATAACCTTATCTAAGTCATTTGGATAATCCTTAGATTTTTATATTTATTATATAAATTCATAATATAATATTTGTTTTAAAAACGCAAATATGTAAATTTTGAAACTATTTAGTATTTTATTTTTTTTGAAAGCAAATAAAACATTATCAAATTTAATAATATTTATTTAACAAAACCTAACATGTCATATTAACCTATAAAATTATCATAATCTCTCATAATTCTCAATTTACATTTATTTGGATATTTATAATATCAATTATTTTAATATTTTATTAATAAGTTAATTACTGCATCATCATTTATTCACATTTAAATTAAATTATTAATGTCTAAAAATTATAAATAAAATTACCATTATATATAAATTTTGTCATCATTCAAATGAATATTTATAGTCGAATATCATTTATGTATAACCCTATATTAAAAATGGTTTAGTTATTAAATATGGAATTAAACTCTATTATCTATTCTTTGAATAAATTATTAATAAATGTCTTATATTATCCAGGTGGACCAAATGAGGACATATTTTATTCCTATGGTTATTTTTGGTCGAATTATATTTATTCAATAGAATTAATATGTTTTTAGGGTAATTATGATGTTACTATTACCCTTAATTACCCCATTTACTTTTAAACATTGTAAATAAAAGTCAAATGTTACTATACAAAAAAAATTTCATATTATTGAACCACATTTTTTATTCTGAGGTTAACCATGTGTCTTGGATTTTTGAAATTCAACTCAAAAGCGAGGTAAAATTATGTTTTATACAAATTTGCAAATGCTCCTAAGAAGTGGATAAATTATTATAAAATGGTTCCAATGATTTACATTCAACTAATTTAGGTATTATATATATATTTGGACTTAAAATAAATTTAAATAAAATAAATAATTATTTAAATAAATTTTTTTGTTTAAATAATAACATAGTATTTTTCATGATTCATATAAATTTGACAATTTTCAAAAAAAAACAAAAAATTCACCCAAAGCTAATTTTGATATTCGAAATTAAAAAATGATGTGTATTTTACAAAATTAAAAACATAGAAGTTCTATTTATTAGTTTAAAATTTATTCCCGTTGACAAAACCAACAAACGGGTTTCTAGAAACTAAAAACTATCAATAGATTAACATTGGTTTACGTCAAATTTAAATATAAAATTACTTTTAATGACCTAAACTTTATTTAATGATAAAAATATAATCTATTTATACTTCAAAACCTTTCAAATTCATAATTTAACTCTACAGATTATTTCGATTAAAAACTGGATTTCAATTAAAACATAGTATTATTCACTTTTCGTCAAAATATGAAAGTTATCAGAAAAGAACCAAAAATATATCTAAACTAACTTTTTATGTCCCAATTATAAAGAAGAATATAATTTTATTAAATTGAATATATAAAATTTTCATATTTTGGTTTTCAAAAGGGATATCCATTAAATGGTAGTAAAGTAGCATTTTTTGAGAAATACTTCTTTTATCTAATAAAAGGATTTTGTTCTTATATTAGGTCTATGAAAATTATAATATGGATGCTAAACATATATTTAGTATATAATATACAATATTAACATAATAATATTCTTAACCACATTTTGAACCAACGGTTTGGTTTGTTTGGGTGTGCTCGAACTCAGTGTTGCGTGTAGTGCAAGCTATTGAATTTTTTTAATGAGATAACGTACTATGAAATCTAGTGGTGTTATATTCTCATATCCTTCAATAAATTGTGTCTTCGTAATTTGAAATTGTTCTTTGAAAATAAAAGGTTAAAAATAGAAAAAGACCTTTTTGGAAAACCCAGATCAATAATTGGATAAATAAAAGTTAATCATAATAAGAGGGAAATGGAATGAATAGGTAACCACCAAATTATGATCTCGATTAGGAGAAAATTGGTGGAAATTAGAGACACATAATTGGAGTAATGTATAAATATTAATAAGAATTTATTTAGGTCATCAATCACAAACAAATCTAAAATTGAGGGCCTCAAAACCATCAATCTAAGATGATGTAAAATGTCATCAGTTCAAGAAAACATAATGTAATAGGGTAACACAATTTTAGTTATAAGATCCCTTCCCTAAAGATAAATAATTAATTTTTTGATAGAATAAGAGGAAAAAATATTTACTTGATATGTAGGGTATCATCTTTCGACTAACTTCTACCACAAATCTCAGCTTTCACTCCAAAATATAATATAATTCAAAAATATTCTATTTATCATAATTCTATAGTGTTCCAAAAATAATGAATTTATAATTCATTTTCCATTCTATTTTAAAAGAAATTGAATTACTCAAACTATGAATCACATCAGCCAGTGGTATGTGATGCACCATTGTCACCCTTCGGTTGCAAGTTCATGTCTTGTGGCCTTACCAAATGTGATGGGTTGTCGCCTGACCTCTAGGTTCTTCCTTTTATAACAATCCAATGATAATCATAATAAATTCTTTAGACACAATAATAGAATCCAATTTAAAACATAATCCATTGCAACCATTAGTCTTATCCAAAAAACTTCTATCTAAACATACAGTCCAAATTTTATTTGGAAGGTAAACACAATGATGATCTTTTTTTCCACTTAATAACATATGAATACCTACAACATGTATTTTTTTAAGACATGTTAAAACCATTTATTAATATAAAATATTATGTATTACATTTATTCTTCTTTATTAGTTATATAATACTAGATATATTCCTTATATCCGAAAATATGGAATACTTCAACAATGGTGAAGTAAAAAAACATTAATAACTTTCAAGGTAGTGATGAATAACCAAATATAATTTATCAAAATCAACAGTATATTATCACAAAATTCCTACCTTAGTATGAGGACCTTATTAATGTTTATATTTCCTCCAACCTTGTATTTTCCCAAAAGTTTAACTGGTTGTTGAATAACTTTTCATAGAACCATGTAATCTCAATTCCTCAATGAAACAGTATGATAGTACAATCCTTATTTATTTCCATAATTCATATATCTAGTATATCATCAATACAACACTAAAATGACATAATTATTTAATAACAATATAATAACACTAGTCATTCCTCTTCATTTGTGGTAGATCATAACATGATTATTATCTAGTATCATCATTTGTGGTACGTTGTGATGACTGGGACATTGATTTGCGTAGTGGCCCAACTCCTAGCAGATGAGTCATTTTATATTTGAAACCAATTTCTTAACCTTTTAATCAAGTACATGGTGTCCTTTTCCTCCACACTAAAAACAAACTCAGATTCCCTTTAAGAATTTACCAAGGTGATTATTTCCATAGTTATTGCACATTGGAAAATCATTATTTCTCCTCTTCCCTTTATCCATATTTCTCTCTACCATCCTTTTCTTCTCTTACATCCCGTCAAAGTCATAGGACTCATAGAAAATTTTGCATATTATATTAACACATGATACTATTTATTTATATGTTAAGAATACGTGGGAGAATATTTCTATTCTAAATTTCAGCTTAATACCATGAAATATGTGATCTTTTTTACTATTAGGATCATATATATTGCTGGAGTTCTCATTCCTTCTACTAGGTGTGATTTCTAAACAGTGCCATACTCTAGGTCAGTTTACAAATCACAATGAATAATTCCAAACATGTAAAATATCTAATGTAAATTGAACTATTTATGGATATAATACATAATCATAAAAATGGTTTCATTGAGGAGGTATATACTCATAAATAGGTCATAATGGTTTGTAAAGAAATGGAAATTATATTAAGAATATCCCTCATGAGTGTCGTAACCAAAAGTGCAGTAAGGCCCGTTCTCGTGCACCAGTTCCTTTTCATGTCTAACTCAAAGCGGTGTTTTCAGGTTTTACCCCTAGGTTCATATGTTCCAGAGACTCCTCTACCTGGTTGTATCCAGATAGAGATTTATTCCTTGGAAAACTCACAAAATCTAAACATTACCAAAATTATAGTAAGTTCTTATATATAAATCCTCAATGTCTATCTTAGGGTAATGTGCTCTAATCATAGTTTATCTAAATATAGTTTCCACAGTTTTAATTAAACATCCTCTGATACCAACTATAATTCCACAAACCTAGAAGCCCAGAGTTGGTGCATTATTACATAACATTGAAATGATTACAAGGAATCATGTCCCCAATGACCGGTCAGTTTTTCAGTCTCAGAAAATCGATTACATACATGAACGTTACATTACACATTACACAATAAATAACCACATAAATGATCCTTTTAGAACACCATTAGTCCCCTAGAATAACCCTGCTTATCAATAATAATACACTTCTTGGAATCCTTGGAAAATTAAAACATAGAAAGTGGTGGGCTCAGATGCTCAGTAAGGATAACAATATAGCAGAAACGTTCCTAAAGAAGCATAAACATTTAAGGAAATTTATAATACAAAAACAAAATCCTTTTAATCAAAAACTACAGAATAATATGGAAAATATACAATAAAATAATTCCATTTACTTATTCACATAGATATTATTCTAGTTGGATAATCAAATTCAATATCAACAGCCACTTTCATAATGATGGAATGCATAATGCCAGACTTCATAACTACATAGTGAAGGGCTTGTGCCAAGACTACGAATAATAATTTAAAAAATCCTTGTGCTAAGACACTACTTTGTCTCATGATAAATATCGATTCATCGAGGAGATATAGTGGCCACCATAAGTCACTTACTAAGCCCAATGCATTTCGCATAGATAAATGATTAAACATAGCATAGACATTCGTATTAAATATAGAACATGATATGTACAAACTTATCCATAAACCATGAATGGTATAAAAATAACACATCCACATTAAACTGTATCACAAAACCTTAAATATAATATGGATGATTTGTATCATAATAAATAAACTTCAAACAAGTTTAAAATCCATCAAAGGATGTTGACATAGATGAAAATGATTTTATAAAACACTTTGAGAGTAATATCTCTTTTTCATGAAAAAATTAAAAATTCTCCCCATTTAGAAAATAAAAAATTTAAATACATTTTTGAATCAAAGTATCCTGTACCACTTTGAAACTATTGAAATGAATTTACATTTTAAAAACATTCATGTCTATATAAATAAATCCTTAAAACCCATTTTGAAAACATGGACATTATTTAGAATGATTTAAAAGAATAAATATATAAAATATTCAAAATGATGTTTTAGTAAAATATTAAATTAAACAATTCCCTTTGAAAAATCAATTATGAAACATGTACGTGGATAATAAATATGTCCTAGTAGATAACTACGTAAAAACCACCTTGGATAATAAAGAGACTGTGAAATTAACCCTTACCTTGCACATTCCTTTATTCGAGGGCATGTTCAACATCATGTATAAAGAACATAGTATGTTAATAAATTATATCAGAACCATATTAGTATTTTTTATATCAAAAAATTTTCATTTATGTCTTTATACTACCCATTCAATAATAATTTCCTAGTAAAATTAATTTTTTTGATAATAATCCCTTTTTTTTGTCGTACGTGTTTTAAATTGTTACACTTGATTGTATCAATTAGATCTTTATTTAAATACTTAGAAAATATGAAACATGATTTATATATCATATATATATAATACAAATATTTATAATAGACATATATATATATATATATATATATATATATATATATAATGGAAAGCACTGTTTATGGAGACGGTAGGCCGTACGTACGCAAAAATGATCTTTCTGTTTTCATATCGTAATGAACAGAACTAAGTAAATAAGTTATATGTATGTACACACATATATATATATATATATATATATATATAGTATAATTATTATTTCATATATTACATACTTATAACTCATATATATTTTATAATCATATTTGAATGGAGAACGTGGAAATGAATCTCATCCCATCGTAGAGCCGGTAATCTTTACGTACGCACCAGTGGCAATATCATTATATTGAGTGTGAAATCATATGTAATTGGATGTTATATCATATAAAAAGAATCATTAACATGTTATATTTTTTATTTACATCCTCAATACTCCTTATTATACCCATCCAATTAATGAAGTGTTTGAATAACAAAGCACACCACGACGTGGAGACGGTAATCCTTATGTACGCATGTCTGGTGACATTGTCATTTATAGGATGGATAGAATAATTAATATGGTTGTACCATTTTTATAATAATATCACAGTATATTGATGATAATGGATTTCTTATTTTAGAATGGATAGAAAAAATAATGATGATGTGGAAGAAGAAAACAACTTGAAAGAGGTGATGAAATATTTACCTATTTGTAGGGTTCGTCCTTTTGATTTGACCAAAAGGGAACCTTAGGACGAATTTATGACCAATGGAAGGCCTATAGAATGAAAGAAGAAATTTTGGGAGGATATTTGTCAGGGTTTGGCCAAGGAAAAAGGCTTTGGAGGTGTGAAATTAAGATAAGGTGAAATGCCTTTTTATAAGAAAGGTGATGGTCATTTTAGGAAAAGTTTGAAATATTATTTATAATGAAATCATTTTCGGTTTATAATGGCTCAAAAATGAATAATTTAAATTATATAGTGGGGATGGGTCGAAAACCTCTCAAAAAATATGTTTTATATAGTTTTAGGTCATTATATTAATCATATATTTTAAATTTTACTCTAAGTTAAACGATTTGACATTTACCATATCTCTTTATATTTTTATATTATATGCTTAATAAAATTACTATAACAATCCAAGAGAAACCCATGTCGTTAATTATATATATAAATAACCTTATATATTTTCATTGGACTAACAATAGATTTTTAAAAATGTAATATCAATAAATAATATAATATTTGTTTTAAAAACTCAATTATGTCATTTTAGACAATATTTATTATTTGATCTTTTTGAAAGCCATAAAAACTTTATCATTTTGAATATAATTTATTAAACCAACCCTAAAATGACATATTAACCTATAGAATTAGTGGAATTCATTAGAAGATTAAATTTACATTTATATGGATATTTATAATATTAATTATTTTAATCATTCATGAATAAGGTAGTTACTGCATCATCATTGTGTCATAAATAGAATAAATAATATAATGTCTAAAAACTATAAATAAAATACCATTATTTATTAAATTTTTTTATCTTTATAATGAATTTTATAATCTAATTTATCTTAGTTATAACCCTATATTAAAAATGGTTTAGTTATTAAACACAGAATTTAACTCTTTTAACTCTTCTTTATGTAAAATAATAATAAATGTCCTAATATTTTCCATGTGGACCAAAGGGGGTAATATTTTATTCCTAAGGTTTTTTTGGTCAATTAATTCTTATCCAATAGAATTAGGAAATTTGTTAGGGTAATTATGATATCATTTTTATCTTTAATTTCCCCAATAAATATTAACTATGGTAAATTAAATTCATAAGATATTATTCACCAAAAATTATTTTCATCTTATTGAACCACATTTTTCATTATGAGGTTAATAATGTCTCTCTGCTTTTTGAAATTCAACTCACACAAGAGGTAAAATTATGTTTTATTCAAATTTGCAAATGCTCCTCGGGTGTGGGTAAAAGAGGATAAAAAGTTCAATAAAATTAAATGCATCTAATTTTGTTATAAAATGAATCCAATGAATTATATTGAACATATATAGGTATTATATAACTATTTTAACTAAATATAAATATAAATAAAATAATTAATTATTTAAATAAAATGTCATTTTTAAATAATAAGTATTTTTTTCACTATTGATCACAAATTGCAAGGTTTCAGAAAGATACCAAAATTTCACCTAGATCTGATTATGATAAACTAAAAAAATGAAGTATATTTTAACATATTTAAAATGTAGAAGTTCCATTTATTAGTTTAAAATTAATTTCCATTGTCAAAAGCAAAAATCAGGTTTCAAAAAAGAAAAAACTATCAAAAGATTGACATGTATTTATGTTAAATTTAAAGGTGAAATTACATATAATGAACTACACTGTATTGAATGATAAAAATATAATATAATTATACTTTAAAAAAGTTCAAATGATTAAATTAACAAAATTAATTATTTCAATTTAAAAGTAGTTTTCAATTAAAACATATTATTTTTCACTATTCATAAAAATAAGAATGTTATCAAAAAAGTAACAAAAAGTTTTCCAAACTAAATTTTTAAGTCCCACTTCTAATGAAAAATTAATTTAATTTAATTTAATATATATATAAGTGTTTAATATTGGGGTTTTTCCATTAAATGGCGGTAATGTTTCATTTTTTTTAGAAAACATCTTTTATCTGAAAAAATGATTTTTTTTTCTTATATAATGTCTAAGAAACAAATAATATGGATGTTAAAATTATATAGAGTATATTAGATTCAAAATACAGTTAAAACTATTAATAACCGCATTTTGAACCACTAGTTTGTTATGTTGTGGTGGGCTCAAACTCGGTGTTGCGTGTAACACAAGCTATTGAATTACTTAAATGAGATACTGTACAATGAAATCTCGGGGTGTTACATTCTCCCCTACTTCAATAAATTTCATCCCTGCAATATTAATTTGTTCTTCAAAAATAAAAGGATAAAAATAGAAAAATAGCATTGTGGAAAACCCACATCGGAAAACGGATAAAAAAAATTCATTCTCAATAAGAGGGAATGGGAAAGAAAAAGTCACCACCAAATTATGATCTTGATGAGGAGAAATTGGTGGAAAATAGAGAGACATATTTGGAGTAAAAACGGAAATATTTACAGGGAGTGATTGAGGTCATCAATCACGAACAAGTGTAAAATTGATGGCTTCAATGCCATCAATCTAAGATGATGTAAAATATACTCAGTTCATCAAAAAATAAGTTATTAGGATAACACATTTTGGGTTTTAATATCCCTTCTATATAGCTTAAGAATTAATTTATTCATAAACTAAGAAGAAAATATATATATACATTATAATTAGGGTATTATCCTTCAACTAATTCGTACCACAAACTCATCTTTCCCTCCAAAAGATAATAGAATTCAAAAATATTTTAATTATCTTAATTGTATAGGGTTCCAAGAATAATGAATTTATAATTCATTTGTCATTATATTTAAAAAAACTACATTGAACAAACCAGGAAATCTCATAGGCTAGTGGTAGGTGATGCACCCTTGTCCCCCTTCGGTTGCAGGTTCAAATCCCTTGGCCTTTCCAGACGCA
The DNA here is from genome assembly GCA_963277665.1 of Viscum album. Lineage (NCBI taxonomy): Eukaryota > Viridiplantae > Streptophyta > Magnoliopsida > Santalales > Viscaceae > Viscum > Viscum album. Next base: position 588,359,938 of record OY728122.1, on the reverse strand, counting down.
ACGGGTTGTTTCCCGACCTCCAGGATTTCCTTCATATGAAAATAGAAAGATAATATTAATAAATTATTCTAAACTAACAATAGTATCTAATTTCATACATAATCAATTCCAACCATTTGAATTTTCCAAAATACTTCTATACAAACATACAGTCCGGAATTTATAAGGAAGGTAAACACAATGAAGGTCTTTTTTCCACGTAATAACATGTGAATAACTACATCATGTATTTTTTTAAAATATGGTAAAACCCTGAATTACCATAATACATTATTTATTTCATTCATTCTCCCTTATTCCTTATATAATACTAGATATATTCCTTATATCCAAAATTTTGAATACCTCATCAATGATGAAATAAACAAACCATTAATCAGTTTCATGGTTATCAGGAATTTCAAATCTATTTTATCAAAATCAACTATCTCCTATTCTAAAATTATTACCTCAGTATTAGGACCATATTGAGATTTATCATTCCTCCACCCATGTATGTTCCAAAAAGGATATCTTATTGTCAACTCACATTTCAAAAATCCATATAATCTCAAATCCTAAATGAAATAGAACTACAGTACAATCCTTATTTATTTCTATAATTCATATAACTGTTATACCATTGATACAAAACCCAAAAGACATAATTAATTAATAACAACCTAATAAATCTATTCATTCATCTTCATCTGTGGTAGTATCATAACATGATTATTATCAAATAGCATCATTTTCAGTATACTCTGATTACTGGGACATTGATCCACGTAGTGTCCCAACTCCTTGCAGATGAAGCATTTTTCATTTGAAATATTTTTCTTACTCTTGCAATCACATACTTAGTGTCCTTTTTCTCTACACTTAATACAAAGTCACATTCCATTAATGCATTTACCAAGGTGATTATTTCAATATTTATCACATATAGGAATATCCTTCTATCTCCTCTTACCTTTATACATCTTTCTCTCTACCATTATTTTCTTTTCTTGCTTCCCTTCAAAGCCATAGGACTCAGAGAATTATTTTACATATCTTATTAAAACATTGTAATATTTCTTCATATGTTGAGAATACCCGGAAGAAAATTTTCAATCAAAGTTTTGGCCTAATACCATGACAGATTTGATCCTTCTAACTCTTTGGATCAAACATATTGATGGATTTCTCATTCCATCTACTAGGCGCCATTTCTAAACAATGGCATGCACTAGGTTAGTTTATAAATTGCAATGAATAATTCCAAACTTCTAAAATACCTAATGTAAATTGAATTGTTTATGAATATAATCCATAATAAAAAAAAATGGTTTCCTTGTGGATGTATATACACATAAATCCTTCATAATGGGTTTTAAATAAAATGACAATTATCCTAAGCACATCTCCTGAGAGTTTCGTAACCAAGAATGCCGCAAGGCCCGTTTTCATGAACCGGTTCACCTTCGAGTCTTGCTCAAAGTGATGTTTTTAGGTATTACACCTCAGTACATTTGTGCTAGAGCCGCCTCTACCTACTCGTATCTAGAAAGGGATGTATTTATTGTAAAACTAAAAAAATATCTACTTTACAAAAATTCAAGTAAGTTCATTAATACTTGCATCAAAGACTATCTTATGGTAATTGTTCTCTAATATAAGTTTATCTAAATCCTAATTCAAAGATTTGTACTAAGCATTCCTTGATACGAACTATAACGCCCCAACACCAGAAGCCCAGAGTCGGTGCATTATTATATAACATTGGCATGATTACAAGGAATCACGTCCCGAAAGGCCAATCTGTTTAGTAGTTTTGGAATATATATTACATACATGAACATTAAATTACAAATTATAAAGTAAAGCACAACATAAATGATATTTTTAGAATGCCATTAATCCCTTAGCATGATCCTACATATAAATAAAAATACACTTCTTGGAATCCTAGGAAAATTAAAACATCGAATGGGATGAGGTTATATGCTCAGTAAGGATAACAATATAGAGGAAACATTCCTAAATAAGCATTAACATTTAAATAAATTTATATGAGTAAAACAAAAGCCTTTTAAACAAAAACATCATAATAACATGGAATGATACATTAAAATAATCCCATTTAATTATTCACATATATATTCTACTCGTCGAATAATCACATGAAATATCAATATCCACTTTCATAATGGTGGAATGATTAATACTAGACTTTATAACCACATAGTAAAGGCCTTGGCTCAGGAGTACAAATATGATTTTTTCAAATCCTTGTGCTAAGATCATATTTTGTCTCCTTAGACCTACCGATGCATCGAGGAGATATAGAGGGCTCCACCCATCACATACTAAGTCCAATGGCTTCCTCAGATAAGATTTTTTAAACATAAAAAAACATTCATAATAAAACTACAAAATGAAATTTCAATACATAATCCATAAACCATGAATGGTATAAAAATAACACATCCACAGTCAAACATATCACAAATCCTTCAATACAATATTCATGATTCGTATCATAATAAATCAACTTCAAAAAAGTTTATAATCCATCAAAGGATGTTGACATAGATGAAAATTATTTGTAGAACTCTTTGAAAGAAATAACTATTTTTCATGAAAACATTAAAAAGTCACCCAATTTTGAAATGTAGAAATTTAAAGACATTTTTTAATAAAAGTGTCCCATACCACATTGAATATTTTTAAAGGAATTAAATTTATAGAAACATTAATTTCCATATAAATAAATCCTTAAAAACCATTCTCAAAACATCGACATTAATGAGAATGATTGAGAAAAATAAATATTTAAAACATTTAAGTTGATGTTTTAGTAAAAAATTTCCATAAAATAATCCCTTCGGAAACTATTTTATGAATCATGGATATGGATAATAAAAATTTCCCAGTAGATACTTATGTAAAAATAACCTCGGATAATAAATAGATTGTGAAATTAACCCTTACCTTGCCCATTCATTTAGTATAAGGTACATTTAACATTATTTATAATGTCCTTAGTATGTTATTAAATAATACTGAAATCATATTAACATTTATGATATCATACATGATTCATTTACGACTTTATAGGACCCATTTAATAATATTTTCCATGTTAAATTAACATTTCGTGTAATAATCGATTTCTTTTTCGTACGTGTTTTAACCTGTTATTCTCGATTGTTTCACAAAGATCATGATTAAAATACATGTATAATATAAAACATGATTTATATATCTTATTTATATTGAATATAAATATGTATATCATACATATATATGAAATTGAAAACAACGTTTATGGAGACAATAGGTTGTACGTACGCATAAACCTTGTTTTCATTTTCATATCGTATTTAATGAAAATAAGTGAATATGATATATGTAAGTACATATATATATATATAAAGTATAATTATTAAGTCATATATTAGATACCTATTAATGATATATATTTTATTATCATCATTGAATTGTGAACGTGGAAATGAATCTCATCCCGTCGTGGATATGGTAATCCGTATGTACGCACGGGAAACAATATCATTATATTGATTGCGAAATAATATGTAATTGGATAGTATATCATATATAGAGAGTCCTTAACATGTTATAATTATTATTTACAGTGGTTTTACTCATTATTATACCCATCCAAATAAGAAGAGTTTGAATAATAATCCACACTACTATGTGGAGATGGTAATCCGTATGTACACACGTTTGGTGACTTTGTCCTTTATAGGATGGATAGAATAATCATTATGGTTTTAACATTTTTATAATAACATAATAGTATATAAAGATACTGTTGTTATTATTTTATAATGGAATTAAAAAATAAGGAGGAAATGGAATAATTAATTAACTTGTAAGAGGTGATGAAATATTTATATCTTCTTTGGGTTCTTCCTTTTGATTTGATCAAAAGGGCTCCATAGGATGGAATTATAACCAAAGTAAGGCCTAATGGATGAAGGGAGGAATGTTGGAAGGATATTTCGGTAGGGTTTGTCCGATCCAAAAGGTTATGGATGTGTGAAAATAAGAAAAGGGAAGTGCCCTTTTATAAGAAAGGTTAGGGTAACTTTAGGAATAGCTTGAAATATTATTTTATAAAAAAAATATTTTCGGTTTATAATGGCTCCAATATGAATTATTTGAAGTATAATGTGTGTATGGGTTGAAAATAACTCAACCAATAAGTTTAGACCGGTTTAGTTCATCATGTTAACCGTATATTGTAGATTTAACTCTTAGTTATTTTTTTTTTCATTTACCATGTGTCTTTGTATTTTTATATTACATGGTTAATAAACATACTATAACAAGCCATGAGAACACTATGTGGTTCATAATTAATATATATAACCTTACCTAAGTCATTTGGATGATTGATATATTTTTATTAATATTATATCAATTAATAATATAATATTTGTTTTAAAAACTCAATTATATGAATTTGGTCCCTATTTAGTATTCGATTTTTTGAAAGCCAAAAAAATGTTATCACATTGAATAAAATTTATTTAAACAACCCTAAAATTCCTTGTTAACTTATAAAATTAGTGGAATTAATCAGAAGTCTCTATTTGCATGTATTTGGATATTTATAATATCAATTATTTTAATCATTCATTAGTGAGGTACTTACTGCATCATCATTATGTCATAAATAAATAACAATATTTAATGTTTAAAAATTATAAATAAAATACCATTATGTATGAAATTTTGTTATATTTATTTTCAATATTTATAGTCGAATTTATCTTATTTATAACCCTATATTAGTTTTTTTTTAGTTATTTAACATTGAATTCAACTCTTTTATCTCTTCTTTAAATAAAATAATAATAAATGTCCTAATCTTTTACAAATGGACCAAATTGGGTAATATGTTATTCATAAGGTTGTTTTTGGTCGATTTATACTTATCCAATATCATTTTGACATGTATTAGTGTAATTATGATATTATTTTTACTCTTAATTACCCTATTTATTTTTTACCATTGTAAAAAAACTCAAAAGTAACTATTTTCCAAAAAATTAGTTTCATCTTATTGAACGAAATTGAACTTATATAGGTATTTGATTTCTATTTTTAAAGGAAATAAATTTGAATAAAATAAATAATTATTTAAATAAAAAGTCTGTTTTATACAATAAAACAACGTTTCTTACTATTCATCAAAAATTGAAAGTTTTCAGAAAAATATCAAAAAATCACCCAAAACAAATTTTGATCATCTGAATTCAAAAATGAAGAGTATTTTACCAAATTAAAAACATATAAGTTCAATTTATTAATTTAAATTTAATTCCCGTTGTTAAAACCAAAAAAAGATTTTTTAAAAAGTAAAAACTATTAAAAGATTGACATGCGATTTTGTAAAATTTAAATGTGAAATTATTTATAATGGACTAAATTGAAATAAATGATAAAAATATAATCTAATTATACATCAAAACCTTTAAAATTAATAATTTAAAACTATAAATTATTTCTATTAAAATGTCATTTTCAATTAAAACATATTATTTTTCACTATTTTCAAAATATTAACATTATCAGAAAAGCGCAAAAAATTTATCCAAACTAAATTTATATGTCATACTTCTAAAGAAGAATATAATTTTATTAAATTGTTTAAATAAAATATTGATATAATTGTTTAAAAAAGGCTTTTCCATTAAAAGGTGGAAATGTTTCATTTTTAAAAAAATACTTCTTTTATTAGAAAAAATGAATTTTTTATTATATTTTGTCTAACAAACACATAATATGTATTTTGAAATTATAGAGTCTATAAGATTAAAAATGTAGTTATTACTATTAATAACCGATTTTAATGGCTAGTCTGGTACGTTGTGGTGCGCTCTAACTCGGTGTTTCATGTAACGCAATCTATTGAATTACCTTAATGAGAAAACGTACTATGAAATCGTGGGGTGTTACAAAACACCCCAAGAACCATGATCAACTACTTGATCCAGCACAATTAGATCTCTTCCCTTTACTCGAACCATGAAGGAGAAAGTCTACAATCACCTAACGGAAAAAGTAAGGTGTGAACTAAAAATACCACAAAGGTCTCACTAAAGAATCCATAAGAGATGCCAACAATTAATTAACCAAAACAATGCTTTCAATATTAAAGATAAACATGTTTGAAATTTTAAATAATAATTTGAAAAATCATGTTTTACAGTTCAAATGATGGAAAAAAACTTTCAGCAAAGGCTTTTAAAAATAAAGTACTATTTCCAAAATAATGTTTTAAATAAAAATGTTACAAAAACTTCTAAGTAAAAATAGCAATCCTATAAAGAATCTCAAAAGAATTGGCATAGATTTATATCTCAAATATGAATAAACAAGAAAGCATCATGGTAATCTGCCAAATGGTAAGATATTATTAAGTAGATATATGATTCTACACTCTCTATGTGAACTCAGAAAAATGTGTATTGACACACACTTATGACACGAGCCAAAGAAGACTCTTCAGCAACCTGTCGGGGATGTGACCTGGCACAAGTATGTTTTTGAATGTTCTTGTAACATAGAGTGTATCCAAATAAATCCTTAACAACCTAAGGCTTCCATGAACTCTTACATGATGGAAAAACAATTTTATGACTACTTTAAATACGATAAATCCCTCTCATCCATTTTAAAGGTTCCAATTTCATTCCATTTAAAAGAAAATAGTTTTTATTCAAAAACATTCCTTTTCGCTAGATAAAACAACTGGGTTTCTTTCAAATCATTTTAAAAAAATTTCACTAGTTAGAAATAAATTGAATACCAATTCCATTGTTAAAAAATTTATTTCATCTATTTAATTCAACAATTGAATTGAAATCATTTCCATCAATTCCATAATTAAAATTAAACAAATTAAATCAGCTAATTTCCATAAACACACCCAATTCAATGGAAATGGGGTTTTCTTTCATATTTTCATACCAAATCCATTTGAAATATATCGATTAACTAAAATTTGGTTTTTATCAATTTAATTGAAAAAAATTGTTCTATTGTATTTAAAACAACAGTTCAAATAAATTAATCAATACAAGGATAATAAATTTGGCTAATCCAAACCGAACCACCTACCTCTAGTTTTCTATTGTCAGTGACACCTATAATCTAACTAGTGTGGTTCAAAAAATATCCTCACGACATTTTTATCGTAAGGGTCTACACACAAATTCTCAACACTCGAAAAGTGTTCAAGGAACCAAAAAATCTATTTTATTTCTCAAGGAAGTAAAATATCACCTGTCATTCAATTTCTCTCTCCTAGAAAATATTTGGATTATCATTTTATATTAACCCTTGAAATCACAATAAATATCCATATTAATAATCATAAACCACATTTGATAATTATATCCATAAATTTTATTTCTCAAGGAAATAATATTTTACATGCAATTACATTTTTTCACTCTTTGATTATCCCTACAGTAACATTTAAATTATCACATTCGATGATAATTTATCTCACCAGGATAAGTCAATATATATATATATAGATATTAACACATGTGATAATATGTATCTTTCTCAAAAAAATTTCAGTCTTATCGTTATATCAACACGTGCCTTTGGGATTATTCCTCAGAATACTTATCTTTGATAAACTGACAATTATCGTTTTAATAAAAAATTACATTTATCTAGTGATAAATTATTCAATAACTATCCTTTTGATAATTTCATGAAATTATCATTAATAATCATTTTAACAATTATGTTGATAATTTCTTGATATTATTTTTTGTATGTTATTTGTGATTATGTTTTGATAATTTGGTGAAATTTCCATTTGATTGTTTTTCCTTATACATACCATCAAATATTCATGAAAATTTAATGTATGATAATCCATCATTATTATCATATGATAATTCATACCAATTTTGTAACGCCCCGACCCCAGCTACCCGGAGTCGGTGCATTACTTCGTAACATTGGCATGATCACAAGAAAGATCAAATCTCGAAAGACCGATTGGTTTAGTAGCCTTGGAAACACTAGATATATTCATAAGTTTTACATTACATCATAAAATGAAAAACTACTACAACAACATAATGTCTCCATAATCCACACTACTATCCCCTCATAATATCCCTGCAGGTCATTCATAATTTACTTCTTCACATCCTGGGGAAAAATAAAACATAGAAAAGGGGTGAGCTCAAATGCCCAGTAAGGATAACAATATAGCGGAAACTTTCATAAATAAGAATAAACATTTAAGGCAATGCATTACTAAAACAAAAGCCTTTTAAAATTGAACTTCAACATGGTATGGCAAAAGTAAAATGAAATAATGCCATTTACTTATTCACATGGATATTCTACTAATCGAATAATCACATGCAAAAATCAATAACCACTTTCATAATGTTGGAATGCATAATGCCAGACTATCATAACCACATAGCCAAGGCCTCGTGCCAAGGCTACAAATAAGATTTTGTCAAGTCCTTGTGCCAAGACACTAGTTTGTCTCATGAGACCTACCGATGCATCGAGGAGCTATAGCGGGCTCCACCCGTCACTTATTAAGTCCAATGCATTCCCATATGAAAAGGTTTAAACATAACATAAACATTCGTATTAAAACTAGCATACGAAATGTCAATACTTTCACAATAAACTATGAATGGTATAAAAATAGCACATCCACAGTCAAACATATCACAAAACCTTCAATACAATATAGAAGTTTTGTATCATAATAAATCAACTTCAAATAATCTTAAAATCCATCAAAGGATGTTGACATAGATGAAATCAAAATTCTTTTAAAAGAAATATCTCCTTTTATTTTGAAATCATTTAAGATCCATATAAAATAAAACATTTTCTTTGAAAATATTCTTATAAGCTTGTATGGGAAGCTTTGACGATTTTATAACGGCGGAAAATAACCGCACCCGCCGTATAAGTTAAAAAAACATTCTTACCTCAATTATGTCGAAAAGGTTAAAAAGGACCTTGTTTTGAAAACGACGGAAAGATTCCTTTATAAACCTCTTATAAAAAGTCAAACAAGGGTTTAAATGACTTTAACCCATATTCTTGTAAATAGTAAAAATGTTTTGAAATACATTTCGAAGAAACATGGATGTGGATGATAAAGAGATCCCAGTAGATTATTACGTATAATACAACCTCGGATAATGAAGAGATTGTGAAATAACCCTTACCTTGTACTTTTCCTTGGTTGGGGTAGGTTAACCTCCTGTATAATGGTGAAATAGTTGTTATTAAATTATACAAGAATCATATATATTAATATGATATCATATATGATCTTTTAACATTGATTTGTTAATAATATCTTAGAATTATCGTCGTTTCGAGAGTTAACTTACTCATTTTCTTTTATATGTTTTGTTACATAAGCCATGGTTGTTGTATCTTATTCATATCCAGAATGATATACAGTCCTTAAACATCATTTTTAAATCATCAAATGATAATTATACTTGAATGGATACGATGGAGAATGAATCTCATCGCGTTCGTGGAGACGGTAGTCCGTACGTACGCACGAGCGACAATATCATTCTTTTGATATTAAAATAATATATAAATGGATGGTATATCATATATACAGAATCATTAACATGTTATATTTATTATTTACATGAGTTACACATCATTATTATACCCATCCAAATAATATTATATTGAATAACAATTACACCACGACGTGGAGACGGTAAGCCGTACGTACGCACGTATGGTGACATGTTATTCAAAGGGTGGATAGAATACTGAATATGATTGTACCATATTTATAATAACATCACAGTATATGTGAGATACTGGAGTTATTATTTCAGAATGGTAAGAACAAAGGAAGAAGAAGTGGAAGAAGAAATGAACTTAGAAAAGGGTGGTGAAATCATTACCTCTTCTTCGGGTTCTTCCTTTTGATTTGATCAAAATGGCTACTTAGGTTTGCTTTCTGATCAAACTAAGGCCTCTATGTTGTATTGAGGGATGTTGGGAGAGTATTTGGGCAGAGTTTGGCCGAACCAAAAGGCTTTGAAGGTGTGAAGAAATGAGAAGGAGGAGTGCCCTTTTATAAGAGGGGTGAGGGGCACCTTTGGAAAAGTTAGAAATATTAATTTATAATAAATTCATATTCGGTTTACAAAGGCTCCAAAGTTGACTATTCAAAGTATGAGGTGTGGATAGGTCGAAAACAACTCATCCAATAGAATTTAGACAGGTTTGGGTACTTATATTAACCTCATCTTTAAGTATTAACTCTAAGTTAATTAGTTTCACTTTTACAATGTCTCTTTGTATTTTTATATAATATGATTAATAAACTTACTATATACATCCAAGCGACCCCCAAGTGGTCCATTAATGAGGAACCTATCATAATATAAGTCTCTTGGCCGAACCATAGATTTTTAGGAATTTAATATCAATTAATAATATAATATTTGTTTTAAGAACTCTTTTATGTCAATTTTGACACTATTCAATAGTTGATTTTTGTGAAACTCCTAACAGATTGATTACTTCGAACAAAGTCAATTAAATCAATCCTAATATATCATATTATCATAGAAAATTAGTTTAATTCATTAAAAGTTTCATATTATAATTATTTGGGTATTTATAAGATCAATTATATTTATTTTTCACTATTTTACTAATTACTGCATCATCATTGTGTCATAAATAAAATAAATTATATAATGTCTAAAAATTATAAATAAAATATCATTATGTAGGAAATCTTTTTAGCTTTCTAATGAATATTTATAAACGAAAATCCAACATGTATAACCCTTTGTAAAAATTGTTCTTCTAAAAGATGTAAGCTTATGCCATTTTTATTTTTATTTTAACTTTATTAATATAAAGTGTCCCTACCACATACAAGTGGCTCCAAGGGGTCCCCAAATTGACCAAAGGATGCCCATGGTCGGGTATGTGTCCACCAATAAGGTTAGGACACGTTTTAGGGTAATTTTTTATTATTATAATATTAATTCTTTAACCCTTATTTACCGGATTTATCCTTTAACCATGGTAAATAAAATATTTATCACAGTAACTATTCAAAATGTCTAAAAATAAAAGTTACCTATTTACACAATTTGAACATCCTGATTCCAAATATGGAATCCATTTTCCTAAATTCAAAACACAGAAGTGGCAGAAATTAATTTAAAATTAATTCCCGCTGTCAAAACAAAAAGCGTGTTTTTAAGAGATAATAACTATCAAAAGATTGACACTTGTTTATGTTCGGTTTAATTGTAAAATTTTGTCTAATGACCAACATTATATTAAATTGTAAAAATATATTCTAAATATACTTTAAAACCACTCAAATTCATAATTTATCACTATTAATTATTTTGATTAAAAAAGTTGTTTTTAATTAAAATTTAGTAATTTTCACTATTCATCAAAATATGAAAGTTATCCGAAATGTACCAAAATTTCACCTTAGGCTAAATTCGATATTCCGAAACCAAAAATGAAGTCCATTTTAAAATATAAAATATATATAATTTCAAAAAGTAGGTATTACTATTCATAATGGCTAGTTTGATTGGTTGTGGTGTGTGTTAAAACTCAAGGTTGCGTACAACACACGCTACTGTATTATTCAAAGAAAGTGTACCGTGGAAGCTTGGGATGTTTCATTTTAAATTTTTGATGTCCCCATTTAGTCAAAAAGTTTAAAATATTGTATTTAAAAAGGGTTCACTATTAAATTTGATAATACTGAAAATGAATTTGTTCTTGCATTATATCTAAGAAACTCATAATATGGATTCTAAAATTATAAGGATTATATAAACATTAAAATTTATCTAATACTATTCATAACCTCTTTTGAACGGCTTGTTTGGTAAGTCATGGTGTGCTTGAACTTGGTGTTGCATGTAGTGAAAGTTATTGAATTATTTTGAAGAACTAACACACTATGAAATCTTGGGGTGTTACATTCTCCCCTCCTTCAATAAATTGCGTCCTCGCAATTTGAAATTATTCTTCGAAAATAAAAGGTTGAAAATAGATAATATATTTGTGGGAAACCCCACATCGGAAATTGGGTTACTAAAATTTAGTCTTAATATGAGGAAAAGAGAAATGAAAGTGTCACCACCAAATTATGATCTCGATTAGGAGAACATTGGTGGAAATTTGAGACATATAATTGGAGGAAAAACGTAAATATTTATAGGGAGTGATTGAGGTCATCAATCACAAACAAGTATAAAATTGAGTTCCTTAAATTCATCAATCTATGATGAATTGAAATACCATCGGTTCAACAAAACATAGGGTATTAGGATAATACATTTTTGACGTTTCAAAATATCCTAGTTGAAATCCCACATCGAAAAATGAATTAATGAGGCCTCTATTTAAAATAAAGAGTCGAAAGTATGAAGATTACCGAAAATAACACATACTAGGGTTCCATGTAGGAAAATATGGATATGGAAGAAAAATATAACCATCAATTATCTGATGGAGAGTGGTAGAGAACATGGCTATGAAAAGGCCAACAATCCCAAAGCCATAAATTAGTGATGATTTAAGGTACCATCTAGGAAAACATTTTTGTTCAAAGTTGCTTTTCTTAATATTGAGGAATTTATTTATGAGATTGGCTAAGATCATAAGGAGATATACTTACTTTATAATTAGAGTTTTATCCATTAATAAATTTCTACCACAAACTCATCTTTCACTCTAAAAGATAATAGAATGTAAAAAAATTCTATTTACACTATTCGTATAGGGTTCCAAAATAAACGAATTTATAATTCATCTACATGATCTTTTAATAAAAACTACATTATTTAATCCAGGACATCTCATGGTCCAGTGGTAGGTGATACACCCTTGTCGCCCTTCGGTTGCGGGTTCAAGTCTCGCAGCCTTGCCGGACGCGACGGGTTGCCGCCCGACCTCCGGGTTGTCCTTTTATGGCAATCCAAAATAATCCAAACTAGAACTATCCAAAATACTTTTGTCCAAACTCACAGTCTAACATTTATAAGGAAGGTAAACATAATATAGATCCTTTTTACCCCGTAATAGCATATGAATACCTTCATCATGTATTACCATATTCCTTATTGATTACATTCATGCTCCCTTATTCCATATAGAATACTGGATATACTTCATCAATCCAAAAATGTTTTAAACCCCAAAAATGATGGAATATACAAATCATTAATCAGTTCCAAGGTAGTCAAGAATATCCAATATATTTTTTTCCAAAATAATCATGTATTATTCGAAAATCACTACCTCGGTATCAGAACTATATTATGGTTTATCATTCTCTCAACCATATATTTTCCAAAAATCTATCCTGCTAATGAGTCACTTTTCTTTGTTCCACACAATCTCAAGTCCTTAATGAAATAGTACTGCAGTACAATCCTTATATACTCCATAATTATTATAACAAGTACATTGTTGATACAACACTCAATTGACATAATCAACATAAGAACTCTAATCATTCCTCTTCATCTGTGGTAGTATCATAACTTGATTATTATCCAATAGCATCATTTGCGTCATAGTCTGATGACTGGGACATAGGTTCGCGTAGTGTCCAAACTCCTTGCAAATGAAGCATTGTACATTTGAAACCATTTTCTTACCCTTGCAGTCATGTACTTTGTGCCCTTTTTCTCCACACTTATAACAAACTCCCATTCCTTTCAGGCAAGTTCCAGGGTGTTTCTTTCCACAGTTACCACATATGGGAAAATTCTTCTTTTCCCTCTTCCCTTTATCCATCTTTCTCTCTTCTATCCTTTTCTTCTCTTGCTTCCCTTCAAAGCCATAGGACTTAGTAATCTCTTTACTTATCTTATCAATACATGATATTATTTCTTCATATGATGATAATACATGGGATACTATTTCTCTTATAAATTCTAGCTTAATACCATGAAAGATATGATCCTTCCTTCTCTTTGTATCATGTGCATTTCTGGAGTTCTCATTCCTTCTACTGGGCGCCATTTCTAAACAATGGCATAAACTAGATCAGTTTATGAATCAAAATACATAATCCCATACTTATAAAACACTTAACATAAATTGAACTATCTATGGATATAATCCATAATCATAAATATGTTTTCTTTGAGGAAGTATATACTCATAAACCCTTCATAATTATTTGTAAAGAAAGTGAGAGTTATCCTAAGCATATCCCCCGGGAGTGTCGTAACCAAGAGTGCAGCAAGGCCCGTTGTCGTGCACCAGTTCCCGTTCGAGTCTAGCTCAAAGCGGTGTTTTCGGGTTTTACCCCTAGGTACATCTGTGCCAGAGCCGCCTCTACCTGCTCGTATCCAGACAGGGATGTATTGCTCGCAAAACTCACAAAGTCTCTACAATACCAAAATTCTAGGAAGTTCTTCTATACTAATCCTCAAAGTTCATCTTAGGTCTACGTGCTCTAATCAGAGTTTATCTAAATCTAGCTTCCAAGGTTTGTACTAAACTTCCTCTGATACCAACTGTAACGCCCCGACCCCAGCTACCCGGAGTCGGTGCATTACTTCGTAACATTGGCATGATCACAAGAAAGATCAAATCTCGAAAGACCGATTGGTTTAGTAGCCTTGGAAACACTAGATATATTCATAAGTTTTACATTACATCATAAAATGAAAAACTACTACAACAACATAATGTCTCCATAATCCACACTACTATCCCCTCATAATATCCCTGCAGGTCATTCATAATTTACTTCTTCACATCCTGGGGAAAAATAAAACATAGAAAAGGGGTGAGCTCAAATGCCCAGTAAGGATAACAATATAGCGGAAACTTTCATAAATAAGAATAAACATTTAAGGCAATGAATTACTAAAACAAAAGCCTTTTAAAATTGAACTTCAACATGGTATGGCAAAAGTAAAATGAAATAATGCCATTTACTTATTCACATGGATATTCTACTAATCGAATAATCACATGCAAAAATCAATAACCACTTTCATAATGTTGGAATGCATAATGCCAGACTATCATAACCACAAAGCCAAGGCCTCGTGCCAAGGCTACAAATAAGATTTTGTCAAGGCCTTGTGCCAAGACACTAGTTTGTCTCATGAGACCTACCGATGCATCGAGGAGCTATAGCGGGCTCCACCCGTCACTTATTAAGTCCAATGCATTCCCATATGAAAAGGTTTAAACATAACATAAACATTCGTATTAAAACTAGCATACGAAATGTCAATACTTTCACAATAAACTATGAATGGTATAAAAATAGCACATCCACAGTCAAACATATCACAAAACCTTCAATACAATATAGAAGTTTTGTATCATAATAAATCAACTTCAAATAATCTTAAAATCCATCAAAGGATGTTGACATAGGTGAAATCAAAATTCTTTTAAAAGAAATATCTCCTTTTATTTTGAAATCATTTAAGATCCATATAAAATAAAACATTTTCTTTGAAAATATTCTTATAAGCTTGTATGGGAAGCTTTGACGATTTTATAACGGCGGAAAATAACCGCACCCGCCGTATAAGTTAAAAAAACATTCTTACCTCAATTCTGTCGAAAAGGTTAAAAAGGACCTTGTTTTGAAAACGACGGAAAGATTCCTTTATAAACCTCTTATAAAAAGTCAAACAAGGGTATAAATGACTTTAACCCATATTCTTGTAAATAGTAAAAATGTTTTGAAATACATTTCGAAGAAACATGGATGTGGATGATAAAGAGATCCCAGTAGATTATTACGTATAATACAACCTCGGATAATGAAGAGATTGTGAAATAAACCTTACCTTGTACTTTTCCTTGGTTGGGGTAGGTTAACCTCCTGTATAATGGTGAAATAGTTGTTATTAAATTATACAAGAATCATATATATTAATATGATATCATATATGATCTTTTAACATTGATTTGTTAATAATATCTTAGAATTATCGTCGTTTCGGGAGTTAACTTACTCATTTTCTTTTATATGTTTTGTTACATAAGCCATGGTTGTTGTATCTTATTCATATCCAGAATGATATACAGTCCTTAAACATCATTTTTAAATCATCAAATGATAATTATACTTGAATGGATACGATGGAGAATGAATCTCATCGCGTTCGTGGAGACGGTAGTCCGTACGTACGCACGAGCGACAATATCATTCTTTTGATATTAAAATAATATATAAATGGATGGTATATCATATATACAGAATCATTAACATGTTATATTTATTATTTACATGAGTTACACATCATTATTATACCCATCCAAATAATATTATATTGAATAACAATTACACCACGACGTGGAGACGGTAAGCCGTACGTACGCACGTATGGTGACATGTTATTCAAAGGGTGGATAGAATACTGAATATGATTGTACCATATTTATAATAACATCACAGTATATGTGAGATACTGGAGTTATTATTTCAGAATGGTAAGAACAAAGGAAGAAGAAGTGGAAGAAGAAATGAACTTAGAAAAGGGTGGTGAAATCATTACCTCTTCTTCGGGTTCTTCCTTTTGATTTGATCAAAAGGGCTCCTTAGGTTTGCTTTCTGATCAAACTAAGGCCTCTAGGTTGTATTGAGGGATGTTGGGAGAGTATTTGGGCAGAGTATGGCCGAACCAAAAGGCTTTGAAGGTGTGAAGAAATGAGAAGGAGGAGTGCCCTTTTATAAGAGGGGTGAGGGGCACCTTTGGAAAAGTTAGAAATATTAATTTATAATAAATTCATATTCGGTTTACAAAGGCTCCAAAGTTGACTATTCAAAGTATGAGGTGTGGATAGGTCGAAAACAACTCATCCAATAGAATTTAGACAGGTTTGGGTACTTATATTAACCTTATCTTTAGGTATTAACTCTAAGTTAATTAGTTTCACTTTTACAATGTCTCTTTGTATTTTTATATAATATGATTAATAAACTTACTATATACATCCAAGAGACCCCCAAGTGGTCCATTAATGAGGAACCTATCATAATATAAGTCTCTTGGCCGAACCTTAGATTTTTAGGAATTTAATATCAATTAATAATATAATATTTGTTTTAAGAACTCTTTTATGTCAATTTTGACACTATTCAATAGTTGATTTTTGTGAAACTCCTAACAGATTGATTACTTCGAAAAAAGTCAATTAAATCAATCCTAATATATCATATTATCATAGAAAATTAGTTTAATTCATTAAAAGTTTCATATTATAATTATTTGGGTATTTATAAGATCAATTATTTTTATTTTTCACTATTTTAGTAATTACTGCATCATCATTGTGTCATAAATAAAATAAATTATATAATGTCTAAAAATTATAAATAAAATATTATTATGTAGGAAAGCTTTTTATCTTTCTAATGAATATTTATAAACGAAAATCCAACATGTATAACCCTTTGTAAAAATTGTTCTTCTAAAAGATGTAAGCTTATGCCATTTTTATTTTTATTTTAACTTTATTAATATAAAGTGTCCCTACCACATACAAGTGGCTCCAAGGGGTCCCCAAATTGACCAAAGGATGCCCATGGTCGGGTATGTGTCCACCAATAAGGTTAGGACACGTTTTAGGGTAATTTTTTATTATTATAATATTATTTTTTTAACCCTTATTTACCGGATTTACCCTTTAACCATGGTAAATAAAATATTTACCACAGTAACTATTCAAAATGTCTAAAATTAAAAGTTACCTATTTACACAATTTGAACATCCTGATTCCAAATATGGAATCCATTTTCCTAAATTCAAAACACAGAAGTGGCAGAAATTAATTTAAAATTAATTCCCGCTGTCAAAACAAAAAGCGTGTTTTTAAGAGATAATAACTATCAAAAGATTGACACTTGTTTATGTTCGGTTTAATTGTAAAATTTTGTCTAATGACCAACATTATATTAAATTGTAAAAATATATTCTAAATATACTTTAAAACCTCTCAAATTCATAATTTATCACTATTAATTATTTTGATTAAAAAAGTTGTTTTTAATTAAAATTTAGTAATTTTCACTATTCATCAAAATATGAAAGTTATCCGAAATGTACCAAAATTTCACCTTAGGCTAAATTCGATATTCCGAAACCAAAAATGAAGTCCATTTTAAAATATAAAATATATATAATTTCAAAAAGTAGGTATTACTATTCATAACGGCTAGTTTGATTGGTTGTGGTGTGTGTTAAAACTCAAGGTTGCGTACAACACACACTACTGTATTATTCAAAGAAAGTGTACCGTGGAAGCTTGGGATGTTTCATTTTAAATTTTTGATGTCCCCATTTAGTCAAAAAGTTTAAAATATTGTATTTAAAAAGGGTTCACTATTAAATTTGATAATACTGAAAATGAATTTGTTCTTGCATTATATCTAAGAAACTCATAATATGGATTCTAAAATTATAAGGATTATATAAACATTAAAATTTATCTAATACTATTCATAACCTCTTTTGAACGGCTTGTTTGGTAAGTCATGGTGTGCTTGAACTTGGTGTTGCATGTAGTGAAAGTTATTGAATTATTTTGAAGAACTAACACACTATGAAATCTTGGGGTGTTACAAATTTGGTTGTTAAAAAGTCAATATATATAGTTTTTTAATTTAATAAATAATCATTTGATAAATTTTTTTATTAATTATCCTTGACAATTTCATTAAACTTTTTCATTGATAGGTTGTGGAAATTATTAATCGATAATTATTAACAATTATGTTTTGATAAAATTAATTAAAAAGAAAAATTAAAAATGTGAAAATCAGATAAAAGAATACCTTGCTGTCGTTGAAGAAAATATTATTAGTATTCTTCTCGTCAAGAAGGATTCAATGGTACTTACATTGTGTAATTCTGACCAATAAATAAGAAGTTATTTAATTTTAAAATTTTGGAAAACAATAAAAATGAAATTAATCCAATAAATGAATTAAAACAAATAGAATAATGAATACTTCGGTAGATGTTGATGCACACACGAGGAACTATCATCAGCGCGATTCTTGGATGAAGGACTACATGCCCGAATAGACTGCCTGGATTGTGCGAATAGGAGACTCACCCCTCTCTGAACTCACCAAAAATGATCAAGATGGAATCTTGAAGGTTTCTTCTATTTCATGAAAACTAAAAACGTATTTTCTATTCAGTAAAACCAAATCCCCTCTTTAATGCACCATTTTAACCGAATATTTATGAAGGAAGGTTTTAATTGATCTTATTATATTATAGGTTTTTTGAAATAGTTTAAAATAGATGAAAAATGATGGTTTGGAAAACCTTACCCTTATAAATGGAGATCCATCATGTTAAAACATTTTTTGATGAATGATTGAAAAGTACTTAGATTTTTATTAATAAATAATTTAATTTAATTTAATTATGTATTTAATGTATCTATTTAAAACTACAATTAATTAATAGCATGACCAAACTCTCCTTAAAAATTAATGTTATGCCCCACCAAGGTTATACACCCAGTTCCAGAACCCGTAGTGGTCTCAGATTTCTCATATGACTCACAGTTTAAATGATATTAATGATTTATTATTAGTAAATCAGAATAATTAATTAATTGAAAAAATGGTTATTTTTTGCGAATGAGGTTCCCAAATACCTTATGCGTAGAAACATTATACCTCATCTATGGTAAACCCCACATTCCAGACACATCGGTGGTCTCATAATTTCCAAAAAATGAACCATTTCAGTTATTTGATTATTTTTAATAAATAAAATTTTTATTTTTTTTGAAAACATTATCTCACGAGAGAGGCAACCAAAAGTACATCACCTTCGAATGTTACCCCTCCTTGTGTAAAACCCATATTTCAGACATAACTATGGTCTAAAATTTCTCATTCTATGGACTGTTTTGGAGTTCTTCCATTATTTTGAATAAATTGTCCGTGCTTAAAATAATATATTTAATATTTTTATTCGGACCTTTCTGAGACTTTTCAGACCACAAAAACTCATACTCAATCAATTTTTAACTCAAAAAATATATAATTGAATATTTTATAGTCTTAATTGAGCATTTTACCATTCAACGATGTGTTTAACTAAATCACATCTTCTTAATGACAGAACATTTTTTTTAATTTAACGTAATTATGATTTAACTCAAGAAGGTTCAAGAATAACTGAAACTGTAATTGGATGTTACAGAATAGGTAAGCTATCAATTAATCTTGATCTATTCATTGGTATTTTTTCTCTCAAAGAATTTATTGGACCTTAATATTTTTACCTTTTTTATTTATATACATCATTCTATCTTGAATTAGAATCTGACGCTGGACGAGGAGAGTCGCCTGAGGACAAGGCCAGTCCTCTTGTTCCTTCCTCAAAATGATGAGTACTTTATATGTGATTTAGTGCCACTCTCCATGTTTAGGGTGTATCTAGGAATGGATGTTATCCCTAGTTGATCCCTAGTAATGATTAAGTGGCAGATTAAATTATTTTATGCATGTTTGAGATTGTGTGGTTTGATTAAGGGGCATCTTGTGGGTGTGATTCCCTAGGATGAACATTGTGTAGCCATTTATCCAACGATGCATGTTGGGATGACTTTATTTACCTTTCTAGTGTTTTAAAAATGAAATTGGTTAATTAAATGTTTCCATATGAGATGAAAATTGCTTAAGCCATCTGATAGTTTAATTCACATGTTTTATTGTTGTATAAATACTACCCATGTTAGTATTTTTGTTTACGCCTGGCAATTTTGGATTACATGTTAGGATAATGATATGGATTTACCATGTGGGATTTTAATTGTGAATCCTAGGAATGGTCAGATTACCTGATAGTCTTGTGACATGATTGTTCCCCATGCGAGTTTTAAATGTATTAACCATGTATTAGTGTAATTTACATGAATTGTTTATTATGCTTAAATGTTGAAATTCTAGGCTCATCCCTGATTGAAACATGCTAAAGTTATTATATACCAGGTTTTGACCCTGACACATGTTGAAATGTTGATATACTAGGATCGTCCATAATTGAAACATGATGAAATGCTTATATTCTAGGTTTTGAACCTGACACATTCTAACATGCTGATATATCGGGCGCGTCCGTAATTGAAACATGTTGAAATCATTATATACCAAGTTTCAACCTAACCCATTCTGAAATGATGTTATATTGGTATTGTCCCTATATGAAATATGATGAAATTATTATATATAGGGATTTTCCCTATGACATATTGAAATGGAATGACTTATGATGCATCCACCAAGACAAAGCACAAACCAGCAATAGATTACCACTTCATACTATTTAGATACTCTACTAGGGCATCTATTATGCTAACATTATACCTGGGATTAACATGATAAAGATGGATCTTATGAATTATATAATTAAATTTAATTGAATTAATTAGATAACATGAGATTAATTTAAAAGAATGATATTGCTGGTAGGATTGTTTTCTTTTGATTACATCCTAGTTATTGCATTCACTATTATGCGATGATATTTAATAATCTTACTAATTTATTGAAATAGATTTTACAGTTATTTCAAATTATATTTACTTATGACATCTAATATGGGTCATATTTTTGAACCCAAATAGATTATATGATTATATGTGTTGATAATGGAAAGCACCCTTCTACAGGTACTTGATTGATGTTCAGAGCATGAGAGCATGGGACCAATATGATGGATGTGATACTTCTGAGTTTTATTTTTTTCTCTATTCCATGGTATTGTATCATGTATCATTCTACAATGTATCCTATTTTGGCTCCATTCCTAGAACATGTGACATACTGCATCATCTTTTGTACAGAATGATTCCTGGTTATTTATCTTATTAGTCTTCTGTTCTTTATTTTAGTTTCCTATTCTTTAGTTTTTCCTCTATTATTTTATTATTGATTCTGATGTGTCACACTCTCCTAATGAGGGAATTCTTTTACCACAATCACACCCTAGGACCTTGCTTCTACTAAGCATCATATGGTGTTTGGGGAAATTCACTTGAGGGCATGTGGCCAACTGGGTAAGGGGCACCACTTGCATGGAATATTGACCCGAGATGTTACAAAGTTGTATCAAATGGTTTATTTTCTGGATATTTTTTATTATATTGAAAATTTGAAATGGTATGGTAATTAAAGAGATTTTTTAGTAAGCTATGCACGAGAGCAGCTACCCTCGTACTGGGAAAAGTCATATTTTCTCAAATTGATGTGTGATTTTTGGAATTTGAGTTATTAAATTTGATTATATTTCATTGTTGGATGACACACCTGGTTTTCCTATAATTATTGATATTATTTAGGTTTTACTTTTTTAAAACTCGATGATTTGATTTTATTCTATCTAATACATCATATATGAAGTTGTTAAAAATCACATTCCATGAATTCTTGCAATGCCATTTAGAAGCAGTACTGATAGCATGTTGTTGTGATAGATGTGGTGTTAGATATGCACTTTTTTGGGATAGGTACCATGATAGATACACTTATTGTTGATATATGTGAATTTTTACATGCTAAGGGTTAATTGGATTGATAGAATGTTTGCTCCCTAAGGTGTATGGGCCCTCTTGCTTCAGAATTTAGTGGATCATGTTTCAGCCTTACCTGTAGAATAGTATTGTGGTATGTTATTATTAGGTTCCAAACATTTATTCGTGAGGAGTATGGTCCCTCATGGATTAGAATTTGGCATACATGTGGTTTATTTTCCTACAGAATATGGGTTTTTTATGATGTCTGGTGTTCGGTCCTCAAAACCCCAATTTAAATGTTTTGTAGTTTACCTAACACACTATCTGTTCTTCATGTTTGGGTATTTCTATGGTTAAAAATTGTGAACTATTAGTACACAAAATTTATTAAGTGACTTTGTGTCTGGTCATGTGAGAAGGAACACAAGTTGTTGGGATTTACAAGTACATGGTCATGTACTTTTGGTAGACGCTATGTGGGCTTACTCAAACAAACGCCATCTGAATCCAGTCGTGTACATGTACATAGATAGGAGGGGGGTCTTGTGTACATGTTGTATACCCAACTATGACGCCATGTACCTAGGTTGTTTACATGCCCAAGTTATCATAATTACAAGATGATTTAGTAACATAAGTGTACATGAAATATATTGTCTCTACACACAATGTACTCATCATTTGATAACTGTTGATGGTTTATACTTCTATTAATTTATTGCACTATTGAACTAAAAACCTTGACGCAACTTGAATCTAAGGTGTTTTCTTGACCATATAGAACCAAGGCTCCATGACAAACACTAGTTTTACTCCGGGAGAGTAGTGATAATCATACCATTGAGGTGGTAGGCCATGGACTACCAACAGATCCTCAAGACATGTTAGTTGCGGCTCCATTTGTTATACTGGATGAAAGTCATGATGAATTGTTCTATGATGGACATTTGAGGTTTATGCAGACCTTACAAGGTTTACATCTTCTTTCTAGCTCTATGGAAGAACTGACTCGAGTATTCCATTTGCATCATCTGCCTACATTTTTAGGGGATGGTGGACCATGGGCTGTAAATCCGTGATTAGAATCCATGCTTTCTATAATTTAGAAACTTTCGACGCCTCCTGAGTGGAGTTCCAATCCTGACACATATATGATGTGTGAACTGAAAAAGGATAATTGGGATGTTATAACTTAGCCAATGCTTCGTCGAGACATGGCATGTGGATAATTTGGAATGGTATTCTTTGACTACTATTTTCCAAGGATGTTGAAGGCCGATAGAGGCCATGAGTTATAGAATATGGAGTAGGGAACAATGTAAGTGTTGGAATACTCTTCCTATTTCACTAAGCTTTATGGATTTGCACCTATTCTGATGGGTGAGAAGACATTGAGGGCTAGGTGATTTGGGAATGGTCTTAGGCATGACATTTGATTGGTGGTGAATGTTTTCTAGTTTCCTTATATATATTCCATCGTGAATCAAACACTAATTTATAAGAATAAAATATAAGATGATGATGTTGAAAATTATAGTTTTTTGAAACCGAGATACGACACTCTCTCGACTGGAAAGAAGAAGTTTCGCCTAGAGTTTTATCAAAGTGACAATAGCAGTCAGAATGTATCTTTCACTAGCCAGGTGAGGTGCTACAAGTGTGGAATGGTTGGACATAGTAAACCACTGGGCCTGATGGACCCAGAAGTCTACGGATCTTGCAGAAATATTGTCCATTTATAGCATTTCTGCAATATGATTCCACCATCTACTAGTGAGAGAAGGTCTGAACCCACTCCATTTTTAGGAGCATGGTCAAAAGCTTTTGAAAAGTCATGTAATTGGAATATTTCATGTCATTTATTCTGAGGTGGTGGATGTTTCCTTGGTATTCAGACCCCAAGATGTTTGTGATAGTAGGGTGGGTCAAATTGCAGTATCCAGGCAGTGTCTCAGTGCAGCAGTATATGATAGACATATTCAATGAAATAATCCAAACTGGAGGTGGATCTCAGAGTTTATAATAACATAGGTATTATTCTAGTTAGATCTGTATTGTCTTCTAAACTATTGGAAAGATTGACTTCGTATAGTTTTATATATGTGACTTATTTATAGATACATAGTATATTTAATTTATCTTCTAAGGAGTTATTATGCTAGATATTCTATTAGGTATAAGAATAGATGGAGTGTGTTAGTGTAAGGAGTTCCCCTTTGAGGTTAGTGGGTGTCACTTTTTATAGGATCTATATGTATTATCGATGATATGCTTTTTTGTCAATCTTGGAATGGACTAGTTGGAAAAATTTTGAGCCCTTGTTGGCTTCTATCACTATAGGGTATGTTTCACACCACTAGAGGGTGTATCAATTTTACATAAAATAGGTTGGGATGTCTTGATGGGAGGAGTGTGAACCTAGAATCAGGGGTTGGGCGTAGTTACAGGCCAAACATGGAGTCTATATTTGGATGACCCGGGGACCTGATAAAAAAATTTCCATACTGTGGAAGATTATTTTAGGGATGTTTTCCTGGATAACTAATAATGGTTACGTCTGGTAAGAGTGGTGGAGTTGACAATCAAACAAGTAACATGACCTACACCAGTATCATTTCCTCCATATAGGATGGATACAATAGTGTTGGTGGAGCTCAAGAGTCAGCTAGAGGACTAGGAGGGAAATGGTTTTATCTAACCTAGTACCTATCCATGGGGTTTTACGGTTCATTTTGAGAAAAAGTAAGATGCACCCACCCCTTAGGGTATGCGTGGAATATAAAAAATTGAACATGTTGAATGTTAATAACTGATACCCTCTTCCATGAATAGATTATCCATTCGATAAACTCTATGGAGCTTGAAGTATTCTCTATGATCGATTTGAGATATTATTATCACCAAGTACGTCTCTGACCAGAATACATAACTCATACTGAATTTCGTAGTACGAATGGTCTATATTAATATCTGGTTATGTCGTTTGGTCTCACAAACGCTCTAGCAGTTTTCATTGTACTGATGATCAGAGTGTCCCATCCTTACTTAGATTCCATTGTGGGGGTTTTCGTGGTTGATATCATGGTTTATTCCCCCAATTAACATGACCATTCCATCCATCAGGATGTCGTTATCAACACAATGGAATATAATTAGTAATATGCTAAGCTCACAAAGTGCCACTTTTGTATGGTCAAGATATACTTCTTGGGTCACATTATATCATATACAGGAGTGTTAGTGGACCTAGAGAAGGTGCGGTAAATAGTTTCCTAGGTACTATCCATGAACTTGTTTGATATACAGAGTTTCAGTGGGGCATGCTTGGTAATAAGGTCATTTTATAATTGACTAATCATTCTTATATGTTCTGTTCATGGGATTCACTAAGAAGGGCTTCATATTTTTGTTTTCACATGATGGAAAGACAGCCTTTTAGGAGCTGAAGGAGAGACTAACATCTACCCCAATCCTAAAACATCCAGAGTAGGGAAAGCGTTTTAGGTTCAACTATGACACATCCGGTATTGGGCCAGGTTAGTGATGATGTAGCGATATTGAGTCATAGATTATATTTCGTAGTAATTGATTCCTCACGAGAGGAATTAACCTACACATGATTTGGATTTTGTAGTTATTGTACATGTGTTGCACTATTACTGATACTGTTTACATGGATAGTTTTTTTGGGGTACACGGACCACAAAATACTCAAATACATATTTACTCACTTGAAATGAACATGAGACATCAAATGTGGGTGAAATTACTTCATTCTTTTGATTTTGATCTTTCATACACACCTAAAATGGGAAATGAAGTAGCAAATAATATGAGTGGAACGACTAAGATTTAGGTAGTACATGGGGCCCATAGTGAGTGTAATCATATGGACTTGTTCTATGAAGTTCATTTTGTGGTGAAAAATAGTCATGGAAATGCATTCCTTTATTTTTTAACTATGAATTCTACACTACTGGACAGTTTAATGATTAGGTAGTTATTAGATTCTGAGCACCTAGTCTTGGAGGAGAGTATAGAAGGTGAGTATCCCCCTCCTTGTTAGACAGTAGGTGATGATAAGATATTTTGTATACAAGGATGTCTCTAGGTTCTACTAGACATACATGAGGAGATTATGTCAGTGTTTCATGCTTCATCTTCGGTAGATCATCCTAGATTTAACAAGATTTATTGTGACTTGCACCATATGAACTGGTGGTCGGCTATGAATAGAGAGGTGGCTGGTTTTGTTACAAGGTTTTACACCTTTCAGTAGGTGAAGGTGGAACATTAGGGACAAGTTGGGATTTTACAGTAGTTACAAATTATTTAGTGGAAATGGTATTATTTACTACTGGATTTAATTACCGGGTTACCAATGTCACACAGAGCTAAAGATGTTATGTGGGTGGTGGATGAAAAAAATACGAAGGAATTTCCCTTCTTACTGATCAAAGAGGCCTTCAGGGTTCTTGATCTTGGGTGGCTGTATATTCCTGTGGTGGTAAAAATTCAGGGGGTCCCTCATTCTATCATTTATATAGAGATGACCATTTTACATCTATATTATCAATGAGTTTTCTAAGGGATTCATGTAAAATATTGCATATAAATAAATTATAGCACCCTCATATTGATGTCGAGTTAGAGGATACGATTGTTATGTTGGATGACATGTTTTGGGCATGCATTTTAGATTTTTAGAGTTCCTGGGAGAGAAAAATACCTATAAATATAGTTTTTCTGATTCTATCCATATGACACCATTGGAGGAATTGTACGATAGACCATTCTAGTCAACCCTGTGTTGGATTGAGGTAGGAGAGGAAGTTATGATTCACCCTCGTCTTGTTGAGTAGAACACTAAGCATGTTCAATTGATTCAAAAATATATGGTTACTACGTAGCCTCCACAAAAATCATAAGATTATTTCTGTAGAGGTCCTCTAGATTTCATGGTTATGGATCATGTTTTATTGCATGATGCACTGATGTTTGGACATAATAGGATTAGGAGAAAAGGTAATATTTCTCCTATATATATTAGTTCATTTATGATTATGGAATGGGTAGTCTCATCGGATATTCATTGATGTTACCTTAGAGGTACCAAGATATACATGACATGTTCTATGTTTTAAAGTTTTTGTGTTACTTTTCATACCTGTCTCATACTAATAAACCTAAAGAGGTTGAGTTACAGGTTGATACATCTTTTGACGCCTATCTTATTTGAATTATGGATCATAACACAAGGGTTCCCTATGGCTGGTATATTACTTTTGTATAATTTATATGGTAGCATATCCGAGTGTAGGATGATACCGAGGAGATGGAGGATGATGTCTGATCTTAGTGGCTAGAGGTATTTGCAGATAATTCTTAACCACCCATGGAAGGGAAATTCAAGAATTATTTTCATAAAGGGGGATGTTTTTAAGAACCTGGTTCTTTTTTAGGTATGAATCATTCCTTGGGGGTTAAGAATGAGTAGTATGTTTCGATGGGGTAAAATCCTAAATTATTTTTTACACAATATATATTAGTTGTTAAACACAATTTATTTTCAACTAAACACCATGGAATCATATCAATGCAAGATTTGTAAGGTTTTTTGGAAGAAATATGAACAGATAAAGAAACCACATGGCATGAAGTTCAACATACACACCGTGTAATTATTAAAACTCTTTTTAAATAGAAATAAACCTCTTTTTCATTCAAATTGGATATAGGCTCTCCGAATTTGACAAATAAGAATTTCCCAACCGTCATTCCCATCCAGACTGATCATCTGAACCATGATTCCTTCGTCATTGGTTACATTTAATCCCAATCAGTATGCTCTCGATTACACATTATCAGTTCTTCATGATTTTTTATAATGACTAAGTTATCATTCCATTATGATGATACCTAGATTTCTAGATCTATTTAATCCTATCTAGAATTATATGGTTAATATGGATGTTGAAAGTATCACGAGGAAAAAGTGGGTGGTATTGTGCCTTCATCGGAATGTCGAGGTTTTTATATGTGTTCTAGAGTCACTCTCTATTATTATGGTGACCAATTTAAGGGAAATTGTCCCTTATTGTTGTATAATGATTATTTGGTGATGGAATGAAATAATTTTAGTATGTTTTAGCTTGTTTTGGTTGATTACGGACCACCTTATTGGTGTGTTTCCCTCCGATGATAATTGATTATTTGTGTGGCCTAGGATACCTATGGGCATTCCTTTGTATCCCATTTCAGGGCCGATTAAATTTAAATGTTTTAATTCGACGTTCACACTTGATATGCCAATTTATTAAGCAACATGATAGTTTAATTATTATTTTTTCTTATTATATATAAATTTCCCATGTTAGTATATTTGATTATGCCTTGTAATTTTTATATTGCATTTTAGGATTATGATATGGATTTACCATGTGGGTTTTTATTGTTAACCTTGGTAATAGTCAGATGACTTGATCTTCTTGTGACATGATTATTTTAAATGTGAGTTGTAATTATGTTGAAAAATTAGTATATAAATTTACTTGAATTGTTTATTATGCTAAAATGATGATATACTGGGATCATCACTAATTGAAACAGGTGGAAATGATTATATATTGGGTGTTGACCCTAACACATGTTGAAATGAAGATTTACTATTATCATCCCTGATTGAAACACACCGAAATTCTTATATCTAGTTTTGAACCTAACACATGATGAAATAAAAATATATTAGGCTTGTCCCTAATTTAACCATGTTGAAGTGACTATATACCACTTTTTACTATAACACATTCTGAAATGATGATATACTGGGCATGTCCATATTTGAAATATCCCAAAATTCATATACATTGTTCTTGGTTGGGAGACATATTGAAGTGGAATGACTTATAATTCATTTTTCAAGCCTATGAACAATCTTGGATTTGGTCTTCTCTTCTGTTTTCTTAGACAGATTATGGAGGAATCTGTTGTTCTTACATTTTATAGGGGATTGTTGGGCGTAGGCCGGATCTTGAGACTTATATAAGTCAATGTAATTGAATTAATTAATGAACCTGCGATGAATGTAAAATAATGAAATTGAATTAAGGTTTTTTTTTCATTTGAGTAATTCCAAGTTACTTCTCTTACTATTGTACACAGATGATTCATATAATCACTGACAGATTGACATGTATCATTGGTTGTTGCCTAAATGGATTCTTTTCTCACCCCATCTTTGTCTGATTTTTTTGGGAACAAATAGATTATATGATTATAGGTGTCAATAAGGGAAATATCCCTTCTACATATACTTGATTATTGTTAGGAGTAGGAGTGAACATGACCAAGATGTGTTTTTTTATTCTTCTATGTTTTATATTGTATTTCAATACCTTTATATTGTATCTTGTATCTTAATGTAGTGAATCCTATTTTGGATACATTCCTAGAACATGTGACATGATGTATCATCTTTTATATGTAATGATTCATGGTTGTTAATCTTATCAGTCTTAAACTATGTATTTCAGTTGTTTGTTGTTTGTTGTTTCCACTATAGTGTTATTAATGATTCCACTATGTTAAACACTACTAATAAAGCCAATGTTTTCCCACTATCATAACTTTGGCCCTCAATTCTAATCACAAGCCTCTGGTATTTTGGGAAATTTACATCAGGAAATGTGTCTAGCTAGGTAGGGGTAAAAAGTTGAGTGGAATCCAGAACCACGATGATAATTACTTGATGTAATTACATGAAAAAACATTCTCATTATTGAAATATATATAAGTATATGAAGTTCGTATGCCCATTATATCACATGAAGTCACCACAATGGCCACATGAGCTTCTTGTACTATAATGGATTTCAATGAAAAATGTTTTTCCAGTAAGAAAATTGAGTAAATATTTAATCCCAAAATATATGTAAATTACTAAATATGTATGGGATAAAAATGATAAGTATATTAAAAATAAAATACTAGATAATGTGATGAAAATATTAATGATGTTTCTATGGTGTCATCTTTTTATAATGGTTGTATGCATTTTTGATGCATTTCCAAATTGGAATCATCTTAGTTGTAGGCTCGACATCCAATCTCTCATGAGTAGGAGAAAATCTAAACAAACCAACCCAACTTGAACCAATTAATCCACCTGTATTAGAACCTAATTATTATATGTGTAATACTTAAAATAAATTTATAAATTTATAAATATTATATAATACATTAATTCTATGGACAATTATATTACATTATAAACATCAAGAATACCTATATGATGGATCGAAGGTAGTGTCGTTTCTATTCATGCAATGGCATTGGAGTGAACATGAATGAAATTGATAAATGAAAAAATATAGGGGTGAAATTATTCTATTAAATAAGAATTATGTATATGTATTGGTTTATAACGGCGTGAAATATGGACATATCACCCCAAATAAAATTATAATCCACATTTATAATAAAATAATTAATATATAAAATCTGAAATAATAAATTAAACATAAATAAGATACAATACATTAATTCTATGAACACTTATTTGACTGTGAGGAAGTGTTGAATACCTTTATTATTGGGAATGGACATCCACATCTCACTTCTTGAAAAGGAATGAATTATGTATAAAATTATTCTAAAATAAATATCATCGGCATGGAATAATAAAAATTAAAAAATTGTTCTATTATATATTTTTTCAGTAAAATAAAAAAATTATTTCATAAAATTACATTTACATCATTCAAAAGGGTATCCATCATTATTTTTTTTATTTTGAGGGATTGGTAAAATCTTCATGTGTAGAATTTTTTTTTTGTATGATTAGTAAGACATATAATTTTGATTATCAATCTCCTGTATATAATATATAATATTGGATTTAAAAATATAGTATATTCAAGAACAATTTTAATTTCTCATTGATCTACGTTTCTTTTTTTAAATATATTATGGATTTTATTATTGTATAGAGTACCAAAATACTATCTTTTTCTTCCAGTACAATGTAAAATTCATTTTTTTCATTCGAAAAGGAATTTACTAATTATGATCTCAAAATGAATTTTTCATTATAAACTGAATTTTCATCTAAAAGAAAATTTGTTTTAGGTTCTAGTGAGATAATCAACCAATTATAGATTGTAGGATATGAGGCATAAATTACATGCGCTGCTTGTGAGGCCATTGTGAATGACTCATCTTTTCTTCATCCACATTTAAATTCACCTTCACGAATCACATTTCACCAACTTTCATTACACTAATATTTTCAACCCATTTGAAATGGAAACTTGATAGTTGAAATGTTGTATAATAGAAATAATATATATGTTATATAATTACAAAATATGACATAATTTCATAAATTGTATTTATAACCCAAGAACCAGATATGTTCCTCAATTAATCCATAACCATAACAACATAGTTTTGTATTGTACCAATGTCATTGTGTTATTTTATATAAGATATATAGCAATTGATTACAAAAAAAATGTATGATATTACATTTGTATTCAGTACCCTAGTTAGAAATTTAATTTTTTTCATCAATTAAATTATTATTTTTAGATAAATCCTTTTAAATTTTATCATGGATCCATCCTATAGACTTTTGATTATGTGTATTTTATTTCCATTCTTTTTCGATTGATGGATTTAGATATATTTTAATTTGTTTGTTATATTAAATGTATGGAACAATAATTTACTATTTTTTTAAATTGTAATGGTTTTATTTCTACCGATTTTCAAAGAAATTGTAACAACAACTCTTCCAGAAATACCGTCTACCATAAGGCATTGGTTGTGATGAGTCTTTGGGAGAATAATGACTTCAAAAAATGAATGGTAATCAGTATATAATTCAATGTTATTTACAAAAATATATTGTTCTACAGTAAAACCTGCAAGGAAAATTTCATTCATGGCATACCCATTCAAAATCATTATATACCAATCAATGGGGTAAATCCATCTATAATGGACATGACCAGATAGTTGAACCTATGTAACAAGGTGAACCATTAGGTGGACCATTATATCAAAAAATGATGGTGGTATGATCATAATTAATTCACAAAATATTACTATAAAATTTTTTATTCATAATTTGAATCATTCTTGTGTCTATAAAATTACTGCATATGGATTTGAAAAAAAAGAAGATTATGGTAAATATATTGCATTGATATTGTGGTATAATGAAATAGAAATTAATATGAATCAAATATTTCATCGAAACATGACAGTAGATTAATTTTATTTATTTAAAAATAAAATTATCCATTGAAATGATATTCTTTATATATGATTAATATCCTGGAGGAACAATTATACTTCTTAGTAAAATGAAATATTGTTTTTTTTCATATTAGGATAAAGTGAATGTTATATGAGGATAAAAATAATTCCCTATACTGTTCACTGATGCCAGCACCTCGCTTATCATCATTTAAATAATGTCAAATATATCCTTGATACAATATTTAATTTTTATTGTAACAATTACCAATGTTCCAATAAAATATTCAGATATATTATTTATACTAGTAATAAATAAAGAAAATATTTAACATATAAAAAATTATAATACATTAATTTAATGAAAATTGATATCTTCATCCAATAATATTCATTAAGGGTTTTCAATTTTTTTACTAAAAATAGTGTCAATATCTTTTAATTTATTTTTCAATTGATCACATGTTTCTGGGGATTTTGTTTTACCTGGCTCAATATTACCATCAAAGGATGTTGTCTTGGAATAGCATATTTATCATTGATGTAAAAATTTCTGATGTCCTAAATAAATATCCTTAATGGAATGATTCAATTAAACAGAGTATGTGAATTTTTCACAAATGGTACTCCTCATCATTCAATTGATTCTATATCCTGATAAATTTCCATATGTTGGTAATTAATTTATCATCTGTCATAATATAGACCTAAGGGTGAATTTATCACATATATTTCCATCATACACTATACCACATGTATCCCACATCAATTTTATATCTCATATCAATGTATAAAAATTGACATCAATTTCATTATCATGATTCTTTGGTCTCGTTATAAGTAGAGAGAACATAATGTATTTTAACTTCATCCATAACCACGGATATAAGTTATAATTTACCAGCTTGACGGGCCATTTATTGTGAGTACTACTCTATACACCAAAAGTATTTATTCTATATCTAGTTAACTCTAGAATAATTTTTCTGAGATAATTTACAAATTTATGATACTAATAATGAATTTTCTTCCACTGAGGAGAATCTTCTACAAGATATAGGTTCCAATGATTAATTCATGTATCTAAATTCTATGTCAATTATCACACAGTTTCTAGACATCCATATTGTCTTCCAAACTATGCAATGATTAGAATTTACAATAATTATCTCAAAGGGCTTGATTCATTTTTCTTGTATTGATATTCCCAACACTTTAGTCATATTATGAGTTATTAATGATCTATATGAAACAATATTATCTAATTCGGATAATCATGTAATTTTCTGGAGATCAATTCCATGAACATAAAATTCATTTAGGGTCACATTTGTGACATGGTAATTCCATTTATTTCAGTATCATATCATTTTGGAGAGTAGGTAAATCTATAATTCTTATGTCACTCCATCCACTGCCAGCTTCCCAATTATATAATTTCAATAAAAATAACAATGATGTGTATTTATTAAAATTGGTATACAAGAGTCTATTGGAAAAACAATTTAAATTCACAATAATCTTTTTAATATAATGATGTTCATCATCAACTTCAATGGTAATTTCGTTCATGCTATCTCCATCATCATTTGTAATGATATTCATATCAAATGATATATAAACCATTGTATCAAACTAATTTCTGTGAACATTCAAGATTCCACCATGTTTATTATATAATTTATATATATAATATATTCTCAAAAAATCACTTGTTCTTCCCACAATTATTAATTAATTTTTCTTGAATAACAAAAACGTAAAAACAGACAAAGGAATTGAGATTGGTTGTATGAATTCTGTCAAGAAAAAATGATGAACTCTTTAAATACATCATCATACCATATCATCAACATACTAGCTTGCACCCATGTTCAATTCATACCCATTCTTTGGATTTCATAAATAATTTTATTAAATAAATAAATAAATACAGATTCGATACAGATTTTCAAAGGAGAATGTTATAGAAAATTTTCAATAAGGGAAACCCAACATTTTATTGTTTTAGATAATTTTAGTGATCTTTAAAGAAAAGAGTTTATTGAATTAAATAAAACAATTACTTGAATATGGTAAGTGTTATCCTCTAAATCTATTCTAAGATTAATTTTATAGAGAACATTCATTCTCATCAACTCTACTATTGAACATTTTTCCCTGGATTTTGTTGTTGGACACACATCCTTCATCTCAAGTGGACATTCTACTTTGTCACTTCAAATACTCTATGTGGTAGTCATACATTGGATGAATACTGGTAATATTATTAAAAAAACATAAAAGATAAGTGATATGAGTTTTAACCAACAACAAGAAGTAACAATTCAAGTGATGAAACTAATGAGCATGATAGTTTTCTATAAAATATTTTGGGGTTGAGTCTCAAAGAAACAATTCAAATTAAAATAGTTTTTGACACACATCATTTATTTCTTAAATCCCCTAAACAAATGAAAATAAAATATAGTCAATTAAAGTATATATGAAACCCAAATATGATATATAATAATAAATTTTCATTAATTTAACTAGTTGATATAAAAATGTTTTGATAAACTTTTTAATAATTAAAGAGTTATTTCATGTACAAGGATGCTAATTAGAGATTCATAGCGGTGTATCCAATACTTGTAGACCAAAAATGGTGATTACCAAATAATCTTTGATATTAAATATAATTTAATAACCACCATTATAAATTTTGGATGAATTTATGTAACAACATAAAGAATAATAACTTTTTATATTAATGGTTTATCAAATATTTAAAAACATATCAAGAATCATGGAATGACATATCACCACACTATCGAATCCCTAAGATTCTATGTAGGTCTTTATAAACTTTATACCCTTCTAAAGCATTCTATGGAGGCCATATGATGCACATTGACCTATACTAGATATTCTAGGGAGGTCCCAAAATAAGTTTTCAAAATGAAATAATAAAAATAAACAAGATATATCACAAACATGTGAGAAAAAAATCATCCCTTAAAACATCTATCCCAAACACACTTGGCTCTACTTAAATGGAACAAATAAAATAAGGTCACATTTTTTATGTGGAATAAAATCACTTCACACATAATAATATGTGGAATAAAAAATTTAACAGATCTATAAAATATCTCTATGTGTCTAAATTCTATAATATCCAAATACTAAATTAACAAGTCAATTCAATATGCCAGGACATAGTCTCGTAGGTCAATAGACCACCATCACAGAAATTGACATATAAAAAATTATATAAATGATTTAAATTGGGATGTGGATTATACCATATGGTTAATTACACTATTTATAAAATGAGAATAAGAAATGATTCATCCAAACCATAAAAAAATAGTATCTCCCAATCACATAATTAATGAACATATGAAATTGGTTAGTAAGAAGATGGTCATATGTCATTGGAGTGAAGTTGAAAAGGTTCAGAATATAGGTGCTTCAAACTATAAAAATTCCAAGAATCAAATTTTATGATCACCATGGATAAATCTCTAAAATTGATTACTCAATTCCCCCACAGTTACAAAAATTCTTCTACGATGACTAAAATCAAACCCCGTGTTTCCCTAGAGGAAAAAGATGAAGAATTAATTGTGAGACAAATTAGGGAAATAATTACATTAAAACATCAGATTTTTTGACCATTATATTATTCGAGGATTGAATTTGAGACTATATTTGTTTTATCCTTGATAAGAGATTCGATTCACTGAGGTGGAGCATTGAAAGTGGGCGTCCCTTTCAAAAACCGTCTGATATCGTGAATGGTTCACAATTGGATAGGATTTTTTAAATTGATCGAGACCCATTTATAAGTGCTTTTAAAAGGCCCATAATATATATACATTTATCATCACTTATGTAATAATAAATGATAGAAGGAATCTTTTTCAGTGCTAAAAAAATTATGACAAATATTCCTTTTATCGACGCTTATTACCTGCAAATCATTTTTTACCATTTTAAAAACTGGTTTATGGGTTGCTGGTACCCATAATAAATTTATATATTTTTATAAACAATTATTTAATTAATAATATTGTTCATTTTTTTATTAATATAAAATTTTATTTATTTAATTATATCATTTTATTCATACGCATATCAGTGCTAACAATGTGCTGATTAAGGATCCGTTTATGTGTAATGAAAATAGAGAACTCATAAAGGTTACCATTTATTTGCGCTAAATCATGTGCTGATAAAGGTTAGAATTTATTATCTGTAAAACAAAAACACTGAAAAAGGGAATAATTAATGCTTTCTTTTTTCTAGAACTAATAAATACTATTGTTTTTGAAGGTCTAAGTTTTTGTAGTGGTTGTTCTATTGGATCTTGGAATGTTGGGTGATGATTAACCTTTCCTTTTGTGGAACTACCCCTTTTGGAATAACAAGGATTTAGTTCTCTCATTTTTTATTCATTCACAGTGGAAGTCATCATCCCCTTTCCTATTGGATGAGGGTGTGGCGTTCCACGCTCATCTTATTACTGGACCATGTGGGAACCTAGTGGGTTGGGTGTATTCAGTAAACCCATGATTCATCGTGAATCCTATATTCTTATTTCACACAATTATATAAAATATGTTATATTAAACATTTAAAATTAACCATGAAAAACAAAAAACAATGTTAATGGTGTAATTTTACTAACACTGGGAAATATCACTAATAAATATGACAATTTTTAGTTATAGATGAATATCAAAAAAGGGAACCAATAGTCATCCAATTTTTTAAAACAGATTAAGGATTCCATTTATGAGAGCTTTATTTTGTACTGATAAATTTTTCCCATTATGATTTCATTTTTAGCATTAATAAAAGTTACTATATATAAAAATTATATATATACATATTTAAATAT
The DNA here is from genome assembly GCA_963277665.1 of Viscum album. Taxonomy (NCBI): domain Eukaryota; kingdom Viridiplantae; phylum Streptophyta; class Magnoliopsida; order Santalales; family Viscaceae; genus Viscum; species Viscum album. The sequence continues at coordinate 588,322,235 of OY728122.1, read as the reverse complement.
TCTTAAATATGATTTTTAGGACTCGATCTCAGTTTCCCAGAGCCGGTGCATTGTTTTGTTACGTGGGAATATAAACAAGGAATATGAATCCCGAAGGACCAAGTAGTTTAGTATTATTGGAAACAAGATACACACATAAGATTAACATTACAATAGGAAAAAAACAACATAAAAACTCCTTTTGCAACATCCCTAACTCCTAGGTTATTTCAACATGTCATTCATACTAACAATATTCATTTCCTAAAAAAATGAAACATTTGAAGGAGTGATTTAAAATTCTCTATAAGAGTAAGAAATACAGTTGAAGATATCATAAAATAACATTAGGTATGTTGAATAAATTAAAACATATGCTTTTAACAAATAATAAACATGATCTTATTATTGTAAGAATAAGAGATGAGTAAATATTGACATAATATAACATAATCATGGGTATTCTAATAGTCAAATAACCACATGATCCATCAATAATTTTTTCATAATTAGGGAATGCATAATGCGGGACAATATAACCATACTCTCAAGGCCTTGTGCCCAGACAATAAATAGTCATTTTGTCAAGGCATTGTGCCAAGACAATAGTTGGTCTCATGAGACATACTGATGCACCGAGAGGAAATAGTATGCCCCCACCGGACACTTAATATGTACAATTCAATCCTCATATTAATTTGGATAAACATAATCTATGTGTACATTCATATCGGAATTAATATATGAAATTCTAATAACGTTCCACAAACATTAATCACAAACACTAACCATTCAGAGTAAATTGGTGAATGGGATTAAGATAACACATCCACAACCAAAATAATCAATAATCATTAAATTAAATAAGTTATATGATATCATGGAATAATAATCAAAATATTAAATAATAATGAATAAGAGAATGGAAATATATGATGATACTCTTATAAAATCTTCTAGTAAATCATGAGAAAAATACTCATTTCCTTTGAAAAGAAGAGTTGTTATGATTTTTTTTAGAAAAATAGAAGTGAAGTAAGATTGTATTTTCATAATTAAATTAGTGATTTTATAAAGATAATGGTTTCCAAATACATATTATATAGATCCATTGAAAATAGGTAAGAATTGGAGAAATTCCTTTGGACGAGGCTTGTATTTTAGAAACAATTTCAAATGTTCCTTTTAAAACGTGTATCTATACATAAAATAAGGAAATATTATAGTTTTTAATAATATATATAACCCAGAATCCTAATTTTTTGGGATGAAATAATAATAAAAAATACTTTCATTATGGTAATTATACAATTAAAGTAACCCAAATGAATATGGATGTTCGGGTGAAAAAATCATTCCCTTATGTGCGAACATGTTCTCCTCTTGAACAAAATCTCATGGAATAGGAAATTATAATTATTAATAACTTATTTCAGAACCTATTAGACACACATTTATTTTATCATAATTATCTCTAGTTCATTTATACCCTTAGTGATTAGTTATTATATTCTATTTCATCATTCTAGATTGTTCGTTTTCTTTATTTTCATAATCAGTTCACTTGTTCTTATGTAATGGAGTGGAATAGATGTAAGTATCCAGAATTCAAATTAAATATTATTTATTAAAATATTTAACTATTATTGTTCATTTAATTCATTTTTATAAATTGAATGAGGATTAATCATTAGGTGAAATATTTATGGCATTCACGTATATTTTTTAGTGGTATTTTGATTATTAAGAATTAATTTGGTCATAAAATTTGATAACATGTACGTATACTGGTTACTGAATCTAAATTAGGTTATAATAAATATATTTTTGTCTGTTTCAACCATTTAAATGGTTTCATGACTAGTAATGAATGAGATATTAAAGAATGATACAACATCATCCACGAAGGTTATAAATTGGAAACTCATGGATGTTGATTTCATTTATAAACTAAATAGGAGAGAGTAAGAATTTTGATGATGGATCATTATTTCACAGGATATAATTATAGTATATATATAATAATGTATTTATCGTGGTCATTTGTAAATAAGATATTAGGATAGGATAACCAACGATGGTAAATTGAAATGAGACTAAATGAAAAAGAATGGTGTTTTACCTCTTGAAATAACCTCCTTGAGAACCTCCTTAAGGGAAGGGATTTTAACTACCATGAGCTTCCTAGAGGTGGGAAGTTTCTATTTATGTATATTGTAGAAAACATTTAATGATCTTCAAGGCTTATAAGAGTGATGAGAAGAGGGAGTGATGTTTGGTTTTTATAGTGGAGGGGAGAGCGGATTGCTCAATATTATATTCATTAATTTTTTAATTCTCCACTAGACATTTAATAGTGAGTCTTCCATGACCAATAATAGAAATTTTATCAGGGGTATCCTAATAAATTGGGATTACATTAAAAAGTCATCATTCATGACTCTATAATTAGTTCATTTAGCTTATTTTGTAAATTTCAATATTTCACTATTTAAAAAAATTCATGTATTTAAAAAAGATTCCAAAAACTCAACCCCAACCATTTTTTGATGTGTAGAATCCAAAAATGAAATCCATTTTCTGAAACTATTTTCCTAAATATGAATAATTTAATATTTAATTAAAATCATTATTAATTAAAATAACCATTTTAATATATTTATTTACATATTCCAAAACATAAGTATATCGTACTTCAACTTGAATATTATTTATATACTATCAAAAATATGGATACTATTCCATAGGCTATAAAAATATTAATAAGGGTATGTTACTATTCATATGGTTAGGTTACTAATAAAAAAATTATGTTTTTATAGGACTCAAAATAACGTACTGATCGAAACCATGTGCGTTAGATTTTCAAAATTCACATCACCGAAATGATAATGTTATGATTAATTATCACATATCACTTATTAGTACATTATGTTATAACTTCATGTGATTTTGACCTGTTCATAATAAAGTAATTTCAAATGAAAAAATAATGGACCTTTACATTTTCCCATCCTTAAAAAAATTTATTCGTCATAATTTACAAAATGTTACCTAAAAAGATTCAGGTATGTCTTCAGCAGAAGCTCCCCCAGCTCCCATGTTGCCTCTTCCATCTTATGGTTCCTCCAAAGAATCTTTTCCAGAGGAGTCATTGGATTTCTTAATACTTTATCTCTAGTATCAAGAATCTTGATAGGATTTATACAATAAGACAGAGTAGGATCGTGTTCTATTTCATCATAGGTGTGTTCATGTGTGGGGTCTGGCATGTATTTCCATAACATTGACATCTGGAACAAAGTGTGAAATTTGGAGAGAGTTGGCAGTATTGAACAATGGTAAGCTACAACTCCAATTTGATCAAAAATTTAAAAAGGACTAACATACCAAGGATTTAATATTCCCTTCTTACTGAATCGTATAATACCGTTATATGCTGATAAATTTAAGAAAACATGATTTTATTTTATAAAATTCCACATCCTTCCTTCATTTGTCAACATAGCTCTTTTTACTACATTGAGCTGTTTTGATATGTGATCGGATAATCTTCACCATTTCCATTGTTTCCGAAACATGTTTTGGGCCTATGAGGATTCATTCACCAACATCAACCAGGAATGTTGGTGAATGACATCACTTTCCATATAAATCATCATACATTGCCATCCGATTACTTGAATGAAAGCTATTGTTATAGTAAAATTGCATGAGAGTTAAAAAATGATCCCACATTCCATGAATTTCAAGTGAACAAGACCCCATAATGTCTTCCAAAGATTGAATAGCCCATTCTCATTTGTCAATTAGTTTTTTGGTGGTATGCAGCGCTCAAATGAAGATAAGTATCTAGGGCCTTCTGAAGTCTCTTCCAAGATTGTAATGTAAAATTGGGATCAAGATCCGAAATAATTTATAAGGGTATGCCATTATGTCTTAAAACATCATTAATATATCATCATAATAAATGTTCAAGTGGTAAATCTTCTCGTATACACTGAAAATTTGATGATATTGTAAGACCTCCAACAATGACCCATATCACATTATACATTCTTGGTGTGTTTGGTAGTCCCATGAAAAATCCCATTATAATATCACCCCCTTTCCACATTTGTGTATGAAGGGGTATCATGACTCCTCCATGATGATTCCTTCCAACCATAACTTTTTGACAAACTAAACATCTCGAAACATAATCATCAATCTCCCTCTTCATGTTTTCTAACTAAAAATGTTCTTTAGATCTCTATTGTTCTTTGTGCTACCAGGGTGTCAAGAGAAATTAGATCTATTGGTATTATGAAATAGTTCTCTATTTAGCTCCGGAATATCGAGAACAGAAATCCTCTTTCCAAATTTCAAAATTCCACCTTCATAAATGATGTCATTCAACTTCCCATTATTTATAGCATTAAGTTTCTTTTGTAACTCCTCATCATCAGTCTGAGATAATTTTATCCTATGCAGTAATGATGGTTTGGAAACCATTTGAAAATGTTGTGATGTGTTACCTTCATTAATAATTACCATAACCATATTTACTAGATCCATGGAAAAAGGATCCCTTTCAATTCTCATCTTGTTCATATTTCTATAATACTTTATACTTAAAACATATGCTACCTTATTTTCCATACTTTAGGGGTAGTGTATTATCCTATCATAATAATTGAGTAGATAAATAAATCTCATTTTTCTAATGTTTATTTTTTCTGTGAAAATATATATTTCAAAATCTTATATTCTGTTTATATCTCAAATTTTAACCCATTGAGGTAATTTTTCCAAATCATCAGAGAAACGATTACCGCTTCTAACTCGTGAGCATGAGTTTGATATTTTTTTCATGAATATTGAACTACCTATATGAATAAATAACCACTCTATCATTCTTTGATATGTTAACAACAAAGTACTTTCATTGATGCATCACAATAGATAAAAAACCCATCATTCCACAATGGTTGGGTTAGGAATGGGGAAGTCACTAACTTCCTCTTCAATTATTCAAAACATCCTTATCATTATTTTTTCCATATGATCGTACCCCCTTTTATTGTATGTTTGGTCATTTGGTTGTCTACATGGGAGATGTTCTGAATGAAACACTAAAAATAACATACCAAACCAATAAAACTATGTAGCTCAATTATGGTCATTTTAGCAGGTCATTCTTGTAAAGACATTTTCTTGGCAGGATCAACATATATTAAATATTTAGAGACAATGTGACTTAGAAAGGAGACTGATTGAATCCAAAATTTTCACTTGCTGAACATCCCATATAAAACGTTTCTTCTAAGATTCATCAGAATAATACACATCTGATTTTCATGATCTTCATATCTTTTAGAGTATACTAGGATATTATCAATAAACACCACAAAAAATTCATCACGTTATTCCTTCAAAACTCTATTCATTAGATCCATGAAAATAAATGGTGAATTAGTCCATCCAAATGGCATTACTGTAAACTCATACCGATCATATCTAGTTCGGAATAATATTTTAAGAATGTCTTCGATCCTTACATGAAATTGATGACATAGAGATTGAATATCAATCCTAAAAAATGTTGGGCTCCATGAATTTGATCCAATAAATCATCAATTCATGGAAAATGATACTTATAATTTATTTTAATATCATTGATTTCACTGTAATCAATGTACAACCTCATGGATCCATCATTATTCTTGACAAAGAGGACATGGGCTCCCTATGGTGAAACACTAGGTCGAAAAAATCCATTATCACTAAATTCCTCTAGTTTATTATTTACTTCCACTAACTCAATTATGGTGATTCTATAAGTGATCTTCAATATGGGACATGAACCAGGAATTATGTAAATATAAAACTAAATTTCTCATTTTGTAGGATTTCCAGGTAAATCCTCCGGAAACACGTAAACATATTCTTGAACAATAGGTAAAATATTTATTTGTAAATTCCATTCATCACCTATACTTATTTTAAACCATACTCCCTAATAATAGAATTTAGTAGATCTACTAATGGTGGATTTAGATGAGAATATGATGGCAAGGTTTCTTCTCTAAAGATAAGGGATTCTATTCCATTCTAAAAAATTGTAACATCACACTTCTTACAATAGATATTCACTTAATAATTTGATAGCCAATTCATAGTAATAATTATATCAAATTAAATCATTTTTATGATGATAAGGTATGAACCTAAAGCCCATTTATGTCTCATGAGGGAGGCTAATTGACATGACTTTTTTGAAATGATACATCCACTAGGTGCTTCGACTTATAACACATTTTTAATCAAATTGTACATATCTAATTTTCATCGAAAACTGGGCAGATATAAATGAATGCGAAGATCCATAATCAAATAAAAAATTGGATATGATTGATGAAATTATCAATGTTCCAACCACCACTTAGTTAGGAACTTCATCCTTAGTGGTTGTGACAACATAATCTTGTCCATGCTCACTTGTCCTTATTTGGGGAACTTTTCCCTTACACGTAGGACATTCATTTGCATAATGTCCCACATCCATAAAATTCTAGAATTGAACATTTTTATCTTTACACCCTTAAAATTCCATGTTAGTAGGCCTTTTTCTTCACACATATAATAGACACTCATTCTCTTTAGGAACGTACTAGGGTGTTTATTCCCACAATTGTCACATTGTGAAAACTTAACTCTTCCTTTTTCCATATTTCCTTATTACCATTCCAAGAGTTTTTAGAAGCCCTACAGTTCACTAACATTACCTTAATGTAATATGACATTGAGAATTCCTTTTCCAACTTGATAACACATGAAACTATGTCTTCATATGATGAGAAATTCTGGGAGAAAAGATCCCTTCAGAGGAATGGTTTCAAACCATCAATGAATGGATCAATTTTTCTCCTTATATTTTGTTTGAATTCAGCATCATGCCATTCTAACATTGTTAAATTAGATTTATAAATTCAAATGATGTCATCTTCCTTTTTCTTAAAATTCACAAACTATATTTCTATATATGCTCGTTGTTCACTATAAACTTATTTCTCGTGGAAGATTTCCTTAAATATCCACCATTAAATATCTTTTATCTCTTCATCCTCCATTATGTTTTGGAATAATGATTACCACTCATCTGCATCTCTGGAGAGACGATAAAATTAAATGATCACCTTCTCCAATTTATTACATCCCAAATAGAAAAATATCTTCCCTAGAGAACTTATCCACTTTTCAGCTACAAATGGGTTTTAGTCCCATTGAATGGTGGTTTTTGTTGTCGCATAAAATGATCTAACATACCTCCTCCATGTGGTGGATCCAGATTCTCTATACAGGTAAGGTTATTATAAACAACATGATTAAGTTTTCCCAGTATAGTTATGAGTTTCTCAACACTAGTCACTACACCAGAGCCAACATCATTATTCCTCATTGAATGGAAATCCCTATAGGGGTCACATGAATTCATGTGATTTCAATTCCTTCCACTCGGAACAATTTCTAGATGATGAAATACTCCAGATTAGGTTTTGAATCATAATTTATAATCATAAAATAAAAAAATACTTTGCATAAATTGTGAACTTTTGAATTACTAATCCCATAATCACAAAAATGGTTACTTTGAGTTAATATTTTCATTTAAATACTTTATAATGGCATGTATTGAAAATGTGATTTATCCTAAGAATATCCCATAGGAGTGTCATGACCAAGAGTGCAACAAGGCCCATTGTTGGTTACCAAGGTACCATGGGTCAAGCCCGAAACTCTTTGTCAGATAATTTACTCCTAGATATATCTATGCCATAGCCGCCTCTACTTTCTTGTATCTAGATATAAATTTATTTCATGAAATAACTAAATAATATATTTAATACCAAAATACATGGAAATTATTGTAATCTTATCCTCAAATAAAACAATAGGGAGTCTTCTGTGATATACGTTTTCTATATATAGTTTCCATTTTTTCTACTAAACTTCCTCTTATACCAACTGTAAGGACTCGACCCCAATTTCCTGGAGCTGGTGCTTATTTGGTAACATTGGAATATAATCAAGGAATATAAATCCCTAATTTTCAAGTAGTAGTTAGAGGACATATAGTCCAAAATATTCCTACATATCATCACTTCCTCTTAGGGTTTTCTTGTACTTTTCCTTAGGAAGGTTGATGTGACCCTTCTCCAATAAATGGATGATAGAAATTTTAAATATATTACAGTTAAAAACTATTATCCACTACCTTGAATAGATGATCTCTTTTACCAGATCCGAGGAGCTTGGGTCTTCTCTAAGATCAATACGAGATCAGTCTATCCTCAGGTGTCAGTAAGGCCATCTGAGATACCTTTTATATCCTTCCATAGAAGGTATATTCTATTTTAGTTACTCTTTAATAAATTTATTCTTATGAATAAAAATGATGTCTTCAAGGGTATGATGAATATTGTGTTCTACCCTTTTTCTATTATTTTTTCATAGTGTTTATGGATAAAATACTGGTGTATTCTCTCACTCAGAACGACCAGAAAATTCAACCTAATTTCATTCAGAGTATAATGAGAAAGAATGATTATAATGAAAATATATCTATGTTCCACTGCTGGATCGACAATGATCACATCCTGTGTTATATTATCTCATAATCATGATTCTATATGGACCCAGATAAGGTTAGTGTTGATGATACCTGGGATAAAACTAAGAACTTGTATGATATACGGAGTTTCATAGAGATTGAGGGATAATATATGTGTTTCATAGTGGATTTCACACTCCTTTATTCACCTCTTACTAGTCTTTCAGTGTAGGTTGTTATGTTCCTATGGTCAGAAGGGAGAAAACAGCATTTCATGAGTTGAAAGGGAGGCTGGTGTTGACACCTATTTTGCCTCATCTAGTTTTTGGAAGAGGTTATATTATCATCTATTTTGTATCATGTGTTTTTTGTAGGAATAGTGACAATGCATAAGGATAGAGTCATTGAATATGAATACCACAAGTTGAGGACTGATGTGAAAAATTAGTTGACACACAACCATGATCTAGAATCAGTTGTCCATGCCTTACATTTTTGGACACACTATATGTTGGATCAGGAAATTTTAGTGCACAGAAACTACAACTGAATCCAATGTATCTTTTCATAATATGAATTGAATCCTAAACAATGATGATGGGTAGAATATATTCAGTCCTTTGATTTTAATCATTCTTATATTCCAGGAATGTGAAATGTAGTCACTGATGCATTGTGCCAAAAAACATAGACACATGTCATACAGGAAGCCATTATTGAATAAAAGTTAATAAAATTCATTTCTAATATACAACTAGAGTTTCCTGAAAATCAGAAGAAGTCTATCCTCTCATAAATTACTATTACATATTCCCTCCTTGAAAAGGTGAAGGGAATGTTATTTCTATATTTGGAGGGTTTGGTAACCCGTTATAGTATATTATATGCTGACGTGCCTCTGCAATGGTCTAGGGATTGAGATGACATCATGCACATTCCTGGGCATGTTTCGGTTCCTACAGATATGAAATTTGAGTAGATATATGATTCACATGCTTCTTATTGGATAGTTCATAAATGAATCACCAAAATCTATCAAGGTATATATCGTCAGTATTGGTGGCAGGGGATGAATCATCATATGAAAGGCTTTACCACTAGGTGGTCCACCTATTAGCAGGTGAATTCAAATCACCAAATACCTATAAGACAGCTACAAAAACATCTAGTACTAAAATATAAATGTAATGATATTTCTACATATTTTGTTTTTGGATTTCCTGAGTCACTGTGGGAGTAGCGATGCTATATTATTTGTTATTGACTGACTAAAACATGCATCAAACATAATTCCTGTTTGGGAGACTTTTCAGTTCATAATCTCATAAGTCTATATTTCAATGAGATTTTACGTCTATAGGGGTACCTTATACTATCATTTCCAATAGGGATGCTTTTTTACCATAAATGTATAGGAAGGGGTTCCATAAGGCTATGGGAACACGGGTGCTTCTAATTTCATCATTTCACTATTAGTCTGATGGATAAACAAAAGGGATGCAACATTTTCTAGGGGAAATTCTCTGATAATGTTTCCTTGATACTAGAGGTTCTTTGTGGAATCATATCCCTATATTTATGTTTTCATATAATAAAAACATTTGAATTATAATTCAGATGGCTCTTCCTGTGGCATTATTTGGTAGGTTGTCTCGTTCACCCCTATACGGGATAGAGGAAGCTAAGGAAGCCCTAAAATTTTATTGTCTCATTAAGAAGACACTAGATAATGTTCAGATGATCATGAATCATAGTACTAGTACACAATCTAAAATAAAATCATATTTCGATCGACATGGATGACCTCTAGAGTTTGAGGCCGGGGATTGTGTTTTCCTATGGGTATCCCCAAGGCTAGGGAATAAAAAGTTATAGAAGAAATGGAAACCATCACATCATTATGCAGTATTGTATCTAACCATTGAATGAGTTAGGACACTATCCCATTGGATGTTACAACGTCAGAGGTATTGTACTATGAATGGCATCCACTATGTTTCACAGCTTCACCATTATCATTTTGACTTATCTCATATTTTTGATCCCATGAAAGAAGAGCTTGATGATAATTATTGTATTGATAAGTATCCTATATGCATTATCCAAAAGATCATGAATTATCTATAATGATTATTTGTCCCCCATGTAAGGGTGAAATGTAAGCACAACCGTGTACAAGACGATTTTTGGGAGCAAGTGTCTGATGTTTGTGCCCAGTGACCAATGTTATTCATAGACTGTGTTCCCCCACCCATAGAAGGTGAACACATGAATTAGTTTTTTATGGGGAGAATACTATATGAAATTAGTTTTTTATTCAAGTATAATGTTTTTATATTTTGGTTTAAATCTTTATTATGGACATTTTTATTATTCCAAATGAATTTACGGAGGTCTTAGGTGTGTCAGGGGATTGATCAGAGCATGGAGCCCATCTTTTGGGAGAATTTTTCCTATAACATTGTTAGTGTAATATTTATGGGCATCGAACAATTTAAGATCTTACCATGTATATTTTCTACATTTTGTGACAGATCCATTCCTCCTATTTAGTGCCCTGTTTTAAAAAATCTGCAGACTAATCCTTCAGGTGGCCCTCTTTTCTAGTTTCTCGTGCGTGGTTGGCATATGGTTTTGAAAACCCCAAGGGGAAATTCTAAACAAGTTATTTTATAATTAAAATGATTTTGGTACCCTTAATGATCTAATTTAACCTCTTCCTTCTTCCATATTCATATTTCTAAAAGGAGGACCATCCATTTCTCATAGTTTGGTGCTTTTAAAGGCCAAATCTAGGTATTGGGAGATCTCCTTCATCCAGGGTCCGATCAAGAATTAATTTGTAACATTTTATGGACAATGGTATGTACTCAAATATTTTTTAGTCATTATTTGTCTCTATTTCTCTCAAACTATTTAACATGATTTAGGATTTTATGTTCATTTTTTAGATCATCTCGGATCTATTCCCAATTATTGGTCAATAATTAATTATGAGAGTTGTAGGAGTACAATTAGTGTTGTTTATAACTCATCCCTCATGTTTATTGTTTTTGGAATTGATGTGTGGGTCCTTATGATTTAATTGATTTCCAATTATTGATTTTATATTCCCGTATTATAGTCATTAAAACAATATGGTTATGATCTCTCTATAACTGTTATTGGTTTTTTGTTGTTCCTTCCACAACTCTGAACACCCAATGTATGGTGATATGCCTCAATTCGGTTTTTTAGAGTTTTAAAAATGTGATCGATCATTCGAGTATTCTAGATACTGGACACACTAATGGAAAGCCTGGTTATATTAATTATCAATTGAATCATTAAATTATGAATATATTTTACCTTGTCACATCCACTTGACCCACCTATGGTAAGTAATATTATGTATATGGTTGATTTAAATGATATTATGGAAAAAACCTAACTATATGAATTTTTGATATTAAATGTCAATATATCTTTTTTCATTTTCATAGAACATCATTCCAAGTTTATAGAAGAAATTAGAGGGATCCTTTTTAATTGATATTTTATTTTCATTGATTTAATTTAAAGGATGCATTGTACATTCCATGTCATACTAATGAATGGAAATTCATGGCCAAATGAATTTTTCAATGGAATATTTTTAATATATAAAAATTAAATATAATGAAATAAATTAATGGTTATAATTTATTCACATATACTATAACATCTTTATAGGAATTATTGACTCATGTTTGCTCTTGGATTCTAGAGGGAATGACTTTTGTACATGAGGACATAATTCTGAGTCAAGGATGTTAGTTTCTCTTTGTGAGACCTACCTATGAATCTGATCACTGTCTACCTATGGATATCAAGTATGAAACTAAAGGTTCAGTCCAATATGATTAAATGTTGGCTTAGATACACTCCATAGATCCAGTGTGACATAAGGTGCCTTGGTCACAACCTTGGGATTGACCACCTCTTATCTCCAGTTTTACATTGGATGTATTCCTTAGACCCGATTAGGAACCTTATTGTGGGAATTCCATGGATGATGATCATTAGATTACTCTCATACCACTTACATAGGATCAGTAATTATGGAGTTATCTTCCCTTGAGGTCTAGGTTTCCACAATGATTATGTTGGGACCACTTGCAATAAACTATTAATCATTGATACCATGTAACACATTGTAAAATATACTATTTATAATATCACATAGTGATGTTAGTGATGAATATGCCTCCTAAGAAATATTATGATAAATTTGTAATTAATTAAGTAATGAACTGATATCATGTTCAGACATCACTTCGGGGATGTAGTAGCTACTTGGGAGTTATTTGGATTGTAGGACATCACTTTATACATGCATTCTTGTAAACTAATACATTTCCATTAAAAAGGACGGATGTTATAGACATAATTGGTTGTCGACCATAGAGATTTATCTTAATCCCTCCTCAGGCACCGTTAGTACCTATGGAAGATTATATTTATGAATGTTTTGATAAAGGGATGAGTACCACTTTAGACACATGATTTCATTATATGTTACTATAGAGCATGTAGTAGATGACTAAGCTAGAGCTTCATTTTCATAGGGTAGTTTATGAATTTCCCTTTTGTTACATGGGAATTTTCATGTATTATTTCTACTTTTAATCCATTATTTCTTTCCTTATAGTGACATTATATATTTCATCATCATTTGTTTTAAGTTATTCAAGTTATTTTAGTTATAATTGATTTGTCTATTTCTACTATGAATTATACTTACATATTCTTCTTTCTCTATTAACATACTTTTTTATCATATACATTATACACTATGGTAAAATCCTATAATGAGGGAATAGTCTCCCAATAGAAACACCTAATGACCTCATTTCTAGTTATAAACATGTTGTATTTGGGGATATGCACCTAAGACTATGTGGGCCACCGGTCTCAGGGAACCTCGTATGTGGAATTCGGGTGCGGAACGTCAAAAACATTGTTTTATTTAAAAATCTTATAGTGGTATTTTAATATTTTTTTTCTATTAATAAATGACATATACAATGATTTAAAATATAATTTTCATAGATATATTCTACGTATATCATCCTTATTCTATCTTTATATGGATTATGTTTGTTATGGAATGATATTTGTGATTCTAGTTCTATTTAAATGGGTTATACTATTATTAAATATTTATTAATCCAATTTTCTTTCATTGTATTAATATGATGAATAGTTTCTAATCTCATAGAAAACATACATATGTTTTTAATTATCTGATTGGTGGGACATATATTTACTAGTAAATAATTGGGTAAATTTTTATATGTCATTAGATAAATAAAATCATAATTCAGAGTGAACCTAGTCAGTTAGGGTATTTATACAATATGATTTTCTTAGGATTGAACCATGACTACTATATTGGTTTAGATAGTGAACCAATTCTACTATGAGTGTCTTTGAAAAGATCACTAAATAATAAGGAAATAATTTTATATTCCTATGTATATTCCAAAATTTGATGTCTTATAGCTATATTATGCTCTCATTTCTCATTTTAATTGATTCCATTATGAATAATCCCATATAAACTACCTTGAATTATGAGATGACTCATGATTATAAAAAATGATATATAGGTTATGTTTCCAAAATATTATTCTAATGTTCCCATACCCTTTTTCTCATTTTATACATATATGACCAATGATATTTCCATTATATTCCTAGACTAAGAATCAAATCACATTGTTTTTTTTTCATTCACAGGTTATAAAGAAAACATTTATGTATGATATGTCTATGAAGTGTGATATTTATGTCGATCTATGTGGAAGGCTATGTAAAACAAATATTAACCTCTTATTTTTTATTACAATTTTCTAATGTGAAATGGCATGTATAATTATTGTGTAAATTTTTATCTTTTGTAATGAATATTCTTCTAATGATATTTAATATCTTTTCTTAAAAGATTGTGGTTCTATAAAAACCATTTACAAAACTATATACCTCTTAAATTTTTCAAAATTCGACCAAAAAAATGGTGAAATATTCTGAATAATATTTTTTCAAAATATGAGGAATATACCAAAAAGTACGCATTACGAAGCTACAATTTGGGATAGGTGTGTAGTAAAATAGGTATGATATGATAATAATTTTACATTTCATATATATGTAAAACCATTTATGAGTGTCATAAAATTGAAAGAGTGGATGTATATTATATATATATATGTATCACTATTTCTATATAATGTAAGAAGAAGTGGTCAAGCATTAAACCTATAATGTTAAAAAAATAATGGATGACTGATATAAAGAAACATGTTGATCTTGAAAAAATACATATAGTAAAGGTGGGATTTATGTCATTCTCAATACTATATGCTTAATATTAATATAATATACCATATCCTGAATTTTAGTGGAAATGATATAGAAATAAAATAGTTTTTAAGCCTTGGTTGTTTTCTTTAAACCATATAAGAATATTTTATGTAATATTGATCTGGTACATTAGTAGTAAACTCCTAAAAACACGTTTGATATATCACATAATGGGTTATCTGTGATAATCTGGTCTGAACCATTTAAAAACTAGCGGTTGAGACATTTTTTAGGGATATGGTAAAATGGGTATGGGAAATCAGAATGTGATATTATGAGCCACCCTTAACACTAATAGGTCATGATAATCCTGGATTATTATGGATAAATGAATAAATATTAATATAATTTTATTATAGCATCACACCCTGATTTACTAGAATCTCATAATGTTTCATTGATAACCACTATCAATGAATAATTGGCATTAATGGTTCCTATTTTACCTACAAAAATATTATTATCAATATGTCTCATTTAAAACATATGGTATTTAAATATTAATCTTGTTAATGTATAACACCTCAAATGTTAAATGATACATAATGTAATTCAGTGACATTTTATGTTATTTTTTATTTTCATTATAGGGAAGATACATTATTCAATAATTATATATATAATGAGAAGAAGGATTCATAGATTAGTTTTATAGAATATTAATTTCTATGAAAATAAAAATATGTTATTTGAAAAGTTAATGTTCCATGAATCTATAAATTTATATAGAGATATTTTTAGATTCTTATTAAAACTATTTAATCATAGAGAATTAAAAAATTAAGATAGTTAAGTTATATAAATATCAACCACATAGATAAATATAATTATTATTTAAATATAAAGTTAAATATTTTCCTTGAATGGGATAACACATTGAAAAAAAACATGGAACTCAAGGTTATAAACATAGAGATAAATGTGAGAATATTTATTTTACAATGTAAAATAAGAAATAAAAATGAATCATAAAATGAATAAGATCTATATTGAATTTTTATTCTGATATTATATCTAATATTATGTTATTCAGAATAATACATTGATGATAAATACTAACATTACAGGGATCTACGATAAATTTTGAGATAATGTCCAAGGAATATACTGGTTGTAGTAAAAACTGTAACACCCCAAGGGTTTTAAAAAATAAATTAAAATGTGTTAAAATCATAGTCTCTACCTAATAACACTTTCTGTTATTGATATTCTTATATAATAGCTGTTAAACATATATTTTCCACTTCTATTTATATGAATTTACAAAAATGGATATCTACAGTTGTGGTCAGATTGTTATTTAGTGTCTTATAAAACAAACTTGTTTTTATGGTTAATAGAATCATTCATTTTAAAATAGTAATATAAAACATAATATGACCATTTTAATGTTAAATAATATTATTATATATTTTTGGTTATGGTTATATGATAATTGGATCTTGATTAATGTTTCTATGTCATATAAAATGAGATAATGATTTAAATTTTTTTTTTCAAATAAATTATGATTTTACTAAAAAATTTAATTAATATTGTTTTGAAATTTATTTTAAAAAATTGAGTCCATTTTTGCAATTATACACATCAAATCATGGTAAGGGTGTTTTTTGGGATTTTTCCACGATTGATAATATTTGTTGAATAGTAACGATCCAATTTTATTTCGCGTGTTTAATGAAATTATAATGATGTAATCATTCTGGCCGACTATTGAGGATTAAAATATTTTATTAAGTATCTCAATTGGCCAATACCTTAGGAAAAAAAAATTCTCCAGCTCATGGGTTTTCAAATACCACTAATGTGGTGTCCTTTGAATGTAATTGAAAACCCCCTCACATTCACTATAAATACCAACCTCACCCCATCTTCTTCTCACACCTCTCATGTTTCGAGAATTGCCTAAATTATTCCTTGTCTATTGACCAAGGATATTCCCCACGATAAATACCATTTGGTGTCACCAAATATCCAAAACCAAATCCATTAAAGAGTATATCAAGGAAAAGAGATCAAGAGTTAAAGATCCTCTTTCATTTTCTTGTGCTTTCATTTCAATTATTGTATTTTTGCATAATATCTACACCTCACCTTATCCAATATGAATTAAATCCCTAGTATTAAATATATTTTCGATTTTAATCATGTTTATGAAAAAAATTCATCCCAATTATCCCTCTCATCATCCTATTTTTATAAGAATAAAAACACCATCTGTGATGTTTTGATTAACTGACATAGTGGACATTGTGTCATCAATTTCATTTAATTGCATAAAAACATATTGTAAAACATTATTAATGGTATAAATAGATTTTAAATTTTTTTATAATACCCCTCTTGTTTTATATAATTAACATATATACATTGAAATAATGTTATATGATGACACATGTCTGTGATTATTGAGGAACGGAAAAAATGATCTAAACGAATATCACTATTGATTTATCTAATGATTAATCCTCATAAAATAAAAAAATGATTTATGGAATAATTTAATATTATAGATATATATTAACATAATTTTTAAACTTTTGGATTATATATTCTATTACATAAAAAATCCGTTATGAATAAACCATGGAAATATTGTAAAGGACGAACTTGAAACAATGGAAATAAAATATTATTATTAATAAATGGGGGAAATAATGTTATAAAATGAACATATGAGGTGTTATAAAAACTATTATGCTTCTATTAAATATTAATAACACCATTTTTCAATTATACATGAGGTTTAAATATTTATATAGTACGATGAGCTAGAGGTAAGGGAATTCTTAACCCAATTTTCATTTATTGGGTTGACCATCTATTTCATTAATGATGTTATAATATCATTTTGTTGTTGTTAATTTAGTTATTATTATTTTTTTATGTATTATTTATAGTTTATACATGTATTCCTTTATTTATATCAATTCTCACATCAATTATATGATATTTTTTAGGGATTTTTATTTTAAAATTTTCTTTAAAAGTTTTAATTTACAAAATTCAAGAGAAATGTTTTTTATGAAATTATTAATGTTTAATGATATTTTTATAGTTCTTGGGAATATTTTATGATTAATGGTAGGACATATATCCCCATCTAATGAATTGGTTATGTGAAATTTGGAGGTGAGATGTTTTGATACACAATGTGTAACTACAATGGTTACACCATAAAGATGTTGTGAATGTTATATTGTACGGTAGCTAGGAGGGTTTAAAATTATATGTTATTTTTTAGGGTTAAAATTTAAGTAAATAATCCCCAATATACTTTTATGGTCATACATATATGTTATTTAATATTTTTTGTAAATATCATTATTCACAATGTATGTATATATGGGTGATAATTATTTCCTTGTGAAATGATTTCATATATTTATAAGTATTCCTAAAATAATGGTTTCATTCATTAATTTTATATACCATACATAGATTTTTATTCGGACAACATGTTTTCAAGGGTTTATAAATGATATAAGTATCTGTATGAGAAATGAGTCTTTCGAGTTAAATGTTATGAAGATTTGTGAAAGAAATCATATTGTTGTTTAGTTTTAAAAATAATACGTCTTGGATGATATGGATACTATTTTAATAGAACCCACATTGCATGATTGAATTTTGATATGAATGATTTATCATATATATTTCTAATAAAATAAACTAGGAAGATATTTTGGAATGAAAGGAATTGAAATCTTGATCAATTAACTAGATTATGTAATCATTAATGGTCTGTCCTTATTGTTGGTATCAAAGCTCAATTTAGAGAATGTCCGGAGTTAGTATGATGTTAAAAGAATAAAATATATTTTTTAACCTTATGTTTATGTTGAAATATTATATAATTTAAATATTAACATTTTTCATTAACTATCTAATGTCTATTCCAAATGGTTTTACATTGAAGAAACATGTAAGATGATGTTAAAAGGAATAGAGAGGCTTATACTTTCCGAATCCACTAATGGGAATCGTGGGAATTGGAACAGAGAAGTGTGTGATATTAATGGATTTTTTAAAATAGGAAATAAATGATGGTGTCATCTATGCCCTGTAACTACTAGATCAACCAAAAAGAAACATTTTGATAGTGCAACATTTTATGACGCAAGAGCCTCCTTTTCCTGTGGATATTCTAACCTAGTAGCGGCTGATGGATGGATCAAATCCCATGAAATGATATTTTTTATGGGATTTTTATATAAAAATAATGATAGATCATCCATTTAATGATTTTATGGTGAAATAGATCAGTGGTTTTCAACTGTCATGAATATCAGGGATATAGAAGAGATTGAATCCTTATAGTGGGATGAATTTTATGGTCTTTTCCATAAAAAATATTTTTCCTATAGTGGTTTGAATTATGATGGAATATAAATTGCTTGAATTGAAGAAAAAATGATTATTCAGTTGCTGTGTATGAGGAAAACATATCACAAGTAATGAGGCACTCTGCCAAGATTATTCAGATCATGATACAAAATTTAGTCTCTTTTACTCAGGATTCAAGGAATGATATCTATGGGAATTGGGTTCCCGAGAATTAAAATGTTATGAAAATCATTTATGATTTGGTGAGTGGGTATTAATGGAGTTATTTATGTTCATGTTTACTTTGAAAACAATAAGAATAAGATATCCATATGGATTGAGATGGGGAATTATCAATCCCTGAAATCTGATGGTAAGAATGTACAACTTCGAGTTTGTGATTTTTTTTCAAGAAACATGGGGAATTCCTTACAAAAATAGGGAAGTGTTTTAGATGTGGAATATTGGGGCATATTTCCTTATAATATAAGGAAAATTATTTGATCAACAATTCTGATAGGAAAACAGTAATGTGCTTCAAATGTGGCGAGATGGGGCATTATGAAAATGCCTTGTCAAAAAATGATTTGATTGATGGAAGGAATCCATACTATATGTAGAAAGTATTAGTGAGATCATTTTATTCTACATTAGTATATTTCTGGTCATCTAATGAATTGGTATTTGCTACATTTTTATTTACTCATCTTTTTCTAAATTAATATTTGATACGGGGTCTATACAATCCTTGATTTATAAGGAATTGTTTTGTAAATTCGAAATTTCTCCCCAATAATTGAGACAAGACCTTATTTTTATCAAAACTTTGAGAAATTTTATCGAAAATAGAAATTTTATGAATCTTTATATTGTTATCTGTGGAGTGAAATCACCAAAAAACATTTTTGCTTTTCCATTAGTAGAGTTTGATGTCGTTCTAGGTATAGATTGGATTTTTTAGTTATCATCCAATGATTTTTTATAGATCTAAAGAAGTTGATTTTTTAAAGAGTTTCAGTTTTTATAAAAGAACGAACAAATAATAATTATAACATATCAGGAATTAAATAAACTTTTTAATGATTGAAATGAATTTTATAATGATCATATAATTGAAAATAAGGGATCTATTTAGATTAATGATGTTCCATTGGTAAATGAACTCCTTGATGTTTTCCCTGATTAGTTACCTTGTGTTATACCTAATCTAGATTTTGAATTCAGAATTTACATAGTACTTAATGATAAGATACTTTTCAAGCCCCCTGATCAAATGGCTCAAATGGATCTTGATGAATTGAAAACATAATATCAAATTTTATTGATAAATGCTTCATTTTCCTGATCACATCACCTTGTAGATCTCCTATTTTATTTGTTAAAATAAAATATGGTTTAATCATACATTACATTGATTATAGAGAATCTTAAAACATTAATATTAATAATAAGTATCTATTTCCTCACATAGATGAATTGATTGATCAAAACTCAAGTTATTATTATTTTTCCATGATTGACTTGAGATCTGGGTACCATCCGATGAAGGTGAAGTTGGTTGAAATTCCAAAAATATATTTTATAACTAGATATGGTCATTATTATTATTATTTTTTTGGGTTAATTATTTCAGATAAAGTATTCAATGATATTATGAATAGAATATTC
Source organism: Viscum album (assembly GCA_963277665.1). Taxonomy (NCBI): domain Eukaryota; kingdom Viridiplantae; phylum Streptophyta; class Magnoliopsida; order Santalales; family Viscaceae; genus Viscum; species Viscum album. The sequence goes on along the minus strand of OY728122.1, from coordinate 588,301,285 downwards.
CATGAGTTTATGGATAAGATTATACTTGTTTTTATTGATGGAATTATGTTATATTCTAGAAGGAAATAGGATCATTAAAAAATATAAGTGTTTTTTTCAAACATTAAATGAAAAGAATATACATCAATAATTCAGAAAGTGCTAATTTTGGTTGCAATAAATTTCATTCCTTGGTCACGTGTTTTCTAAATATGGAATAATTGATGATGATTCTAAAATGGAAGTCAATGAAGACTGTCCAAGACCAACAAATATAGCTGAGATTTATAGTTTTCTTGGTTTGGAAAGCTATTAGACAAGGTTTTCTCAAAATATTGCACAATTATATAGTCAACTGACTATGTGAACTCAAAAATTAGTTAAATTTACCAGGGAAATTGAATGTTATGTTTTTTTTGAATTTAAAATATGATTAGTTAATGCTTCCTTTCTAACCCAACATTCATGAAATGGTGAGTTTTTTATATATAGTTATGTATCATTAAATGGACTTCGTTGTGTTTTTATATTAAATGATCAAGTAATTTCTTATGATTCAAGGAAACTAAATCCTCATGAGATTAATTATCACACACATGATTTGTAATTAGCTTCTATGGGTTTCTATTAAATTATTTGGAGTCATCCTTAATATGGATCCATATATGAAATATATAAAGTCCAGAAAAGTTGGAAGTATATATTCCCTCAAAAGGAATTAAACAAGAGGAAGATAAGATAACTAGAAATGCTAAACGATTATTATTTCATCATGAATTACCATCATGGAAAATTAAAATATTCCGATGATTACTTAATTCAAAAACATTAATCATCATTAACTATGTTACTGCTAGAATATGACCCTTTGATTAATGATTTAATGAATTTTTTCTTAGATGATGTTTCAGTAAGAAATTATTCAATTTTGTTTCTAGATTTACTATATTTATATTTGACAGTCATGATTAACATTGAAAAGAAGGAATTTGGGGAGCTATATATAATGTTAGAATTGGATAAAACTAGTACGTTTTTAAAATTTAACATTGATAAATTTTGTGTTTTGAGATTCAGAAAAGGATTGTGTAAGCCTTGTTTTTCACAACTAAAGAATGAATTATTGTGTGAAGCTCATAGTTATCAATTTTATGTTCATACTAGCAGTATAAATATGTACATAGATATTTGGGTGTATTATTGGTGGGATTGAATGAAAAGGGATTTAGTATATTTCAGTTGGAAATTTTTTATATGTCAAATAGTTAACGAAAATTAGCAGTTTTTGAAGGGGATTATTTAGCATTTACCATTTATATATTGGTAATGGGAAAATATATCCATGTATTTAATGGTAGTACTACCCAATACTTTTCATGGTAATAATTTAATTTGGGTTATTGAGGATTAAATGACTAAATATTCTCATTTTCCTTCTAATCAAAATACTATATCCTTGGATAATCATTATAATATATACCTAAAATCAATTGTGAGGGTATTTGGAGTTCCTCTTTCCATTTAATATGACCGTGATCCCATGTTCACTTCTAAATTTTGGAATGTCATTCAAAAGTCGTTGGAAATATAAATAAATTTCAGTATAGCATCTCATCCTCAATTAGATGGGTAGTCAGAAAAGTCAATTAAAACATTGGAGAATATGCTTCAATAATACTCATTGGATTACTATGGATGTTAGGATAATCATATTTATTTTGTTTAATTTTTATATAATAACAATTTTCATTCCATTATACATATGGATCCTTTTGAGGCATTATATGGGAAGCAGTGTTGAACTCCAACTTTTTGGGATGAAGTTTATGAGAGGACGATGAATAGAACATAATTATTAGAGGAAGTGGTCCAAAAAGTGAAGATGTTCCATCAACAAATTAGGAAAGCATAGAGAAGGTAGAGACGTTCTGTCGATAATAGGAGTAAATACTTTCCTTTTGAGGTAAGTGGTCATATTTTTCATAGTATATCACAATGAAAATATTTTACTCATTTTTTTATAAAAGGGACGATAAGTCCATGGTTCATTGGACCTTATAAAATATTGGAAAATGTTTGACCAGTTGTCTATTGAATTCCATTTCATTATATTTTAGCTTAGGTGAACAATGATTTTCATGTTTCTATGTTGAAAAATTATCTTCCGGATTCATCCCATGTTTTGAGACCAGATGTAGTTTCTATGGAAGAAAACAGTTCTTATGAATAGAAACCTATTCATATTCATGAATGAAGGAATCCTATATTATTAATGAAGGAAATCCACCATGTAATGGTTTTTTTGGAGAAACCACATGATTGAAAAAGCAACATGGGAATATTAAAATTCTTCAAGGGAATGGTAATCTAAATTGTTTAATAAGTAAATTAAATTGGTAGGACACAATTTCTAGAACGTGGGGATAATTTAACACCCCACAGTTTTGAACATAATAATCAAAAATGAATTCTCCTTTGAGTCTCTTCATAATAAAACATTTTATTTAATATATTTTTATATACTAGCTGTTAAACCTATTTTCCCCATTATATTATTTGTATTTAGAAAAGCAACCATCAATGAATGTGATCAATAAGTTATTTGGAGTTTGATAGAACTCGCTTTTTTGGTGAATATTAAAATATCCAAACGAATAATAATATGACACTTATGAATTGTAAATCATATTATTATTATTGTCTTAATGTTACATGATAGTGAGATCTTGATAAAATTTTCAAGGTGATTTAAAATGAGTTACTTTTTTAATGTTGTTATTTTGCGAATAAATTATGATCTTATTTAAAAATTAAATTAATCAAATTTAGAAAATTATTTTCAAAAATGGACATCATTTTTTAATTCTACTTATTGAAAATTAGAAAGGGGTTTTTTTTGGGATTTTTCTGAGATAGATGAATTTTTAGTGGATATTAAAAATATAGTTCTATGTTTTCAAGTGATTAATGAAATCATAATTATGTAATAAAAATGTATTCTTTCTAGTAACATATTGAGGATTATGATATTATAAAAGTACTACCATATGGATAATAACATGGGAAAAAACATCGGAAATCCCATGGTTTCCAAATACCACTAATGAGGTGTCTATTGAAATTAATTAAAAACTCCCCACATTCACAATAAATACCACCGTCAACCCCTCTCTGTTTCACACCTCTAAAGATTTTAAAATTTCCTAAATTCTACCCAATACCCTTCCCAGGTATATTTTTCATTGAAAAGACCTTCTAATCTCACTAAAATGCCAGAACCAAAATCCTTATGGAGGATCTCAAGGAGGAGAGATCAAGAGGTAAAGATCCTCTTTCGTTTTGTTGTGTTTTCATTTCAAATATTTTATTTTCATTAACACTCTTCACCACCCATTGTACAAGAGGAATGAAAGATTAATTTTTATACATATTCAGTATTTTTATCATTATTATGTAAAAATTCAGAAGCATTTTTCATAGAATATTCCTCTTATTCGAAAACATAAAAACCCCACATGTGATGTGTTGAATTACCGACTTCGTGTATGACGTGTCTTCAATTTCCTTTACATCATTAAAAGATGGATGTAAAACCATATTAATAGTTCAAAAACAATTTAATGTGTAATATATGACCTCAATTATGTTATGGAATTAACTTATATTCATAATATTAATAGTATGTGATGAAATAATTTCAGGATTATTAAGGAACCACCAAAATAATCTAAATGAATATCACTAATGATTTATCTAATTATTCATCCTCGTAATATACAAAAAAATTATTTATTGAATCATTTAATTTTCTCGATACATATTAACACCATTTCATTCCACATCTAGATTTTCTATTCCAATCAAGAAGGAAATTCCTTATGAACCAACCCGGAAAATCTTGTAATTCATACACCAAAAGAATGAAAATAACAAAATAGAAATAACAAATGGGTCTAACAATGTTATAAAATGATCATATAAGGTGTTATAAACTAAAATATTCTGGTATTAATTATTAATAACACCATTTTAAACATTATATAAGATTTCATAACATTTTTGATGTATGATTAACTCAAGTTAATGGAATTCATAACAACGATTCCATTCTTTAGTTTAAACATATATTTTATTAATTATGTGGTACTATGTTTATTTGTGTAATTAATTTAGTTCATATAATGTTTTAATTTGATTATTTACATTTCAAAAACATCTTCATTTCAATCTATAAATTCTCACATAAATTATACAGTATTTTTATGGGATATTTCTTTTAAATTTAACTATTAAAATTCTATTTTACTAAAGTCCAAATCAATTATTTTACGAAATTATTCATGTTTTATGATCATTTTTTGGTTCGTCTAAATTTTTTATGATGATGGGTTGGACCTATATCTCCTTACACTATGTAGTTATTTTTTATGATAGGGTTTGGCTGTATGGTTACTCCTTGTTTATCTTTGATGGTTACACCATAAGGTTTCCATGATGGTTACATTATAAGGGAGTCGTGTGGGTTATAAATTATAAGGTAACTGCATGTGATACAATATAAGTAAGTAATTCCCCAATATACCATTATGGGGTTATATCTATTTTATTTAATGTTTAATGGAAATCTCCGGTTTTACAAAGTAGTCATATATGTGTGAGAAGTATGTCATTATGATATGATTTCAAATTTTTATAAGTATTCATGGACTAATGGTTTATATCCTTTTTTATATCCTTTATTGAGGTTTTTATTAACATACCATGTTTTTAATTGTTTTTATATGATATAGGGATGAGTAATAGAAAGAAGTAGGTCAAGTTAAATGTCATGAATATTTGTCAAAGAAACAATGTTGTTGTTTTATGTTAAAAATTTTATGTTTGGTATGAAATGTATATAGTTTTAATGGGACAAAATTTTCATTCTTGTGGGCCTATATTAATGAGTTATGTCATAAATTTTAAAAATTGTAAGCCTAAAATATCATTGGTAATTTAATTAAGTGAAATCTTGATGAATTTAAAATATTATGTATTTTTTAAGGCATAGTCCTTATAAAAACAAGAGTAATTTAATGATTCATATGCCTTTATATATATTATTGATGTACACCATTTTTTTTTTAATTTTATATTAATATAATGTGAATAATTAATTATTTTCTAAGTAGTTCCCTCACATAAATGGAACAAAAAAATTTGTAGTAATTACATTTCTAAACATCTATTTTTCAACATTAGGGAGATGAATTTAAATTATAATAACCATATGATAAAGTGGAACCATGGAGTGAGAAATAAAATATAGGTACAAATGTTTATTTGCACTCAATTATTTAATCCAAAATACACATGGACACATGAAAATGCACAATAATTAATATTCATATATAAATAAGTGTCTAGGTGTGTGTATGTTTGTGGGTGAATGGATATGATTTATAGTGGTTATGGTGGTGATGTAATTTGTATAAAAAAATTACGTTTAATATATTGAATCATGAAATAAATACCAATTTTTATTATTAAAAATCTGAATAAATTTGTTAAATCAGAAATATAAATTTTATAGTAATTTATTATTCTCCCCAATCCTATTAAATTTAATGATTCATCATTAATTACTTATTCTTATTATTGAAAATATAACTTTTTAATTTCAATGATGTTTTAATTTAAGGGTCTTTTTCAAATTTTTTAATCTATATATGATATGTATAAATAGAAACCATAATTCTATTGGATATGTCACTTATTTTTTCAAAATGAACAATGAATAATGTATGATAATGGAATGACTGAATAATTCCAAAAAATTTTATGATTGACATTCTATATAAAAGGAAAAATTAATGAATTCAAAGGTTGAGATTAATTAATTTCAAATGAATTTTTTTTTTGATTTTAGAATTTTTTGTCAAATTGAGAGAATTATTCACATTGGAATGGGTGATATTTATAGAACCCATAGATTTGGTTTTGGTCATATTTACTCTCAACTAGTAATGTATGTTTCTATGGGTGATAGTGGTGTTAACCACTGAGGATTCAAGTGATGTGAGATGATTTGAATAACTGTCTTGATTTGATATTTGTTAATTTTTGGTATTATAATTATATTGATATGTTATAATTGTTGTATGGTTTTAATTTAAATGATATACGAATTTGTTCTTATTATATAGACAAAAGATTCTATAGGGAATGAATGGATTTAAATATTGTCTTAAAAATGGTGTTACAACATATTTATTAACATGATCCATAACCAGTTCTCATATATATTGGTGATGGTGATAATATCAAGGGGGATGAATGGTTTGTAATTTTTTAATATATTTAATGAATATAAATAAAAATTAAGAACTCATTATTATTTTGGGATATAACGAGAGTTATTTATTTCTATTTAATATAACGTAACCTATGAAATTAAAAGGTCAAAGTGATATATTTAGTTAGATTTGGAATATTGATAAAAAACATTATTCATATTGAAGCATGTAATCCATTAATGAAGATATAAAAAATTGTATAAAATTAGAAGAATTAAATATGTTAGACTATCATGAATCAGTATTTTTTATAGAAAAATAAATTTATGTGAATTAAATTAATGGGGTAAACTTCGAAGCGATAATATAGATGAATGGGGTAGTATAAAATTGCTCATATTGTTTTAAAGGATGGTTAATGTTGATTGTTATTCATTAAATTCAACTATATGATGGATGAAGAATATTTGATAAATATTGAATAATTAATTAAATATAATTTATACAGGTTATATATTACAAGATGTTGTTAAATTTTGTCATCGAAGGTGATAATGTTGAGTGAGGAATATTACCAAAGTATGATGTGTATCAAAAAAATAAAATATTGTTGGATCAAAACCAATTAAAATGGAACTACATATGAAATATAATGAAAAGTATCTATCACAGATCATAATAAATTCCTTAAAAATATAAAATGACTATCATAATTTATAGAATATGGATTACATTGTGAGTTAAACATCACATTATTTTATAATGTATATAACATAACACAAAATTTTTTATAGAAGGATTACCATATATCACTAATATAGATAGTGAAATATACAGTCCATGGGATGAATTGGGGAATATAATAGTTAAATATTTATTTATGAGATTTATGAAAGAAGAATAATATTTTATTTTTAGAGGTAATTATTACACTAAGTGATTAAGAAATATTCGTTATGGTATCTTTAGTCTATATTATTGTCTCAATTTTAGATACACAGGGACCAAAAATGGATTGTCCATAATAATTCTCGAGTGTTTATGATGCTTGTTTAATATGATTATAGAATTTTCAAATTGCGTGGATATTTGAAACGTTATGGGAATAAAATTCCAATGGGGGTCCAAGATACAAGAATCAAATCTAATATGTAATAACAGAAGATTTTTTTATATAAAATAATAACATTTTAGAAGAAGAATAGCTTAAGAAGCTATAGATAATAATTAGATGTAATAAATTATATATGGATATTTATTAAGAGACATTTCGGGATGTATAAATCCCATAACACATATAGAATATTGAAATAGGATCTGTCATAAGATATGGCTATGGTTGTTCGAATATTTATATTTGGTGAAAGATCCTTTACAAAAATGTTTTGGTTTTATATCATTTGTCATTTCATGATAATTTCTATCATGTAACAGAAAAACCATAGAATATTTTTAATAATAATAATGATTTTTTTAGAATTGATATTCATTAAAATTATTGGATGATGTAGTGGAGATTGATATCAAAATCTTTTACTGGAGGAATCACCAATGGTGATTGATGAATGTATAAAAGTATGGGGGAATAAATTTTCACAACATTTAGTCAATGGTTAAAATAAAACCATATCATCATGTACATTATAAAGGTGAAAATTTTAAAATATTTCTATTTTATGTGATGATATAGTTATATCACTAAAGGAGAAGATCAAAACAACTTGAATATGATATTTTGACAAATAATCTCAAATGGGATTTTTCATGCATTCACTGATTATAGTATTATCAAATATCATAAATTAAATATTTAATATATCTAAAAAATTAAATCATTAGTTGATAAATAATATATCAATATTATAAATTGGAAAATTTTAATTTAAAATTGGAATCTTGGTTTTGTAATTCAAAAGATCATTATATACCACTGATCCTGATAGAGAAATGTTAGGTCACACATGATTTGTTCTTCACACAATGATATACGTGATCCGAGAGAATAAAAAAATTATATAATGAATTAATAAAAGATAAAAATTACTTAATAAATTTCATAAAGTTAATAAGTCACCTAATTTTTTCAAATTTTTGAAGGATACCTAGAATAACAATAAGAAAATATGAGACATGAAAGATATAATGATGGAAAATTTACTCATAGGGAAGATGGAGTAATAAATATATTACCCAAAATGTATGTGGGATTTACTAATTGATATGTGAGGTAATAGTTAACTGATGCTCAACCCTTACATGATCTAACTATGATATGAGGTGGAGTAATTCTACGAGTGATGACAACTACTTGTGATGGTATTACCAAATTATGTCACAAAACCTAAATATGGTTCTTGGTTTTAGTAGGGATAGCCTTTTCTATATATTCTGTAATAAAAAACTATAGAAAATTTCATACCAAATCCAATCATTCATTTTAATTTAATGAAAATCATTTTAATGGAATTCCTTTTTCATTATTTAATCCTTAAATAATACTTAAATGATTGTTGATGAAGATCAATGAGTGGAAAAAGTATACCTCCCCTGGGGGTAATCAATGGGATTTATTTCTAAAACAAGCCATATAAAAGTCTATATCATCCTCGCAATATAATTAAAAAATAGATAATGTCAATGTGGGATTTATATAATCAATTTATAGACTTGTTTCCAAGAATGATTTTTTCCATTGCACGGTCTCATAATCATTTTATAAGCCTATTGAATTAACATTAAAGGAACCATAATATTTAATAATTCATAAAATGTCAACTCTACATCATTTTCAATGAAAAAATATTTTAAATTACAATCTATATTACAGACACATTATATATATCATAAAAAAATAAATGATTTTTCATATGATTAATCTATTATGTTCTATTTAATATCATCATATGATCTTGTGAACCAATTTTTTTTTGTGGGTTTAAAATGGAAAAAACATGGATTATGGTATAACATAGGAATTTCAAACAATAAATCCATTACCCAATGTCCTTAAATAAAAAATTAACTTCTCATTCACAAACATAGACATGTTTAATACAACTATATCATTGATTAGTCTATGTGAATATTTCTTTCGATCGCTCACTTTCACTAAATCTCCATAAATATTTAATTTTTAACATTATATCAAATCATATATATAAACATTTGAACCCATATTATAAAATTATTTTGAATATCCAAGAATTCTGATTTTGATGAAAATTAATTTCATTTTCAATATATGTTTAAAAATATTTAATGAATTGGGAAAATCCATTCAATTTTTTTAACATATCTATAAAAAAATGTTTGATGTAACAAGAAAAAATAGTACATACATGTTATAATGAAAATTTGAGATTGTTAAAACACCCAAAATGTATGAATCTATGGTATTAAAAGGAAATGAAAATATATATGAATTATTTAACAAGTATTTATAACATTATTACATGATTAATAAAATCGACAACCTACTCAATCAATAATGGAATCTAGTTAGATTTACGAAAAAATCATGTATCACAGAACCTATGGAAACAAAGAATGAAATACATAATAAATATAATAAATATAATTTTATAATCAATTTAAAATTTAGGATATTTTATAATGATATATATGGTGTGTTAATCTAATATCAAGAACACATTAATTCCTCATTTTTCAAGTATATAATGACCATATAGATAAATAAATCACATACCATTCACCTTAATAATTATAACATAACATTAAACATAACTAAATAGATAACATATCATATTAATTAAACCAACCAATGTAAACCTACCATGATACCCACATTTTCATTCCCTAAGGTCCAAGGAACATACCCAATAGCACGTATTAACCAATTAGTTCCAAGTCATCAAAAATTAAATCTTTCATAATGAAATCATACAAAAAATGAAATAATCATCTCCAAACTCTTATCAAGAATTTGGAATGAAATTTTTATAACTATTAAATCCATATATGTTGTATGAGAATATTATAATAGAAGAGGAATTCAAATGATGAATTACTAAAATAAACATACAACACCACATTCAAATGTCACTCGTTATGATAAATAAATAAAATTTACAAGAAAAATTATAAAATATAAGGTTTTAGATATTGATGAACATTAAGACCTTGAAATTTTTTTGGACTCCAATACCACCATATAATAATCATTCAATGAACCGAGTTTTCTACCCTATTCAAAATCATTCAAAAAATAAATGACGGAAATACAAAATCCAAAATGATACGATGCCCAGAATAACTGAATGATAACATATAAACTACCTAGATATTTGGGTGTGTATATAGGGTGGTGACTACAAATTTCTAATAGTTTCACATCAAAGAGATTATATAATTTCATTTATGTAACTCAATGAGTTCTAGTTTGAAAAACATTTATAACATAGGATTTATATTACATGAGTGAGTGTCTACATGGAAAACAATTCATAGAATACTAAATTTATAGAATAAAGTAAATAAGTATTATATCAATTATAAATGTGATCATATCATATAGTAATAAAAAACATTAGGAAATCATAAAATTTTATAAAATATAATTTTATGATTTTTTTTATAAAAACAATTTTGAAACCAATAACGATATAAAATAAGTCCATGGTTGGGAGAATCACTATAAATAACCCATAAACCAAATTTAATGTAATTAATCATGAGTGGAGAAATACCAAAAAGAAAATATGAGATAAAAAATATAATTCAATTGGTAATAATGAATAAATAATAAACTATAGAATAAACAATCATTAATGATGTATTGTAATCTAGTAAAAAATTTCATTGGATGTTGATTAGGTTATAATGTAATGATCATTGAAATAATAGAGATGAAAAAAAACAATATGTATCACATTACCATTAAAATTACCTCCTATCATACACCCAGCTATCCTCATCATGGAAAATCACCTAGATAGAGGGAGATCATTTCTAGGGGACTCTTGAAAATGAGTAATATAATCTTTTGTATTATAAATCCATGATCTAACACTTATCTAACTGGTATTTCCTTGAAATAAACCAAATGGAGGTAGGAAAACAAGTGATTATATAATCACCATATTTTAATAATATAAAATTTAATGAAATCTCAATTATCACCTCCAAACAGTCTTTAATGAAAATGATACATTCATAGTTATACATATATCAAATAATTATTACACTCACTTGAAAACATATATAATAATTCTTATATCATAACATAAATGGGAATACTAGAGGGGATTACATTATAAAAAATCATTTAGAATCTCCCAAACAACTCATTATAACATATCGATAGAAAATATAAAAAGATAATTTTTTAAAAAACATTAAAAAATGGAAACTACCATTGAATTTTTTAAATAAATAATATATGATATAAACACATAAATATTGAAAAAATGTAACTTACCATAATCAATAAAATGTTATAAAATATAACACACACCATAGTTACTTAATAATATTCATTAAAATTTGGTCTACACAATTTATGAACTATTTCAAAGTCAAACTACATCATTTGAAATAATATTCATTTAATAAGTCCCACAAATAAATTTTCAAAAACACTCATCTTTAAAAAATAATAATTTTATAATTAATAATCAAGGATACTATAAAAAATTAACATTATTCAAGTTGAAATGGTCATTATGTGTCTTTGATGAAATTATATTTCAATAAAAATAATAAATATGTATGTTTTTAAATAAATTTTAAAAAATAACATATGTCATTCTAAATAAAAAGGATTCCATAAAAACACATGTATTAGATTATCAAAATTCGGTTTCCATTGATAGTGAAGGGACGAATATGAAGTAACATGGAATATACAGAACCTAAAAAATAAAAAACATTTATATTAGGCTAACTGTAGAAAATATATTTTCCATTAACTCCATTAGAGATAAAGGAATAAAAACGAATAAGGAAAATATAAATATAGAGAAAATAAAGTAAAAAAATGAATGATGAAGTCGTGTACCGTGAATTTTTCACCCGGATTAGTGGAAGGACTAAAGAGCATTGTGAAAGTAAGAGTAGAAAATCCCTTTGGTATAAATAGAGCTTTTTGTAGAATGAAATGAGACTAAATGACAAATGATCTATAAAATCATGTTATGGTATAATGGTATGTTCAAAAATCCAATTTTTGAACAACTCATGTGGTTTGGATGCCTGAAAATGAGAATTCTTTGGATATATGGTTTATCCAACTATGTTCTAATGATGAAATAACCACATTATTTTGTTTCATTGCAAATACCATTAGTCTATGTTATTATAAAATTATACCACAACAGTGTATTTTCCATTTGATAAGGAATGAAAAAATTCCATGGTTTACCCCACGGTTACTACTATCAATGAACCAAAAAGTGGGACACAATAAACATTTATACTGGTTCTATAATTTAAATCTATATTAAAAATAAGAAATTAAAATTTTTCAAAAATATTAAAGAAAAGTGATATGAGAGTGTCAAAACTATGACCACCATACCGGTTTCAATACCTATAATTTCAATAATGCATTTCCAAAATGGAGAATCACCAAATATATATTTCTATTAAAAGATTTTTTATCTCTAAAGAACCGATATATTAATAGAAATATTTTAAATTCATTTTATTGATGAAAATAATTATTCTATTTAAAATCTAATGTTCAAATAAAAAAGTTTCCAATATGACTATGAATCGACCATAACGAAAATATAAAGAAATAAATGAAGTATAAATAAAATAGCATACAATGTGATAAATGAAAACAAAAAAATTATCTTATTAGTATTGAATTCATTTCAAAAAATCAATATTAGAAATCATGTATCCCATAGGGAAAAATTTTCCACGAATATAACAAGTTGAATCTAAAACCAGACGTAGTACATGAATACAACTATAATAAATTAAATGGGTTGACCCATTTGCTATAACAATTCTATAATAATTGATTGTATACTTATATGAAATTTTTCACTAATGTTACTAGACATTTACCACATGGAATGTGCAGGGATGAACAAGAATATTAATCGTCTAATAAATGGTCTCACTTCCTTACAAGGCCACAATAACATAACCAGATATCATTTAATGTGTTCATTTTACCCCAAGAATAAATCATCCATATAAAAAATTATACATTATGTCGACATGTTGTAAAAAAAATTCATTGGATAGGTCTATCCACCATTTACATTCTACCTTATACTGTTGAAATTAATAACATTGTATTACTATTTGGAAACCACCACCAAACCAATTGAATTCAATGATTATTATGACATATGGGAAGTGATAAAATTTCAAAAATATATATATAATTATAGTCACAAAAGAAACTAATTCATTATTTCTAAAAAAGGTACAAGATAATGGAGCACATAAAAAATAATAAAATTATACCCAAAAATTCAATAAAATCATATAAAAATAGGAAGGGAAAAGGTAACAAAATGTGATACACAAAATCAAACGATTTCTCTATGAAATTTGAACAACATTATATTTTTCCAAATTAATAATATGTTATATAGTTTCACAACAACAAAAACTAAAATAAAATATTATTTGAAATAATATATGAATACTATTAATAATATTTAAAAATAATATAACCCATTATGAAAAAATATATAATAATCAGTTAAAAAATCCTGAAAAATATGATTAAGAAAACATAAAATATTAAAATGTAATTTCACAATAAAAATATGTTTTCAACATATGTAGAAATTTCCCATAAAATCTAAAAATTAAATATTTGAATATGAATTTTTTTAAAAAATATTCTTTCTTAAATTCAGAAAATAAAATTTAATGATTATATTTTAAATTTATCTGAATCAATTTATTTTTAGATTAATAAAAAAAATAATGTTTTAATAAAAACATAATATTTATGATTATTAATGAATTATGTATAACCTTTAATAATATAAAATTTATAAAATAAAAAATATGTATTTAAAGAGGATAATTGTGAATTTATTAAAAATATTATTAATTTAGAGAACATATGTTTGTTCATTTATTAATTTCAGTAAATTTTTCCAATAACAAAATTATTATTTTTTTCATTTCTTTTAGTAATATTATTTTTAAAAATATTTAGTTTTCTATTGATTTGAAAACGAAATTACAAATCATTATATAATAAACCATTTTATTTCATGATTATAAAAAATAATATTAATATTACCCTACAAAATAAATAGGATAAAAATAATATTTTTTTAAAAAAATTGTTTTTATGCGTTTCATACGGTAATTTTACTGTTCATAAAAATATGATTTTTATATGATAAAGTGGATATAGTTTTTTAATCAATATAAAAAAAATTAATAATGGATTTTTCTCATTACATACATATTACAAAAGTAATAATTAATAACTATAGTAAAATAGGAAATTGAAAATGGAATATTTAAAAAACCCCATCAATATTACTCATATAATATATTTTATAAACAAAATCATCTGATTATATATCATATATATTCTTCATCCTTTTATTATGTTTCTAATCCCTTAATATATTCTTAATATCTCAATTTCCCAGGATTCATCCATGTTAATTCCCATGTCCATAACCAAAGTACCATTTGTTCTAAACAAATTTTTATTTTATTCTTACATTACCAAATATAATTTTAAAATTTATATATAATGAAATATTTATATTTTTATAATGAATTATTTTTACAATAGAGTAAATATATAAAATATTTCCACATTTCTTTTAATAAAATCTATAATTTGTGTATTATAATGTGTGCCACTTCTGTGAAACAAATACATCCATTCTCACTATCATCTCTCTACACATATTTTTAGATTGAAATTTGATTAATAATGTCATACCCAAACATTATTAATAGATATTTATATATTAAAAATATATATTTTCCCACACAAATCACCAAATGAAAAGAAGTCATGAAATATAAGTTTTATATTAGTAATAAAATTTAAGAATAATAATGCCTATAGTAAAAAAATTATAATCAATTATAAATCTATAAAAAATAATATTAAGAATTATCAATATTTAAATTTTAATTTTTCAAATATAGAAATTTTTATGTATATATTATATTTTCATCTATGATCTATATGGAAAACGTATTTCATGATTAGAAATGTATTTGAGGAGAAAAATAATACATTAGAAAATAGTATTATAAATTTAGAAATCAAATGTTTAACACTATCTTAACATATTAAATATTTTCCAATAATAGAAACTAATTTATTTATTTTCTTTTAATTAAATATTACTTTGAGTAACAACCCTTTTTTTATGGATTTAAAAGACACATAATTTGTTTTCTTATAATAATAAAATTATATTAGAAAAAACATTTATATTATTAGTTTTATACTATATATAATTTAAAATTAAAAAATACACATTTTATAAAAACATTTTTTTGCAACACATTCTCTAATGTTCCTAAATTTTGTATATGAAATTATATATTAAAATTAAGAAATATCATAGTAAGTGGAGAATATATCGAAAACTAATGAACTAATTTTTTTATTTTGGACCATTATATAGTCTCTTAGGCATAAAATATATTTAAGCATCATAACCACTAGTTGTATATCCATTGAAATGGTTCCATTAAGTTCTTTATATTATTTGTAATGATAATATCTAATTGATTCATAAGGTTACATAGAGCGTATAAACCATTATAATGATACCATATGAAGCGTACTTATCCGTGATTTGGTAGGAGATTACATCTCATAGATTCTAACATGACTGATCCAATGATTAGATTAAATAACTAAATCATGACAAAAGATCATTATGGTAGAAGCCCAGGATCATCAGGATCATAAACCAGACCATGTTTGACAAACCACCCTATGAAAATCTCATCATCATATAAAATACCATTTGAGATTTATCTATTCTAATAAAGGGGGATGTATGTAGACCATAATCGTATGAATATAAAAATTTTATTTCATTAAAATAATTATTATATTTTTCTATTTTTTATTACCATTTATGTGATTAGATAACGAATTTGGTAAAAAAATGGATTTGGATACGATGAAACATAAATATTGTTTTCTCAATATATATTTTTAATCAAGAAATCTTATTAGATTAATTTAGTAATTTATAAAAAAAATTAATTTCGAAAAAATAATTATATTTGATAAATTTGAATTATAACAAAAATCTATGAAGACAGATGTAATTTCTATAACTGTTAAAAAAATGTTATAGTAAAAAACAAGTATTTTTTGTTGAATTTGGACTTTTTAATCTAAAGTGTAAATTATAATTATAATATAATTATAGTGATAAAATAAATATTTTATTTGTAATAATAATGTTGAGTTTATCAAACCGTGAATTTTCTTTGATTTTATTAGGTGACAATAATATTGGGTAAAAATTAAGTATTATATAAATATACAGTATATATTATGAAATCATAAAAGAAAAAAGGTTATTATATAATAAATATTTATAGTATCTATAGCCAAAATATTTCATCCCCTTTAATAAAATGAATTTTAAGGTTATTTAATTAATTTTATTAACCCATAATGAATCATTCAAAACCAATATTATTTTTCAATATTATTAAATCCATTATATTACTCAAAAAACATTTAACATAGATTTAATATTCCCTTCCCACACTAGACCACTTATAATGTTAAAAAAATCACTTAAAAAGGTCCTCCTAATCATTAATAAGTACCATATCACAGTGTGGGATCCTCTCCTCTTATTTCTTCAAGATCCTAAATTAAATTATTCATTTTTTCGAAATCATTATTGATGAGATATTTTTCGTATATCCATCATACAAAAATTTTCATTTACATTTTTCATAGATCCCTTCATTCACATTTAACCCATCCTTGAATCATTATATACCCCGGTTATGATGATGACATCATTCTACGATTTTCCATTCCAAATATTTTTATTATGATTACTCATTCCCATTTCCACTCAGAGGTATTAAAAAAGTTTTACTTATCCTTCATTAATTTGGTATTTCTATACATTTAACTCTATCACAACAAATTGTGTAGATAAAATATAGAATAAATTTTAATGATGAATAATATATGTGGAATACTTATACATGTACATGATATGAATGTTATTGGTGGGGAAAGAATTATATATCCCTCAAATGAATTGGGTAATGTTAATATGTCATGAGATTTCATATATTGTGTATATATGGTTTTCCTAAGAAAATAATGTTATGGTGTCTTTGTTGTTTTCATTGAATTTTGTTTTTTATGACATGTTTTATGTAATAAAAACATTCCCTTATTTCATTCATGTTTTTATCATATATTATAGTATATTTTTCATGTATTTTTATTCTCACTAATTTTAGGTCTTGATTATATGCCTATTGAATCACATGTATTACTTTGTTCAAGTTGTGGTTTTATTATTCTTTTTTTGGGATATCATGTCCAACATTTCTTCTGTGAATACCAGGGTTATAATTTTTTTTTACAAGATCCAATGATTATATATGAATGATTCAATGTTTAAAATTAATGTTGTTACCCTCATGTATTATGTAATTAGATCATTTACGTATTTTCCAATGAAAATTAGGACTCATGATCTTATGGGGTTTTATCATGTGTACAATTTTAAAAAGAATCATGAAATATGGTGTATTAAAATATGGGTTTCCATAGTTAGTATTAGAGAAAACTGTAATTATTTTTTAAAATAAATATAAGTAAACATTGGTGAAAGATGTAAGGATAATACTAACCCTTGGAAGACATCCCAACCTTATTAAATGAATATAGAATGTTGTTTCCTGAAAAATACATTCATGTTTGGATTCTACAACTGGATTGGGAAATGTCACAATTATACATAGGGGTTAAACCTCAAAAAGGGTGTATTGAGCTGGAATGTATTTTCACATAGTTCATGAAAGAGATGCCTTATTGTATAAATATTTTGACACTCTTATAGGGTATGATTTTTAAAATTCCGAATAACTTTAATATACCTTATCAATCAAAAAATACTATAACATTTAATTTTAGGAAATATATCATAGATAAAAATTAATTTAACATAGGAATCTATATGTTAATGAATATGTCTCATTTACATGCAATCACTTAAATGATATTATTTTCCATTATATATAATTAATAGTTTGAAAATTTTCATCCCTAATAATTGTATAGATGGAATAGAATATTGGAGAAAGAATAAAATAGTGAATTATAGGATTATCATGATATTGATGTTTCCAATGTGACTATAGTTCCAAAAATCCATTCATATCACTCAGGTTTGATATAAGTATTCAAACACCACCTCAAATTATTGAAGTCATTTTATTGGTGATGATGATAAATGTTTCAGTTATTTCATCATATAAATATAACTCATCCTATTTCTTAATTTGTGTCATTAATTTCTCTGAGAACCTTATGATGCTCTGTTTAGTTGAATTATTAGGAATTCTATGAATTATTTTCTATTACTAAAATAGAGTCGACATATATTTTAAAGAGAAGGAAATCACACTTCGTATCACGAATCATTATTTGTATATATAAAACAATAAGGAGGGGGAAGGACATCATTTGGTTTTGTCATATCAATAATGTATATTATTTACCTATAATCATGTTTCTCTTTCTCATGTTATTGATATTAAGGAAACATCATCATTGAAAACGTTCCCATTGTTAGGGAATTCATCTGTGTGTATTTGGAATAATTTCCTAGTATCATTCATGTATGGAGGTTGAGTTCTTAATGAATATTTTACCTGGATCATTAATAATAGCCATGAATGTATATATAATTTCCACTACTAAAATTTAAGAGGTAAAAAATAATCTAAAATAGAATCTTGATATAGGGTTTATATGACAAACTACATTAACATGGTGTGCATCGGTCAAATTCATCAAGAAGAAGTATATGTCAATTCCCCTACACAGTCGTTATCAAGAATTCAATAATTTCACGAGAAATAAAAAGTATAACATATAATGGATTGATTATTTTCTATTACCTAATTGGAGAAAGTATTTCTCTATGTTGGATGTTCTGTTAGGATATAACCAAGTAATGGTAAATTATACATATTTCCCAAAGACTATTTTCATACAAGGTACATGAATAACGAGTTAATAGTGATTCCATTTGGAGATAGAAAATGATAAAAAATAATAATGGAATTTTAGAATAAATTAATTTATTATTTCCTAAATTTATTTTTGGTGTTATTTATAAAATACATTCTTATCTAATCCATAATAAATGTGGTACATATGGTGAATTTGAATACAATATTAATGACATCATGAATAAAAAATTTGTTTCTGAACTATAGTAAATGTTTGTTTTTGACTAATAATGTAATCTTTAAATTTATTTTTATCACCGGTAAATAGATATATATGGATCCATTTGAAACTTTGGAAACTAAGTGATATAAAATACAATCATATATGACAGAAATCCCTAGGTTACTTGTACTAGTTGGATATTATCATCATTTTATGAGAAACTTCTCACAATTGTTAATCCCACTAAAAATGATAATGCAAAGTGGAGTCATGTTTTTGTGAATTTATAAATGCAAATAGATCATTAGAGATTTAATTTGAGCATAATCACTTCACATATACTCACATTACCTAATGGTGTTGATTGATTTGTGATCTATAGTGATGTATTAAAAACTTTCATTATTTTTTTACTCATTAAAGCGGAAAATGTGATATAATATTCCCCATAAAATTAATTTCCCCTAGAAAAATGACCCAAATCGTGATCTGGAATTGGATGTAGGGATCTTCTAATAGAAGATTTGGTAACACTACCTATATAGACAAATAGAGTTTCATATATATGCATCATAAAATACTAAAGTATACAAACTCAAAAAAGAATAATAATTTGTGTTAATGAAGGTCGTTTGAGCTGATAAATGATTATGATTGTTCATTACAATT
Organism: Viscum album; assembly: GCA_963277665.1. Classification (NCBI taxonomy): domain Eukaryota; kingdom Viridiplantae; phylum Streptophyta; class Magnoliopsida; order Santalales; family Viscaceae; genus Viscum; species Viscum album. The sequence goes on along the minus strand of OY728122.1, from coordinate 588,280,987 downwards.
TAATCATGGGAGGGTAAACAATTTTATAGATTCTATGAGTATAAATGATCCCGCAACCTTATCCATGATGATTATTTAATGGGATCCAATCATCTTTTTAATAAAAAGGATTGGTATGGGATTAATTACGGAAGTTTCATCATACATTTCTCAAAATACATATCAAATATACATTCATGATAGTGTCATTGAGGCCCTTAGATATAGTGATTTTCTATAGAAATGACATTGAATACTATGTAGTTTTTCATTGAAATATATTCAGTTATAGGGATTTTAACCTAGATATGTTTCCCATCAAAACAACTACTAAAGAGAGATTTTTTGGATGAGGATCATAGATAATCATTTGGTATTAAACCTAAAAGTAGTATTATGTATTGTTATATAATGAAAATAGAATGGTGCAATTAGATAAAGGTGGAGATTGTGGATTTTTTATCTCGATGCTTGATATCAAAATATTTAAATTTTAAATTACATAATTATATGAATATAATGAAATAATTTCCCATAAAAACATTTGAATGATCAACATTATAATGGATTTCATAAAAGGAAACACCAGAACACCTAAATATAATAATCCCATCTAGGTGGCTGTTTATTACCTTACAAATATAATGACTCTACTAAATATGATGAATTATTTCTCTCTCTAACAATTCTTTGTGATATATATATATATATGATAAGTGTGAATACATTATTGAGTTCCACTCTCCGTTGAAATTGATTGACATCAAAAAATTACCTCACAGTTTTGTAGAATCCTATTCCAATAAAGGGATTTATAATAGAGATCCAGTACAACTAATCACACATAAATAGATAGTTACAATGAAATAACCATTAAAACTATGGATGATATGTTGAGTCCATGATCAATGGATTTCCAAGGATATTAGGCTCCATGGATCCCCTAATTGGGTTCCCATATGACAATTCTTTCTATTCAACCATTAAAATAGAACATTTTAAATTTTTGTATGGGAGAAGGTGTTATAATCTGACATGATTAGAAAAATTTGGAGAGAGGGATCTTATAATACTTTACCTTATCAAATATACGACATAAAATTTTTAAACTATTCAATAAAATATAAAATCAACAATGAGTTTAAGAAATATATAATGATAATCATTGACAAGAACTAAAGTTATAGGACATAGATAAATTCTTCCTTTGTATATAACAATTGATGATATTCCTGAAGTATTGAATAACATGAAAGAAACATCTAAAATAAATAATCCCCTTTGGATCTATGATCAAATCTATATGTTGTCTTTTTAAAATCAACTCCAAACTAAACAACCTCAGGAACATGATTTGTTCTATGTATCGATATTATGGAAGAAAATACCAAAATACTTAAATTATCTATTTCCATAAGTGGTAGGATTTTAGATTGATCTTTCATAAAAGTATAATTTTGGTAGGATATTATATTACAGATACATAGTTAAATGAACTAAGAAAGTCTCCTGGTCAAATATTTATGGAAGTAGAAAAATTTAAGAACCTAGATCGTCGTTTAATGTACGTTTATCCTTTTCTCGTAGTTTTTGAGAAAAACGGGGAAAATATGGAAATTTTCTATGTACACACTATGTACTTTATGAGTACACACCGTGTACTTTTCTCCCACACGAGGTCATGTGCCGACAGTGTCCGGGCCACACACTTGGTGTGTAGCGGTGATATGGAGGCCGCTTAATGCGGTGTATGGAAAGGGCGAGTACACTCCTTGTACTCGTGAAGTACACGCCTTGTACTTTTATTTTTATTTCATTAATCAGACCAGTGTCGTGACATAACCATGTTTTCTTCTTCTTCTCCGCCTAATTCCGCCCAGAGCGTCTAAGGAGACCGAATTTTCTCTAAGCCACCGATCCATCACCGGCTATCTGAATTGAACACCGTAAGTTGCAATAGAATAGCAGCAGTGTGTTCTTGGTTCTTCTATGGCCTTGTTTCCTGAATCTTCCTCTCATGTGAGTTATCTAAGGTTGAATTTTTTAAACATTTTTACAGATATACTTTGTTCTAGGCCGATTCGTAGGCTGAGGGTAAAGTATATCAATCTAAGAGGATCATGGTAGGTGGTTTGTTTCCCTATGTTGAATGTCTTTGACTTTTTGGTGAAAAAGTGATGGGTACCCATGTATCGGGTATCTCAGGTTAGGGTTTTGATCCTGTTTTGTTATCTACCTTAGGATGCATGTGTTATTGAGGTTATTATATGACTAATAATTTATTTTCAGCATGTTTGAGGACCACCCCATGTGTGTTTCCCTTTTTTGGTTGTTAATCACCGTTTGTCTTTGGTTTCATGTGAGATAGACCTTATTGCATTGCTTTCATTCCTTGATATAGTTGATTGCTTGTGTTGCCTACTATTTATATTCTTTTGATGCATTGTATCTATTAGAAAAGTAGTTTGTCAAAACATACTTAGGGATGCTACAAATAGTTTAACTACTATTTCGTTTACTCAGGGTTGCGGGAACCTGCTGTAGTTAGACCATAGGGGTAATTGACATTGGTTTCTTTCTCCGAGGGCCTGTTTAATTATTACCATTACGAGACCAAAATGAGGATTGACTTTGTGCTCTCTCATAGGGTCTGATAATTATTGAATCGAGACTAAAGGGGGAATTAGGCTTAAGTTCTTCCTCAGAGAGTTTGTAGTATCATTGCACGACTATAGGGGGAAATGACTTTGACTGCTTCCTCAGAGTGTCTTTGATATTGTTCGAATGCTTTACCATAATGTCCTTACCACGTGAGCCACCCAGAGGGCCACTGTAATAAATATTGTTGGTTGTTTGTGATGAGTCCACCAAGCCAAAGAACAAGATTGGGATTGTACTGCTTGTAGTTTAGGTATTCTGCTGAGATACCTGTTGTGTTACTTGCTATGCCATTTGGCTATAGAGCTATTTTATAGATTCATTATTGATGACTACATGATTGAATTAAACTAATAAATAAATGTGAATGGAGAATTGTAGGATTGTTTACTTTAGTGTTCCCTTGTTTCTATACTGTATTTATTTCCATTACGTTTTCTATATTTTTCACTGATAGTAGGGAACACATATTTTGGTGGTTGCTTGCTGGAATTAGTCTCACACACTGTTTCGGTCCAGCATTTCGGCCCAAATAGGTTATATTGTTACAGGTGGGGAAGGGGATTGCATCCCTTCTACCTGAGGTGCTTGATTGCTATTTAGAGTTGGAGATCATGGGACCGACCTTAGGATCGCGATGATGTTGGAGTTACTGTTGACTTTTTCTACCTAGGCATCAGTTTTACATTAGCACGTTGTTTTGTTTATTTCTTTCCATAGTTCCATGTGTCATGATGCATCATTATTATATTATACATTGCTTTTTCTGTTCATTTTTAGTTGTTGTGTTTTTTAGTTCTTCTGCTATTGGTTATGTTATTTTCCTTCATCTACATACTTTACCAAATGAGGGCATATTTTCCCCACTAACTCATCAAGGACCTCACTGCATGTTGGAAGCCTATGGAATTTCGGGAAATGCACTTGCAGTCATTTGGTGAACCGGGAACAGGGTGCCAGTTGAGTTGCTCCAGATTCAGGTCGTTACAAAGTGGTATCAAAGGGGGTTATTTCTTTTCTATTTCCTTACGGTTTGGCGACAATAGACCGGGATTGGAAGGAATGGGTAGTTGGTACTTAACTATGCCTGGGAGTAATTAACCAGTGTAAAGGGAAATGCTATACTACATCATAATTGAACATGTTAGTTTTTTCAAGTGTTATAGTTGATTATATTTCATTGTTGGGTGATGCACATTTTTGTTGTTGTTACAGTTTATATAATTTCGGTTCTATTTTTTTGCAACCAGGTGAGATGAGGTTATGCCATCTCATGCATCATATAGGCACTGGTTAGAAAAATCACATGTCATGAATTTTAACATGCCTTCTATGGTGAATTAGAAATTGCCTGGTGTAATGATAGATGTCGTGATAGATTATGCATTCTATTCTGATTGTTGTTGTGATAAAAATACCTGATATGTTGATAGGGTGTTGTATCTCTTACAACATATTTAGTATGGATGCCAAGAGTTTATCTTAGAGGTGTTATGGGCCCTCGATGGTCAGAATTTGGAGGATCATGGGATTATCATACTTTTTTCTTGTTATATGCATTGGTATGATGTCATGCTTTGATTCACGGGGAGTATGGGCCCCCACGGATTGTAATTTGACACATAGGTACTGGTTTTTAGTGTTTTTGAGAGGTTTTGGGGAGTCTTGTATGCCTACTGCCCAAAAACTCAAATAAAATGGAGTGTGGCCTTATGAACACACGCCGTGTGTTTATCTGTTTGGGAATCACTACTTTTCACGGTTACACGCCGTGTACTATGAAGTACATGCCGTGTACTCTTCTTCCATGTGATCTAGTCATGTAGTTGAAAACATGGGATGGAAAATATCAAGAACAACACGCCATGTACCATTGGGACACACCATGTAGTAATGGTCTGTATGACCAAGCCGTGTAGTTGAATACATGTGTTGGAAAATCATTAGGGACAACATGTCGTGTACTTTGTTGATACGCCATGTATTTTGGGTTTGTGTACCATTCGGTGTGACTAACGACACGGACAGGGGAAGAACCTTAAGGACATGTCGTGTATGTTGTTGAAACACCATGTAGTTTTGGTTCGTGTACCAGTCCCTGTGACTAACGACACAGACAGGGGAAAAACCTTAACGACACACAGTGTAGTGGATATGCATGTCATGTAGGCTTAGGCTGGGACAGCCTGTGTGCCTTAGTCATGTAGGAGTAACCGGGCAGGAGGAAAAAGGATGGTACATGCCATGTATATGTAATAAAATGCCATGTAGTTTGTGCTTACACAGACAGCTTGGCCGGTGTACACTCCCAAGTAAAATCTATATGGAAAACGCCGTATATAGAGACTACACGCAGTGTAACCATGTTTTTTCAGTTTTAAGAGTTTTTCTTTTTTTTTTCCGCATTCACTCTCTTAAATTGAAATTGTTATTGTTGTTAATAAAGGTTTTTTTTGACCTTGCAGAGTAATGCTACCAAGACATCCTTCTATTGCACATCAGGGATTTGACAATGAGAGAATGTCGGATATGGCACATGCAGTTATCCCAGATACTGGTGCGGATGCACAGTTCTGTGAGGGATTCATGAGGTTCATACAGACCTTTCAGGGAGCTCAGCAAACAGCCCAGTCTATGGCAGATCTTACACGAGTCTTCCAGCAACATCATCCACCCACATTCTTAGGGGATGGAGGACCTCCGGCTACTGAATCATGGTTCGAAGAGATGGTATCTATCTTTGATCATCTTTAGACACCCCCAGATAGAATGGGGAAGCTCGCGACATTCATGTTGCAAGATTCCACCAAGAGATGGTGGGACGTAGTTTCTCATGAAGGGTGTCAGCAGATTGTTGATGGGGACTAGTTTCAGCATATGTTCTATGATTAATTCTACCCGGAAATGATAGGGGATGACAGAGCTAGAGTGTTCATGTACCTATAGTAGTGTACTCTATATGTTATGGAGTATTCCTCCCGTTTCACTGAGTTAAAGTGTTTCACTCCCGTTCTGGGGAATGTCGAGCTGTTCTTTGCGAAGAAGTTTGAGGAGAGCCTCAGAACTGGGATCAGATCACAGGTGAACGTCTTCCAGTTGACTTCTATTTCTCATATAGTTAACCAGGAATTGATCATGAAGAGGAATCTGAGGGATACTGGAGCAGTGATCCAGGGCGGTTCCGTATCCAGAGTTAGTACCCTTCCTTCTAATAGTAGGAAGGGCCACCGAGAGTCTACACAAGGTGACTCTAGGAAGCAAGATGTTCTTTCAGGAAGTAACGATGTGTGCTACTTGTGTGGGAAGGATGGGAATAAGAATCAACAGTGCCCGAGGGACCTAGTGGAGTGCCGGGCTTGCGGAAAGATGGGTCACCAGTAGTAGTTTTTCAAGGATCGTCTTCCAGTGGCTTGCAAAGGAGGATCAGTTTCAACTGTGTGTACATGAGAAGGTTTACCAATTCCATAGTAGAATGGGGGAAAGAGTTCTACATGCAATTCAGGCTAGGGTAGAGGCTATGGATGCAATGGTCAGGCTCAGAGGGGGTCAGCCTAGGGATCTCAGGCTGTTACACAAGGTCGTGGTACTGGCCATACGTTTGCGGTAGAGAAGATTCATCAGGAGAAAGATCATGGACCTTCCACAGTGCAAGGTATGATCTTACTAGCCTTATTTTTATCTTCTGCACTTTTTAATACAAGGAGCTTCTAATATCTTTATTTATGTGCACACTATGGTGAGCCTTAGACTTACTATCTTTACTTTTGAGGATATGATGACACTAGACACTCTAATGGGACTTAGAACTGCTTGTGTGCGTCAGTGCAAGGAGTTACCCCTTGAGGATGGTGGGTGTCACTTCTTGTGGGATCTTTATGTCCTAGATATGATAGGTTATGATGTCATTCTCGGAATAGACTACCTAGTTCATTTTCTATCCCTTATAGATTGCTATCGCTGTAGGGTGAGTTTCACATCACTAGAGCTCAGATCTTTTCTTCACATGGGTGAATGGGATATCTAGGAATGCAGATCTGGACTAGAGCATTATGTGTTGGGTGGTGTTACAATCCATATTTCTTGTTTATATCTGGACGATCGGGGGACTTCTCATATGGATTATCTTCCAGTTGTTGATTAATTTTCCGAATGACTTTCCAGAAGTCTTTTCAGGGTTTCCTCTAGAGCATGAGGTTGTCTTCTCTATTGAGCTTGTGCCAGGAGCAGCATAGGTATCCATAACTCCTTATAGGATGGATATTCCTGCGATAAAGAGCTCACAATGAAGTTGGAGGAGTTGTAGGAAAAGGGTTTTATCCGACCCAGTACTTATCCTTTCGGTTCAACTATTTTATTTGCGAAGAATGAGGATGGTACTTTACGGGTTTGTTTGGAATATCGGAAGTTGAACCAGTTAACGGTCAAGAACTGGTATCCCTTGCTGAGGATTGATAATCTTTTTGACCAGCTTCGATGAGCCAGGGTGCTCTTGAAGATTGACTTGAGATATGACTATCATCAGTTTCATGTCAGACAATTTGATATACCTCTTACAGCCTTCCGGAGAAGGTATGGTCTGTAAGAGTAATTGGTTATGCCGTTCAGTCTCAAAAATGCGCCATCAGTCTTCATGGCACGGATGAACATGGGTTTCCATCCTTTGTAGGATTATTTTGAGGTGGTTTTCATGGATGATGTCTTGGTGTACTCTCACACTCGACATGAACATGCTACCCATCTTGAGATCGTATTGAGTACACTGAGAGAGCATTAGTTATATGATAATCTCTCTAAGAGCCACATCTAGATGGACAAGATTCACATCCTAGGTAATGTCATCTCAGGGACATGAGTATCAGTTGACCCAGGGACGGTGATAGTGGTATTTAACAGGGAGAAACCGAAGAATTTCTTCAAGGTACAGAGCTTCTTAGGACTAGATGGTTACTACAGGTGGTTTATATAGGACATCTCATTCTTGGAAGCACTATTGACGGGCTTGACTAAGAATGGTGTAAAGTACATTTGGTCAGAATCATGCGATTCAGCCTTTTAGGAGATGAAGTGGAGATTGACTTCAGCACATATTCTAGTTTTACAAGAGCCATGCAAGAGTTATATAGTTTTCTGTGAAGCATATGGCATCAGGAATGGAGCAGTGCTTCTGCTGTTGGATCGTGTTATTGCATATGGATATCAGTAGTTGAGGCCACATTATAAGAACTATCCTATGCAAGACCTAGAGTTGGCTACTGTTGTTCATGATTTGCGTTGTTGGAGATACTATCTTCTGGGAGAGCATTATGTGGTACATACTAACCACAAGAGGCTCAAGTATATCTTCACACAGCGTGACATAAATCTGAGATAGTGGAGGTGGTTCAAGTACCTATAGTCTTTTGACATAGAGCGTTCTTATACACCTAGGAAAACCAATGCTGTGGCAGATGCACTGAGCAGGAGAACTAATTTACAGGTAGTTCGGGAGGCCAGCAGCGAGTGGAAGCTTATGGATCTATTCTACGAGATTCTTTAAAGTTGCACGACAGATAGGTATAGAAGGTTCTTTCTTCTATACCTGTTAGCTCCACAATTCTGGATCGTGTTAGAATGATGAAGCTATTAAACCCAGAAGTCCTAGTCTTACAGAAGGGTGTGTCAGATAAAGACCCTACTCCGGGGTGGACAGTGGGCGATGATGAGGTGTTACATTTTCATGGCCACGTATGGGTTATAGAAGACATACGTGAGGAGATGATGCAGGAGTTTCATGCATCACCTTGGGTAGTTCATCATGGTGTCACAAATATGTATAGAGACTTATGCCTTCAGTATTGGTGGCCAGGTATGAAGAATGATGCTGATGGTTTTGTTATGCAGAGCCCCACCTGTCAGCAGGTGGAGGAAGAGCATCAGCGACCAGAATGGATTCTACAGTGGTTACCCATTCTTGAGTTGTAATGGAATGATGTTGTGATGGACTTCGGGATAGGGTTACCAAGGTTTCCTCGAGTGAATGATGTGGTTTGGGTTGTAGTGGAATGTCTCACAAACGATTCACAATTCTTACCTATCAAGGTGACCTTTGGTGTGGATGAGATTGGGAGGTCGTACATCCGAGATATTTTACGCATTCATGGGGTTCCATGATCTATCATTTTTGATTGGTAGGTCTGCTTTACCTTGCATTTCTGGCAGGGGCTATAGAGGGATTTGGGTACATTGGTACTTCTTAGTAGAGATTACCATCCCCAGTCCGATGGCCAGTCGGAGTGCATGATTCGGGTGCTGTAACACATGATACGAGCATGTGTCCATTATTTTGGAGGTTCATGGGAGAAACATATACCTCTAGTGGAGTTTTCCTACAATAATATTTTTCTACCAACAATTCAGATGACACCTACTAAGGCTTTGTATGGTAGGTCGTGCCGATCACCCTTGTGTTGGATGGAGGCGGGAGAGGGAGATGTGTTGGGACCTCGTCTTGTTCATGAGACCACATAGTAGGTGGAGTGGATTCGGAAGTGGATGGATACTGCACAGTCTCGGCAGAAATCTTATGCTGATCAGTGGAGACAACCTTTGGAGTTCGAGGTTGGAGATCAGGTTTTATTTTGTGTGACCTCAAGGTTGGGACATAAGAGGACTAGGAGACATGGAAAGATTTCACCGAGATATGTTGGGCCATTTGGGGTTCTATAGAGGGTCAGGATGGTTTCTTATAGTTTGCAGTTACTTCAGAGGCACAAGTCTATGCATGACATATTCCATGTTTCTCAGCTTCGACACTATTTCTCAAACCCATCTCATGTTTTTCATCCCAAAGAGTTTGAGATGGAGCTGTATGCATATTCTGAGGAGCTTACTATCTGGATTTTTTATCGTAGAGCAATGTAACTCTGTGGTCTGTCTATTCCTCTGGTATGGGTTCTATGGTGGCACGTCCGTATACAGGATATGACTTGGGAAAGGGATGTCGACATGCTATCATAGTGGCCAGAGTTGTTCAAGGATTCTTCTTCTGTTCCTCATTAGGGAAATTCAGGGATGAATTTCTGTAAAGGGGGAAGTTTTTATGAACCCAGATAATCATTTCAGGAATGTTTTTCCTTTTCTGTTTGTTGTTGAGAAAAAGGGGAAAATCTGGAAATTTTCTAAGTACACGACGTGTATTTTATGAGTACATGCCATGTACTTTTCTCCCACACGAGGCCGTGTGTTATCCGTGTCCGGGCCACACACACGGTGTGTAGCGGTGATACAGAGGTCGCTTAATGCGGTGTACAGAAAGGGCGAGTACACGCCGTGTACTCATGAAGTACACACTATGTACTTTTATTTTTATTTCATTAATCGGACTGGGGTCATGACTTAACCCTTTTTTCATCTTATTTTCCACCTAATTCCGCCCAGATAGTCCGAGTAGGCCGAATTTTCTCTGAGCCACTGATCTATCACCGGCTAGCCAAATCGAACACCATTGGATGCAATAGAATCACAGCGGTGAGTTCTTGGTTCTTCTTTGGCCTTGTTTCCTGATTCTTCCTCTCGTGTGAGTTATCTAAGGTTGACCATTTTTGACTTTTTAGATGATCTACTCTATTCTAGGCTTATTCACAGGCCGAATTTTATGTATATCAACTTATGAAGATCAAGGTAGGTGGTTTGTTGCCCTACGTTGAATGTCTTTGATTTTTTGGCGCAAAAGTGTCGGGTACCCATGTATTGGGTATCTCAGGTTAGGGGTTTGATCCTATTTTGTTATTGGCCTTAGTATGCATGTATGATTGAGGTTACTAGATGATTAATAATTTCTTGTTAGCATGTTTGAGGATCACCCCAAGGGTGTTTCCCTTGTTTGGTTGTTTAATGCAGTTTGTCTTAGGTTGCCTATAAGGCAGACCTTGTTTCATTGCTTGCAAGACTTGATATTGTTGATTTCATGTATTGGCTACTATTTATATGATTTTGATGCATTGTATCTATTATAAACTTAGTTTTCTGAACATACATAAGTCAGCTATGAATCATTTACGTAAGATTTATTTTACTTAGGGTTGTGGGAACCTGGTGTAGTTTGACCATAGGGGGAATTGACGTTGAGTGCTGCCTCAGAGGGCCTGTTTAATTATTACCATTATGAGACCATAAGGGGGATTTCCTTTGTTCTCTCTCATAGGGTCTGATAATTATCAAATCGAGACTAATGGGGGAATTAGACGTAAGTCCTTCCTCAGAGAGTCTTTAGTATCGCTGCAAGACTATTGGGGGAATTGACTTTGAGTTCTTCCTCATAGTGTCTTTGACTTTTTTCGAATGCTTGACCATAAGGGCCTTCCCACGTGAGCCACACAGAGGGCCAGTGTAATAAATATTGCTAGTTGGTTGTGACGAGTCCACCAAGACAAAGAACAATCTTGGGTTCGTACTGCTTGTAGTTTTAGTAGTCTGCTGAGATACCTATTGTGTTACTTGCTATGCCCTTTGGCTAAAGTGCTATTTTCTATATTCTTTGGTTGATTTCTAAATGATTGAATTAAATTAATAAATATATGTGATTGGAGAATTGTAGGATTGTTTACTTTAGTGTACCCATGTTTCTCTACTGCATTTATTTCCATCACTTTTTCTATATTGATCACTGACAGTAGGGAACATATATTTTGGTGGTTGCCTACTAGGATTAGTTACACACCCTGTTTGGACCTACTTTTCAGCCACAACAGGTTATATGGTTGCAACTGTGGATATGGATTGTGGCCCTTCTACCTCAGGTGCTTGATTGTTGGTAAGAGATGGAGATAATGGGACCGAGCTTAGGCTTGCGATGCTGCTGGAGTTACTGTTTACTTTTGCTACCTAGGTTTCAGTTGTATTTCAGCATGTTGTTTTGTTTACTCCTTTCTATAGACACATGTGTCATTCTGCATCATTATTATATTATACATTGCTTCCGCTGTTCAGTTTCTGTTGTCGTGTGTTGTTTACTACTTCTGCTAGTGTTTATGTTATTTTCCTTCAGCTATATACTTTACCAAATGAGGGCATAGTTTCCCCACTGACTCACCAAGGCCCTCACTGCTAGTCGGTATCCTCTGGAGTTTGAGGAACTACGCTTGAGGTCATGTGGCGAACCGGGTATGGGGAGCTAGTTGAGTGGATCTGGATTCAATTCATTACAAAAAATATAAACGATTTGACATGGAAAAAAAGTGGCATTGAAACCATGGTAAACTCATTTGTTTTAGTTTATAAATTGAAAAATTCAATGGAATAATTTTTTAATAACTGAACAATGTAATGACCATCACATTTATAAATGAAATTACATTTTCAAATGAATAAGATTTTTACATGATAATGAATTTATTAGAAACAAATCCAAATATTATTTATTTTGAACATTTATATGGCTTCTCAGATTTTATATATCATTAAAATATTATATACTGATAATATAAACATTTAACAGTGACCATTAATATAATAAATTTATGTGATATGAGGAATTGTGATTCATATAGAATGAAAGAGGTATGGCCTCTTGCAGTAAGACCCTACCCAATTAAGCACATTTATCTTATCTTGTAAATGGGATAACAATAATTGGATTTTCCTTTGACCAAATATATTCAAAGATTCAAATACTAAATCTTGAATTGAAACATTTATGGGAGACGTTCATGACCATAAACCTCAAGGCTCAAATAATGATTTCCAAATCACCCAAGGAAAAAATCACCATACCATTGTTGAATTAGCTAGTGTAATGAAGGGATATGTATCTAAACACCAATTCTATGATTTTCTATATTTTATTTCATTAAAATAATGAATATATTTTACAATTTTTATTATTAAATTTTACATGATTTGTTGTTTGGTATTATAAAAATTGTATTCTAATATTACGAAATAAATAGTATATTGTTGGGAAATATAGTGTTTTAATCAAGAAAAACATTTTGATTTACTAATTTTATTTATAAATAAATGTTATTCTAATGAAAAAATAAATATATTTATTAAATATAAATCATAACACACATTCACAAGGTCATGTGTAATTTATATAAGTTTCATAATACTATAACAGTAAAAACAATTATTTTCCAAAAAAAATGCTTTTATTGGAATGTGTAAATTATTATATTTAGATTTTCATACTGATAAATTAATTTTCATAAATCACGAGATAAAAAGTATCCAATGGTTAATTTATCATAATTTAATTAGATAATCAATTTTCTAGATCAAAATTAAATATGGTATAAATATATGGTACATATTATGAGACCATAAAATCCCAAAAATATATATATTAAATAATTTAATCTGCATCCATTAAAAAATTAGGTTTCTCTAATAAATGAATTTTTTTCTAATGTTATTAGATCAATTTTATAAACCATAAATGAATCCTACCAAACCTATACTTTATTTTATGGTTCTAAAATAAAATCACTATAAAAATGACTCACTTTCTCATCACTTAGTTTATTTTATAATTATTTTTGTTATTTTACTTATAAAAATTAAAATACACCCTTACATAGAAAAATAAAAGGGAAAATCCCATGGTATGATTCGTGGTCTTGAATAATTAAATATATTCATTTAAAAACCTATGTTAAGTTATTAATAAAATATTTCTCTCAATTTAACTCTCTAAACCCACCAAACCACTTATTCCCCTCCACTAAAAACCCATAGAAAAGTAATTTAATCCACCCTTCCCACTCTATGTACCATAAATGGTGTCCGAAATCTCTTATTAATTTATTATTATGATATATGATGTTCCATATAATGGTAACGTATCCTATCCTTCACCTCTATAGTTACAGAACTTAATTAAATTATGCGTTTGTTTAGTAGTTTTTCAGGACATGATATGATTTAAAACATCACCCAAAATATCCATGTGATTCCTTGGATATGATATAACAAGTTCACTATCATTTAATCTTTCCTTAAATCACAATTTACCATAGTTATGATTTTTACAATATCCAATGTTTTTTATGACAATCGTTTTTTGGTGAATACCCATTACCATTTATAATCAATGGTATTCACCTAGTTGTACACATCCATTGATGGATGAGTATTTTATAGTATGCAATCCAAATTCCTTAAATAGTGATGTTGAATGTGATAAATGAAATTATTTTTTTAATAACAAATGTGGTACACATATGCATGTACATGATACAAATGTGATGTAATGGGCAATAATTATATATCCCTTTGATGCGTTGGATAATGTTTTTATCACATGTAATTACATATATGGTTTAATTTGAGATATCTAAAAAACATTATGTTATGATGTCAAGGTGGTCATCGATAACTTATGTTGATAATGAAATTTTTATGTTGATTCCACATTACAATGATTACTTATTTTTATAATTACATATAATACATTGATGTTCATGTGTATTAGTCTCACACCTTTTATGTATCTTTAATATTCCTTTTGAATCACACGTACTACATTCATAATTTCATTATATTATTGTTACCGCACTCGACTTTAGAGCGCCCCATTTCTTTCGGATGGTCCTAATTTATCCCATTTTGTTTTTTAGGAAACAATGAATTGTAAGGCATGTTTCAGTAGTTTAAATTGATTTCTTCTTTCCCATTTTTATTTTATTATTTTATATAGAAAATATCCCATGTGTATTATGTCCCAATTACATATATGGTTATATTAAGTTAATTTTTATGTAATTAATCTATAATTATTGTCTATTCAAATAGGTATTGTCAAACATATTCTATTGTTAAAATAAATTTTTGATGCATATATAATACTTTTATAAAATTAATAAATATTTTGAAGATGTAGGTAAATATTTTTGAATGTGACCCTTCTCATTTTTTCTTTAAAAGTAAATTAATTAAATAAAATATAATTACCATTACAGAACTACAAAATGGTAAAAGTGAAAAATCAAAGAGTAATATAATTTTAAAAAATATTAAAACATTTTTGGAAATTATTGGTTGATATATTATCAACCATATCTCAACTCCCACTCCATTTTTTTCATTTTCAGATCCACTTGAAATATTTAACATGTGATCACTTAATATTAATTTATCATAATTAGAACAACTCAATTATCTCTACTTATAAAAGGTACATCTTACCACCCCTTCATGTCCATCATAAAAAATATGCTCTTCCTGGAAAATATATCTATACTTATTCCTGTAGATAATTATTATATTTATTGTAGCCTATAGAAAAAATTATCATAAGTCCTCAATTTGAAAGGATTCATCCAAGGGAAATCCCAAGTCCCAAAAGTGAGTAATTTATTCCAAATTTTTTGCTATATTATTTATTACCTTCCAAAATATAATTATCTAAATCCAAAATATTTTAATCAACTTTTTACATAATTAATTTCATTATTCCATATTAATTACTATCATCCACATTTCACCTTTTCTATAAAAATATATTAAATCACCATTCATATGTTGCGTAGACTACCACCACCATGATGTGACAACATCTATTTTTCACCACAACCTCTCTTTAATGATTATAAAAGTAATTTTGAAAACTAAATGTGACATATATACTCTAATTATTACTATAAATATAACATTTATATTACAAATTCATTCCCCCTCATTCAACATGAAATTAATATGTATACCATGTGTTGGGAAGATTACCTCCTCAAACATATAATATGACTAATTATTTATCTATTTCTTACATATTTATATTAAAATTTTTTTTACCAACCAAATATTTTCTAAATAACATAATTATTATTTTTAATAGTTATATTACTCCAAAATAACCCAATTTCTAAAAAAATATTTTAATTATTGTGTTATGTTCGTGTTTGGTTATGCCTATTCACCAACATGAATAGTGATATAAAATAATATCATGTATAACTATATAAACATAATTGTTAATAATTTAAGACATAATGAAGTAAATAATAATTATTTTTTGTTTGTTTTTTTATTTTATATTTAATATTGACCACATTTATTAGGAGACCAATATCTTTTCATTAAAAACCAAGAAACTAAATCATCACTGATTTTATCTTTAATGACCATAAACAATAAATCAATGAAATTAAATTATAAAAATATAAGTAATTATAAAAACTAAATAGTAGTAAATTTAATGATCTAGTAATGATTAACATTGAGATACTAATGGATAAACACTCTCTAATTTGAATGTAGTAGAAAATTATTATCATTACAAAAACCTGATATCGAATATATTTAGTAACTAACTATTATATATGTAGAGATTAATTCTTAATTATATTTGTAAACTGTAATGTAAATTAATATTTTTCTAAAATATTATATTATATTATGATTTATATATATATATTTTAAGATATTAATGTACATTTGACTATGTAGGAAATCATGTAAAGGGATTCTTTACTAGCATTTTAACCCATTGAAACATATTTTTTTATTATTAACTATTTTTTAATTACATTGGTGTATGACCTTAAAAATTAATAATTTTTATCAGATTCCTATCATTATTCATGATATTTAATGTTTCATCTCAAATTATAACCTTCAATTGGGTTTGACATGAATGTTTATTTGGTTGTAAGGGTATCTTAATCTCATTTACAAATTTCAGAGTGTTATTTATTATGAGACACCATAATTAATATTTTTTTGTGTTGAAATACCCAGTTATATAATTTATAATTAATTTGATTAGTATAACTATTTTATAATTACAATTTCATGGTATCCAGCTTATATTAATTAATTCTTGCATTACAGTTAACAATAGTTTTTTTAAAATAAACTAACTTCATTGAGTTAAAAAGTTTTTCATGAACACCATTCGTCCAAGATTTTTCTCGTACATCGTAATAGTATATTCCATTTTATATTATCATTATAATTGGAGGGAAATTAATTTTATGTAAAAGTAATTTACTATGATTAATTTATTTATCAAAAGATATATCATTGTTCAGAATAATTCTCATCATTTTTAATTATTTAAACACCCCCATGTATATATAATATCATTCCACCAATGTTATAATTAATATTTGGAAACCTATTTATATGTCATAAATTATGAACATAATATTTCCAACTTCATCATTTCAAAATTATTTTTTGTTATCTCCTTTTATGATGTTTTTTATTAATGATTTTTAGAAATATGTAAAAAATTGTTTTATATCCTCTCAAAGAAATTTTTTTAATATTAAACTAGAAAATTATTTTCATATAATATTTATGTGTTTTAATTGATTAATTATTGTTTTTTTATTTTTTAATGTAATATTTTTAGTAATTTTTTCTCATTATCCATCCTAATTATATTTCTGAAAGTGAATATAAATTCAACATTTATTCTAATGACTAAAGAGTTTTCTAAAATATATTTTATAACACGTATTCTATTTTCTACATTATTCTGATGTATTATTTTCTGGATAAATTTTTGATCATGAATATCCCTCTAATATTTCTTATGAAATAATAGTTTGCGTGATTTATTTCATATAACTCCATTACAACCGTATATTTTCTTAGATACAATATGTTTATAATCTTCTTTAAAATTCCATTCCCTTATGAATTCATTTTAATTTATTACATTTATTTAATGGTGTCCCCATATATACCTATGAATAAAAATATTGGGGAATATATTTACTTAATAGTGTACAATTTATCTATATGTCGTACATAATAAATTCTCAGTAATAACTCATTATGAGTATCTACATTGAATGATAATAAATATATATTGATTCCTATTTTTTCAACGGTATTTCATTAAGTGAGTATTGATGACAATATAAACTATTTCATTTTATGATTCCAATTGAAATTTATTTTAAACCCCTTTTAATCATTGATTTATTAATGATATAAATGTTATTTATTTTGTGGGTCATAATTATTAATGAATGTAATTGAGTGAGGTAATATATATACCTTAAATTCATTGGATTATGTTTAATCACACTACATATTCAGGCATGGATATAATGAATTTTTTCACAAATTCAAAGTCATAATGATTTTTATCATGCAACATCTTGGTGTTTTTGAGGTAGTTTATAAATTACGTATATCTATATTTATGTTTTTTATTTTTTTATTTTCTTATGTGATGTCATGAGTAATTTTAGGTTAGTTTTGGGTAGTTTTATAAAAATTTAAAGTGTTTCATTGTCAGTACATTGTTTGGAAAAATCCTAATGTTCTCCCTAAATAACAATGAATCTTTTTGTAAATAGAATAAAAAAAATTAAACATTCTTCATTGTTAGAGATAACCATGTGACATTCCCCAAAAACAATTTTCAGTGGTATAAAGGTGAAAATAATATTTGAAAAATGGTTTTCTAATGCATGTGTGCAAAGCAGGTGAGTTCTTAAAAGAGATTGTAAGTCTCATATTGTTAGTGTTCAAATTGTTAAAAAATCCATGCATGCCATGTATAATGATTTAACTAGTATGAGAATATTATTTTAATCATGAAAACTATCTAAAATTAATCATTCTTCATCATAAACATTGCTATCTATAAACCTGGTATTCCAATACTATTTGATGGTGATTTATCTCATGCACATAAACAAGATTTAGTGGATTTAGAGAGGTAAATTGTGTGCATTAATGGTAAGAGGCCGATTCTATATAAATTCCTTACATTTATCTTAGATATCCTCTTATTATTTGTAAGATGAATAAATTATCCAAGATAAGATGGCCATACGTTTTGAATCTATCTCAACCGAATTTTGACTTCATGGAATTTAAATTGATCCTATATATAAGTATTAATAATTGTGTCATATATATTGAGTGTAACTACATCTAATATTGATGGAAAACCCCCTTTAATAAGATGATTTGGGTTTCACCCATTCAAATATTTTCTTAATTGAACTAAAATCCATAATTTTATATGTTAATGGGGTTAGTATTGTTCCAGTGGACGTTTGTTTACGGTTGTTACCCTTAAATTGTTCCTTAATATATCTAGTAAATTTGGGAATGAGCTGTTAAATGTAGGAAATCATTATCATCATTGTCATTTTGTGGATTTTTTAGAATATTATACTTTTTTATATACGTAGTTTAGATAATTTTTATTTTTTGGTATCCATTACATACATAGGATGACATTGAGTCCATAGTTTAGTATGAAATATTTGATTTTTCTATGTTGTATATTACATGAGTAATATTTCATATCTACATATTATTTGATTTTATATAATTCTCCCTTCCTAGGTATATTGTTATTATGAATCATTAATAGACTATGGAATTTTATTGGGATATTTAATGAAATTCTATTTCATACTATCATGTGGATTTTTGTATATATAGTACAATATCAAATCAATTATTAGGTAGATAAATGTACTAAATAGATATAACCAGTTCCTCAAATTGTAGGGGCCATTTGAGATGACCCATTGGACATTGTACTATATAAAGTTGTTTGTTCCTTAATTGAGATGTGTTAAGACCATGGTATAATATTTATGTATTCCTTTATAATAGGGTCTTTAAATTTCATGATTGTATCGTTGCGGAACATCCTTGTGTATGTGCATAGTTCAATTTTTTGGGCATCCAAAACATACATTCTATCAGAGGCAAGTCCGTAGTCATGTGACATGGGAAAATAACAATTAAATATGGGTGGTTATTTATTCCTTAATGGTGGGATATGTCTTTTACCTAATTGAAGTAATGGTTATCAATCATTACCTGATTCATCTGGTTGAACACATGTGATATTCATTGGGAATGGTATTTTAAATTGTATTACTAGGGTTTATTGAAGAATAATTAGTACATGATCACTCAATACATTATTGGTCATATTCATAAATGTACATTTACTTCTACTTAAAATCATATAAATCAATATTTATGTTGAAAATTTTCAAATTTGAATTCTATGTGTCCTAGTGGGTTTGTAATCACACCCATTATATGCATCTTGGTAAGCATACTAGACGCTTAATTAGCTATCCAAAATGGGTATATTATTGTCCTAGGTTACTGTAGTGGTTGGAGTATGTGTATGATTTTTCTACCCAGATTGACCCAAGATGGTTTCAATAACACTATTATTTCATTATTAAAGGTTTTTGTCATACTTTATGAACTATCATATTGTGGGCCCATATATTTTTGTTATTAATTATGTGCGTTGAACTAAATATGTTATAAAATTTACTCAAATTATCTTCCAATATGATTTTAATTTGTATTATTATAAAACTATTTCATTATTGTGAAAAATCTAAATATTGAGGTTATAGTCTCCACCTCTCACATCATACCCTATCATCCAGTAATAAATCTATTACATATAGGGAGGTGCATATAAGGTTATATGGATCATCATATCAGAATTAGTGATTTAGGTTAGGGTGTTATAAAATAGTATAAAAGGAATCAGTTTTCCTTCTGTTTCATTTAGTGTAATGTTATGGTGGATAAAGGAATAATGAAACATGGGTGGGGGAGGTCCATAATCCAAGATATCTTTTGTGTAATGGTCCTCTGAGTAACCAATGATTGATTATAATTAATGTTTTAAGAAAATATGATGTGTTCTTCTATCATGAATAGGTATAGAGGATAAAATTTCAGTCACACATAGATATATGTATACAAGTTGTTTCTTTTATATAAATTCATTACATCAGTTCAATTTTTTTTGTATTGTGATATATCAGTAATCTCAACTATTAGGACATATATCTGAAATATTTTGTGACTTGATTTTGGTTATATATATATCTGTGTGTGTGTGTGTGTGTGTGAGTGTGCGTGTGATTATCACTAATTTTATGTAATAGATTCCTGGGCTTGAGTATTGACTATACGTAATAGTGTTATACCTTCTGTGTAGTTATATCCTATGATAATTATTCTTGTATTAGTCACTATATCGGACTTGAAACTTCTTATACTGTAAAAATAATCACACTATTTTAGAAATTGTTAAAATTTGATTGGAATTTTAGAAAAATCTGATATTTTTTTAAATTATAATGCTCATTATAGTTATGATGTGCTCTTTCCATCATAGGATATCCACGAGTATTCAACTGATCTAGCTCCCACATTCCCCAATGGTTTAGGTTTTGAAAAATTCCCAACTTGGAGTCATAGAAATTTATTATGGTCACGATAGAGAGGAACATTTGAAGTTAGTAGATTGATGCTCTCTCTTTGGAAGCATCTAGGGGGTATAGAATTGTATGTTTCCTCAAAAATTATTTTTTAGGAAGAGAATGGATGAAGATGAATATTAGTGTTCCAGATAGTAGGAGTAGGGTAGTGATTCATCTACTCCCACTATGGTAGGATCCTTGACCAGGTTTTGATACTATGTATATATGGGAAATTATATTATATCATGGATGATTCAACAAATAAAATTCCCCAAATGAGGAATATGTGTCATTTTTAGTAATTATGGTCCACTGTATCAGATATTTATTCATGGATTTTATTTCAGGATGTAATAATTGGTCTTTAATAGCTAACCTATGTTATACAAATATTAGTGACTCAGGAGATGCATGTAGTATAGAGACATGGACATGATCCATTTATAATTATGATTTACATGTCAGATGAGGTTTCACCAATCAATGGAGATGAACATTATACACATAGAGGTGCATCTCTCGTTTCACCTAAATTATATAAATCTCTTTTTAGAGTGTTCATTTCCATTCATTAAAATACATTTTCATTTCTTGATTACAAAAAATAGTTATGTTATCATCTTATATTATATATCATTACATGATTTAGGAACTAAACTAGACCTTCTTTAATTATGTAATGAGTGTCTTGTAATCGTTTATAGATAAAGAAATTTGTGGGACTTCATGGTGTTAGAAATTACATGTATTAATTTTTTATTCAAAATGGACTAGATGTATACTTATGAATATCATATTAACTATTATCAGATCAATTTCAGTTCATCATGAAATATTGAGAGAGGATACTGTTGAATGAAGAGTGGAATATCAGAGTATGAATAATGGTTACAAACCCACTATAGATTGGTATTTATATAGTAAATTTGGTAGGGTTTAATATTATAGTGGAAATAGCTATAGAAACCTACATTCTACACATAAAAATGAATCTTTTTCAGTATCTATTCTAAAATGGATTTTTAGTCTTCCTATAAATAGGGGAATTGAATATCATATTGATCTTATACCAAATTCAAAATTGATATCAATTCGTCATTATCATAGGGGAAATGATGTGTTGAGAATGTTTGATGTTAATTTATATTATTTATAGGTTATGGTATTTATCGAATCATCACACTTTTCCTTTGGGTGATCTTATGTAGTTTACCTAAAACGCAGATTGTAGTTATGACTCTATGTAGACTATAGGAAACTTATTCATCTAAATGTGGAGAATAAAAAATATTTATCCATGATTGATGATGAGTTAGAACAGTTTATGTAGAATGGTTTTTTCCAGGATTGATCATCATTCACCCCACCACTAGATGTTTTTAAGAGAGGGGGATATACCTATGATAGTGCTCTAAGAGTAAATATGGAATATATGAGTATACATTCTTTCCTAATGGGATTAATAATTATCTAATAATTTTCATTTCACTCGTGAAAATGAATTTTCATCCACATATTGAATCCTAAATCATTATTTTCATGGTAAATATAGTGATATATTAAAGGAGATAATATATGAATGTTATGTACCTTTTTATTATTGTGATTACACATTGGTAAAATTATATTGTTTTAAAAATTCAAATTTCTACAATTAGAATAGTAATGATTTGATCCTATGACATGTGACTTCTAATGTAGGGATTTTTGTGGATTGATAGAATGAAAAAGATGTAATGTCTTTATAATGGCCCGATAATGAGTTGAAATCATGGGTTTTATTGGTATTGTATAATAATATTGAAGATTAATCAAGGTCTTCCCACATTTGGTAGTACTGAAAAAATAGTTGACCAAAAGGGGGTGAATTTTGATTGGTCTAATAAGAAAGATGAATACATAAGGATAAATAAGATATTAATGACAACCCCATTTGTTACCCACATATATATTTTTATTTGATATGTATTGTATTGTGCTTCCTCAGTTTTAGGGATTGATGATTGGTTATTGTATTGTGATTATGTATTCACATATGTTCCATGTCATCTATAACCCTAGTAGTTGATATATGTGGTGAATAACTTGTAGGATGGTTATTCTATTGGTGATTTGTAATGATTATGACATTATCTATACTGTGGGATTCTTATTATATAATAATACCATATGATCATGTGATACATATTCTCTTAGTGCGATTTGAAAATAAGATAGATGAAATGGGTGGAGTATATTCATTTTTTCTACATTGAGATGACCTATATCCGAAGGATAGATACTCTTGTTGAGGATTTTCATGGATGTAAAGCACCAAAGATACATGAACTTGGACAGTGTATGTTCAAGATTAGTGAAATATAATTATTTTAATTTTTATGTGGATTGTGGGTTCATACAACAATCCTAGAGTGTTGAAATATGTTCCATTGGCGATCACATCTTCCTTGTTGGGCCTTGTAAATGTCATCCAAGAGTCTTATCCCATGATCCTATTGATATAATAATTCATTGTGTGGATGAATAAATTCCATTATTGTATATAAACAATTAATGTGGGATTTTATACATTTTTTGGTGGTTGTGTAGGCATCCCTGTGTTAGTAACTAATGAGGGACTTCCATTTGTCAAAATGGGTAGATTATCTAGGGATTTGAAAGAGTTACAATGACATCCATTGTTAATTTTGGTGTGCATGTATGAAAAGATAAATCCCCAATTGTGTTTCCCATGAAATATATTCCCAATGGAAATGTCTTAACATCATCATTTTGTTGGGAAGAATTATGTAATTAATTTTCCTCTGAGGAAGTGGGATGATGTTATAATTGTCTTAAAAATGGGGTTTCCCATAACCCTAATGAGTTATGATGTTATTTGGGTAAATATTGATATGATAGTGAACGTTTCTAATTCAATAATAATTTGGGAAAACTTTTCAGTGGAAAATTTAACGAATTCCTATGTATGTGATATTTATTGAATGAATGGGACTCTTTTGATAATAAAATCAAAAAGAGATTCCTATTTCAAATCATGGTTTTTAATGGGCTTATGGAAGGATTTTGGTTCGCATATAAGATAGAGTATAGTATTTCTTCCAATGGATGATTTATAATTTGATAGGATGATCTATGTTTTATAGGATATTTATTGAGAATGTATTTTATACATTAGAATAGTTTAGGGTTATCAAATAACCTTGGTATAGTTTACATAAAATCATATAATATAGAATTCTATTATGATAGACCATTATGAAGGTCATTAGGGATAGACACATTAGTCAAAATTATTTGCACATGAGATAGGTGGGGAAAACATTTTGGTGATAATCATGCTATAGGAGACCACTAATAGAGGGTACATAATAAGAAGGAAATTGATTTCCACTCAAATCATAAAAATATCATATTATGATAAGAGGGGATAGCCCATGGATTTGTCTTTATGTTAATGAGTTTTTTTTGGGAGACTCTTTTGTTAGGGAATATATTATATAGAAGTATTTGAATCTAGTTCTGAGATTTTATAGTCCCTTTGATATTACTGACACTGTTGCGACATCAGTAGACTATTTGGATAATGATTCATAATATCAAGATTTTCACGATGTGTTATATGACTCTCAGCTCTATATGTTATGGATCAACCATGTAAATGTGATATACTATAAAGATATTTAGATTTTTTTTAACACATAATTCTCGAATCACTCAATATAGACCATACGCTAAATATAGAATGTATTCTAGGGATTGATGATTCCCCTTGTTAGAGTTGTTTAGAAACATATATGTAACCATGATGATTATTGGGAGACTAAATTTAATAAAAGATATAAATGGAAAACATTATTTGAAAAATAATTACAGAGATACTTCTCAAAACTATGAACTCATTAAAGGGGGATAACTAATGAAATGAAGTTTTTTAGGTACTTAATACATTACTTTCATCCCCCATATAGTCATTTTTGAGTTTACCCATTTTTCACAAATGATTATGTTCACATTTTGTTTGATTTGTATGGTTTAAATATATTTTTGGTATTAATATTTGGTTCATTATAATGGGAAACCCGTTGGTTCTCCCCATTATCCTTATGGCTCATTCATAGATTAGTGGCCAATTCATGGTTTTTGTATGATTAATACTGACTATGAGGAATTCCTTATAGAAATTATGAATCTATATTTAGGTGGACTGTGTGGATGGTACATGGTTTACCAAAATATTTAACCAAACCATCTAGGTTTTGAAAATATGAATAATGAACAACAATGATGGAATATTGTTTGGAAAATCATGCTACTGAACCATGCATGAAGAATAAATTATTCCAAAAAATAGACATTAATCCAAAATTCCTTATAAAACATATAATTCACCATTACACTATAAGGGTTATTGGTTCATTAGAAATTCTCTATTACTAAAGGTGATTCATATGGTATATACAATATATATAGTGGATTTAGAGTGTTGGCTTGTGCAGATTTAAACTAAGGGGTCGATTCTTCCTCAAGCCCTCAAATCTATCTGATATTTACCATTTTCCTTTTTAGTTGAATCGTAGATCCATGTTATGTTTTTTAGACATATGGAATCTGTAAGGATATTATAAGGAATAAATTGATCCTTAATGGATCATAGGTGGATCTATTGAGAATCACCTCATAGATATTGAGTGAATCAATATATTACATAGAAAGAAAATTCCATATTTTCTATTTATATCGATTTCACACCTCAGTGTGTTTCCTACCGTGATATTTAATCAATGAAGATCTATTTTTATATATTTGTTTTTTTATAGTGGATGAAAGTGTGTGGAAAATTTTTAGGAATTTTTCCTCAATGGATCTTTGAATGATGGAATTTATGAATTAATGTTTTTATGTTTACACCATCCTAGGATAATGTATGGATTTTTTGGCAGGTATGGATTCTGTATATTAATAGAATGGAGTCCCTTTATATTCAAGTATTATTTACATGCATAAGTTGTTTATGAGAATATAGATTAGTTTAGAATCATGGTTCCTACAATTTATTATTTGAATAATATTTCACAATTATGGAATTTTTCATATGTCGTGATTCTTCCTTACTATATTGTATCATTCTAATGATCCATTCAAATTAAATATATTTTTATTTTGATGTGTTTCTAATTTTTATGGTATACATACATGTGTTTTTTTATTTAATTTGGGACTTATATTATTTTTCAGGTTGAATGATGGACATTAAATACATACCCATGTTTTTGGAGGGGTTCATTAGGGACATGACCACATGGGATAGACTCTACATAAGGTGGTTAGAACCGATATTAAAATGTTAGGATAAAATTGGAGTATATTTCCATAATCCATTGTTAGATAATTTATAGGATATGATTATACAACATTATATAAAATCATAGGGCATCGGTAGAGATTTTTTCTTTAGGGAAGATAATAATATACACCATCCTAGGCGAGTAAGTTGTCATATTTGATGGGTAACATTATATCTTAAGGGAGACCATGGGGTTGTTACATAATGGTGGGACATGTGTTTTTGCTAAATGTATACATGGTTATATAATAGGATAAATATTATGGGTTTGGTGACTTGTGTTATTCATATTATATGGCATTGAAGTTGGTATCACTGAGGTTAGGGGAATATTGGTTAGTGAAATAATAATTAATACAATATTTATTTTCATTGTTATTTGGAAATTTACATTTCCTTCATTTCATACACATCTATATACATGTGAATATTTGATTGGACACATTTTTGGAATCCTAATGGGTTTATAATCTCATTATATAATCATGATGCATGGGAGGATTTCATAATTAGGGATCCATTGAAGGGAAAGGGCCATCTGGAAAGTATATAAGGATATTAGAGTTTTGAGATGGATAATATACCAAGAGAGACCCCAGATGGTTTCCTCAACAATATTACTTACTCATTAATAATTTTATTACATATTATTATAGACCTTTAATTTTGTTAATCCATTTATTTTTTTATTGTTTTACCATACATTTCATATGTATAATAATCATCCCATATTATCTTCCATTATATTATTTATTTAGATTATGCTTCTACAGTTATTATATATTAAATGATATAATTATAGACATAATATTCACCCCACATCACATTAGATAATTTTCTCTAGTCAAAAAAATCTTTTTGGCAGAGAAGAATATGTCGTGGTTATATGTAACTTCATCTTGGCCCCAATGAATCGGGTTGGGTGTTGTAGGTGACATAGTTTGGCATTGACATAATAAGATTCTTAAAATATGAATTGGAATAATGAATTTACTAAGGAGGATTTCCTATTCTTATATGTTCCCTATATCTTCATTTTATTTTTCATGTTACAAAACATTTGTACGTTTCATCTCTTTTCTGAATGTGTTAAATTCTATTTTTATATCCACTTTATAATATATTTAAAAAATATTATTATTTATATGAATTATCACATAATATCTGATGAATTAATTATTTTTTGTGACTTTATTATGTATGATTATTATACCTATATTCTCATCATATTAACACATATGATCTTCAATTTTTATCACTTATGTATTCTATTACTGAGGTTATGTTCTGAACCCTTTCTGGTGGTTCAATTTCCCTAGGTAATAAATATGAGTTTTGAAATTTCTTAATCTATAAATGATTCCGTTATCGTTCAAATATAGAGAAATAATAAAATGATTTTTAAAATAAGATTCTTTTGAAAATGATATTCAATGTCACAAAACTATGATGTTCTTATTTTATGATAATTTTATGAGATATTATACTTATGTTTAATTTTTTCAATTTATTTATGGGTCATATCATTTTTTTATCGAAGCTAATTTGTTAAATAATATGTATCTAGAACCAGACCCAATACAGTGGTCTTTTGGAACATCATTTGGTATAAAATGTTTGATTGGTTTTATTTTGTGATAATTTAATCTATGGTTGGAAATTATTCATATTCATTTTTATTAGGATGGTAAAAAAATTATATATTATGGAAAAATATATGGGATATGTCTTTGTATAGGAAAACATTTTTGTACTCTTTATAAATTACAGATTCTCTGGTTTTTCTAGAAATATCACACCTATATTGATACTAATAGATGATGCAGGATCTTGAACTCATGTACCTAAAGGTAATAAGCAAAAAATGGATGTGTTGGATATTAATTCAATCATAACCTGATGCATTAAAATGACTGTTAACTAGAAACTATGATTGATACTCTTGTGGGATATGTTTTGGTTGACCACGTTTTCTTAAGAATTCATTATAAATGTTTTATTATATTATGGAATTAGGATATGAATTATTATAATCCCCATCCTAATGAAATTTTCATTGAACCGAGGATTATTTATGTGGAATATAAATTTAATTGGATTATATTAAAGAGTATGATATTTTGTGGTCATTTATTTCCGATAATGATTTATGATAATACACTTATGATGTTAATTTTTCATCAATCGTAATAAAACCTTTTATTTTTGTTGATGAATACTAGAGGAATCAATTTCATAATTGTTTCCATGAATAATATAGAGACAGAACGAATGATAAACCTAATGGGATACATGATATAGAGAGATAAATTTTGATTATTCCAATGTAAATATCATAAACTTGATTAACATCATAGCCAAAGTTTATACTACAAGAACAACAAAGAGGGGGAGGATGGACTCCCATTAATTTAAGAGATATAAAGGATATGATTAAATTAATGTTAAATTTTATACATGTTAAAAATGTGGGATGAGTAACCCATGTTTATGTCATAAAAACCCATTTTTTCATTTTAATGTGGGATATCGTGAAAAAATTCATAGAAGGAAAAAGAAGAGTTTAATTATGAAAATTATGGAAAATAATGTTCATTCTAATATTTGAAGAAAATTTTACTATATAAATATATAAATAATGTTAACTATTTAAGTAAATGTCCAAATAGAATGTTTACCAAGAATAATAGTCAGAGTAATTTTTATAAAAATGGAAATAATGAAAGAAGGTGACACCAAAAATAAAAACATGGGTTCAGAATATGATATAGAGTGAAGAACACTGACCATTAACTAAAAAAATATGAGTATTTTATTTTTACCATATTCAAACAACTTTTTTTACCTATAAGAATTCCCTTTGTAAAAATCCTTTTAAGATTCTTGTAGGAAAATTAAATGGATTGGTCCTCTATACATAGAGGAAAATTTTCATAATAAAGAGATCACATTTTATATCACCCAACGATAATATATTAATTTATGGAAGATTATGGGAAACCTTTATAATCAAATTATATAATATGTGCGTCGATAGTGAATAACGATAAACAGTTTTCCCAAATGCTTGGAAAAACCACAATATTAGGGTGAATCATATCCATGAAGAATGATATGTTTCTTATTTTTTATGTTTCATATCACTGCATAAATTATAATCATGGGCATGTTTATCATTTCGATACACATATCCACTTCCATTTGGTGAGTGATAATTAAAATCATGAGGACATAAATTATTTGGGGGGGGGGATTGTACACACAGTGATTTTGTAATATATAAATTTAAAATAATACAATACCATGCACCACATGCTACAACAAGATAAAAAATTCATCAACATATCATATGTATATTGATAATAAAATTATAGTAATAATAATAACGATTGTAAAAAAAATAATAATAATTAAATATATATTCAAACTGAAAAATATTAACATAATTTAAATTTTGAAAATAACACTTTCAAATAAAATAAATTCTTCTGTATATATTTTATTTTAATATAAAATATTTATTTATAAATATAAAAATTTTATTTTTAAAAAAATAAGTTCAATTTCTCAAGTAATCATTCCCAAATTTGCTTATGATAATTTGTTGATATATTTCTGTACAGTTAAATTTTGAGTAAATAGATTAGAATACGCTTTTAGGAAAATGTTCGTTCTTATAACTATATCAAGAAGAGAGTATAACAAAATAAAATGGAACATTATTTCATGGTAAAATAATTATTTATGGATTAATAACATAGATTTAAATATACTATTAGGAATTTTTGAAACTTGTTTTAAAAGTATTATTAATAAAAGAAATTTTTTCAAATAAATTAAATTACATTTATTCTTTCCCTTTAATAAAATACTAATTTTAGATAAATTTGATTATGGAATAATTTGAAATGAATATAAATTTAATTATTTAAAATAAAATAATTTATTTCATGAAAAAAAGAACATTTCTAATTTTATCCTACATAATGAATATATGATTAAAAATACATGTTTTCTAAAAATAGAAATTTATGCATTACATGCTCCAATGTGAAAATTAATATTGATTAAAAATATAAATTTTATATAATATAATTGATTTAATATATCGAATCAATTGAACCATATTTTTTGAATAAGTTTCATTTAATTTATTATAATTAAAAATGTATTTATTAGGTAATGATCAGTTACCTCGGTAAAATTGAAATTGGATAATGTGAAAGTATTTGTGTAGAGGACATAAAAATGATTAAAAAATCATGAAAATGAATATATCATGGATATTTGACCATACACCCAATTTAAAATATGAAATATTCCCATATAATTTCATCCATTTTACGTATCTTGTTTTTAAAAAAAATTATAAGACCTCTATTTCCAAGGAGACAACCAAGTGAATACATAAGTCCACAATGTGAGAAATTATTTTCTATCTTATTATTTTCATTCATAATTAATGAAGATTAATTTTATAATTCTAATAATGAAATAATTATTAGTTTTATAATTAATTTAATTATTATATACAAATAACTGTTTGAACCTGTTCAAATTTTCACCATCAAGATGATCATTTTATAATTATACGTAAAACCTTATCAATGATGAGATAAATTCCATTCTTCCCAACTACCTTTCTGAAATTATTGTAATGGTGAAATTGAAAATTAAACATGTAATATAAAATATAATTAATATTATTTGGATAAATATTATAATACACTTTTATACCCCTCCTAATTTGAGAAATTAAAATGTTTATCGGGAAATGTAAACTCTACCTTCTCCAGGAAGTAATGTATCTCATTTATTATCAGGTTTATTTATTATTCAATCAAATATTTTCAAAAATTATTAACCATTTTAAATATATGATATTAAAAAAATTAAATCATTAACTATTATATGATTAAAAAATAATACACTTTGATAGTCATAATCATTAATTATTTATTGCATTATCACACATATGTCAGTCTAAAAACATACATGAACAATGATATATAATCGTTTCATAGATGATAATGAAAAAATAATATAGATAATATATTATTTAAATTAGTTATAAATTATATTAATTTTTTATACTGTAATCCCCATGATTTTAGAATTTTATTCTCTCAGTAAAAAATTTGATAGTTTGCAGTATATGAAATGATGAGAAACAACATTCCATTATATCATATAGCTAAATACTATTTAAATATTACTATTATAAATAGGTTATTGGATTGGAGAGTTTCAATTAGAATATAAAAAAATTAAATATATATTTAAATAATTTAATTAATAAAAATTAATAACCAATATTATATTTATTATAAATTTGTTTGAAATATTATTATTATATTTTTATTATAAAAGAAATATTTTTCTTAAATGTATTCATTTCTATGTAATGTATTTTTATTAAAAAAGATTTAATTTTGTAATTATTTATAAGTATTAGTTTGAAACAATTATATTATATATTTATTTTATTGAATTAACATTCAAATAAATATGGTTATTAGAATATTAATGAGAATAATTCCATTTTATTATTGAAATATGATATCTCATAAAGAATGTTTTTTATTTATTTTTTTCAAAAAAATAATATATTTTTTTCAAAATAATTAAATTTATTTCACTTAATGAATAACAAGTTTAATTAACCATGTCATATTATTCCTTTGATGATTTTTTATTATTTGATAAATATTGGATTTCTAGTGAATAGTGATAAAAGATGATTTTCGTATAACTATAATGTCATTTCTTAAAATGATGTAATTTTAAAGCCCCATTAATTTTTTTCTGGTTTTAAATTAATGAAATATAAATTTTATTGAAAATAATATTAATAAATTTGTAGGAGTGAAAATTAAATTTCATTTTGGCACATAATCATTTTAATGCATAAAAACTAATCTCTTTAAAAACAATTTATCATTGAGAATATTTAATTTATTTTCAAATAACATTCTTCCACTTATAGAAATTTATTTTGAAATAATGGAATCGAAATTATTAATCCAAATCTCCTAATTTTGAATCGTAGATAATTTCATTTTTATTAATAATGAGTAGTAAAAAGTGTAAAACATTATTAGTGTGGTTGAGGTTAAAATGGTTAATCAAGGGATTATCTAATTTATAATGGTATGTATACCGGTTAAACATGTATAAATAATATTTTTTAAACATATTGCAAAATTAAAATAAGATATAATCTAATTAATTCCTATCTAAGACCTCTTCATAGATGACATTACATTATATTTTTAAAATATTTACTATAATTCCATTGGTGTTCCTCCCCTCACATATTAAAAGGAAACAATAATCCTCCATGTCAACTTAATTTGAGACCTCTAGATCAGTAAATCATTTCTAAAAGTGAATCCAAGAATACATCCCCTAAAACTACAGTATCAATCCAAACATTATTAACTATGTATCATATATATATATATATATATATTATTAGAAAACTATTTTCCACCACCATTCTGTATTAATTGGAAATAATAATATCACTCTATTATATGTGTTGACCAAAAATACCATGAAGTGATGTGTTTCATTTTCAATCAACACCTCACACAGTTGGTTATAATGATATAATTAATTAATATATATGATTTTTATGTCATTTTTTTTATTCTAGGATGATAAATATTAAAATAATTAAATTTTATGGAATTTCTATTTTAAATTTAACAACTTTCATAGCTTCTATTGCATGAAACACCATGATTAAATGAACATGATGTACTATTAAATTTTAAAATAACAATTGGGATATTGATATAACCATTAGATATAATAATATGTCCATTAGAATAATAACATCACCTATGAAAGAAAAAATAAATTTTAGGTATCTCATAAATGAAAATGTGATAGACTTATATCATGGAATATGTAAATAAATGTTTTAAAAATGATAAATTATGATTTGGTATTTTTTTGAAGTAATGATGTTTATTTTAAAAATTATAATTAATATAATGATAAAAAATAATTCATTTTTAAAAAAAATATGTTCTTCAGTTAATATTTTGTTTCTATTTAATTATAATATAATTTTTTGAGATCATAATTAATTTTTCAATGTCTCATAATATTACTTATAATATAATAATTTTTAGTTTTTAAATAAATGAATATTTATATATATATTATAATTCTCATTTTGATAAATTAATATTCATACAATGAATTATATTTTTAAATATATAAATTGAAAATGGTGAGGGTGACAGTTTTTTTTCTTAAATAGATGAATTATTATGAATAATGAACATCAGTAATTTACAGTATTTAAGATTATTAGAAAGTAAATGATTCATTGAATAATGTATGATGACTTCATGAGGTATGGTGTAATTAATTCAAACTAACATGCACATGTTATTATAATTTTTAATAGGAATTAATAAAATTAATATCCTTGATCCATCATAATAAACTAAGGAAGAAAATAATAAACAAATACCCCTCTCCTCCATAATACATACCACCCTCACCACCCCCACTCCCCATACATTATAATACTTTTATCATACATATATTCTTACCAATTATTCTCCCCAATCTATTTTATAATTTTTTGTCTTTCTAATCACACCAAAACAGGATTTACATGTTCCGTAATGAGGTTCTCAAGGAGATGACACTCAAGTGTTAAAACCATTAGTCTTTCTTGTTTAAATTATTCTCATTCCAGATCCTATACTCACCTACCCTATAAAAAATTTTAATGGTTTTTAAAATATCATAGATATAATATAATTTTATTATGTTAATGTAAATTTAATAATCTAGTCTGCTCCCCTTTACTCTATAAATTAAAACACAGTCTGTGATGTGTCAATTCACCGCCCTTGTGGGTGAAGAATTTTTTTTGTAGCACCTTGAAGTATGATAATAATAACATTTTTATGGTTAATGAAAAATATAACATATGTTTTAAAATTATTCTAAAATAATGGAACAGGTATATGAATATAATATTAAATTGAATGTTATTAGTTTGTTATGGTCATACAAATGGACATAATAAACTATTCCCCTTCACTAATGTTTTATCTTATGAATAATCCTCATAATAATCTTTTTCTTCAATTTTAAAAGTACTATCATAATTGCATACAAGGATATTGTCCCCAAAACCATGAAAAGAATGCTCCCTAATCAAAAAATTTTTGTATTTTGTCACATCAAAATGAAAATATATGAACATAATTAAATTATAATAAATCAAATATATGTTTAATAAGTTCCTTATTACGTACTTAATGAATTTAATTTTATAATATATGATATTAATTATATGTGTAAAACACTTTCTGATATAACATAAGGGTTTCTCATCTCACTTTATTTTTGTGAGATATTTGATATTCAATACTTATTTATTGTGTGTGTTGTAAATATACTTCCCTTTTATATATCATATCATTAATATGATAATATTTATTTTTTTAAATGTTTAAATTTATGATCAACAATTTTATGGTTCATGCAATTCAACTGTTTGAATAGTTGTTAGAGGATATTTACCCCATTTTTAATCATTGTGTAAAATATGTATTCCAGTGATTAGATAATTATATGATTATATGTCAAATAAATATTGATTATATTATGTTTTAATTTAAATTATTTAATTTTTATTTACATCATATACACATAATTGACAGATTTGGATAATTCTAAAAAATTAGATTTAAAAGAATCTTTTTAATGTTAATTTTTTCCAAATATAAAAGAAATGTTTTTAAAACCTATTGGGAATGAGTTAATTTTACATCTTTTATAATTAATTCTTGTTTTCAGGAATTATTTAAAATTTTACAATTTTTTCTACAAGGGATTTTTTTCTTATATAATATCTAGTCTTTTTAAATAAATGATTCCAATGAAAAAAAAGAATTCTATTTAAATATTATTAATGATTTTATTAGTGTTTTTTCATCTACCAGAAAACACTTTTTCTTGAAACAATTTTCATAATTTAGGTTTCTATATTATGCTACAATCTAGCATAAATTATTGAATTTATTATGAAGATTTGGACTATGGATTTACAATCTTGATATCATTCCCCATATTACTCTGGATAGTTTATGATTATGGATACTAATTTGGGAAATTATTTATATTTCATATGCTTGATTAAATATGAACGTTTATGTTAATGTTGTTTCACCACTTTAAAAATATGAATTAATTAGACTTAGTGTGTTTCATGTGGGTTCTTCTATATCAACTTGATGCATTGATAGGTATAATGATAAAAACTAGAGTAGTTTTTTGGTTATCATTTACCCATTTATATAGTCTCCCTGGATGAGGCATTGATGATGTGTTTATGATTCCCAATATTATAAATTAAATCATCATTTTATTGGTCATTTATTATACATAGGATTATTTGATTGATAAAATATTAATCGGTATGTATCATTTTTATGAGTTTATTTGTATGGTGTTATTTGAGCAACTTTTATTCCTTCCATATTATTCACCTGAATTTGTTTTAATGGAATTAAATTTTTTTAACATTACCTATTTTTAGGATAATTTTTAATAAGTTCTAATGCATGATTACACTATGTAATCAACTACGATCCCCCCTTTATTTTGTTTTATTTTTCAATAGAATTCCAATATATATTGTGATTGACATGTTGGGATATTCATTGAGAATATGGGAGTCTCAAATAGAGTTACTATTTAATTTTTCATTTTATTTTGTAATGTAAATATTATGTTTGTATCTTTTTATGAAGATACTAATAAATTTGGTCCATTGGGATGTGATTTCCTTATTTATTATGTCAATGTAATAATATGTGGCACTGACTCCTAAATATTGGAGTTGGGGTCTTCATAGTTGTTATCATAAGAGGTTTAGTAGAATCATAGGGAACTGGGTTTATGAAATCCAATATTATATAACACAAACCGAACATTGAATTTGAGGTTAACTATATAATAACATCCCAAACAAACAATGTTTTTGAGTTGAGATACCCATAAAATTTTCAGTTTTGTTATGTACTTCACTTTTTTTGGGTTTATAAATTAGATTTCATAATGATATTACCTAGTAAATTATATATCAATAACTATAAATAAATCCATGTATAATGAATTATAACCTCACAAATGCACAAGTTCCATTGATTATGGTGGATAACACCCATTATGGGCTTATATAAATATATTGTAGGGATTAAGTCTCCCAAAAATTATCATTATGTGAGGATGTAGTATCATGTCATAAAGAGACCAAGATATAAATATACATGTTTTATGGATTCATAGGGAATCCCAATAAAAAGGGTAGAACTGTTAAAAATAGGAATAATTAAAGAAAAGGATATAACTATTTTCCTACATGTGATAATTGGGAAATGAAACACCATGATAAATGTTTAAATGGAATGTAAATTTTTTATATGTGTGAAAAAAGGAAATCATGAATGTGATTTCAAGGGTACGAAAATGGATCTTGATGTAAAATTTTTGTTCTATAAGGAGATGGGGCACTACGAAAACCAATATATCAATAATCGAAGGAATATAACTGAAAAGGGAATAATGGGTCGTGGTCACACTTTTTCTACCACCATAGTTGAAGAAGATTGATAAAAATTACTATTTCTAGATTTAAGAATTTTTTTATTTGAGAATATTATCAATAATTATATAGTTATAAGAACCATGATATATAAAATAATTGTAATGCAATTCTTATTTAATGTATTGGAATCATGTGATGAATAAAACCAATAATCGAGAGATGTTATTCTATTAAATGTTAATCATCTTAAAAATACATGACTTGGGAAATGAAACCCTAATCATGTGATTGATGTTGAGATAATAATAAAAAGATGTTTAGGGGAAATTATTAGTGACCATGAAGGTGTTTATTGATCTCATGGTTTATGTTATAATGAAATTGTAAATTTTTTGGATTTATGGTATATATTTGATGACCATATATTTCACTCATAGAAGAAAATATGTTTTTATAATGGTTTAAAGGAGATTATGGTACTGATATATTTATTATGTGACAATAAGTAATATATTATTTGAGGAAATATTATCTTTATTTGATTTTTTAAATTTAGTGAACTTTCATATGAATTTTTTATCATTGAATTTGGATAGACATATTTTAAATTAGTAATATAGTTAATTACATATGGATTGGATTAATGATATTATTGATTAATGTATTATTTATCAAATGGTAAAATATATTCAAACTAATTTGTATTCTACAAACATTTAATGCCTATGGAATTAGTTCTAGATCATATGATTCATAAAAGTGTGTATGGTATAACAGTTTATCTTGAAAACAATATCCATATTTATGAACATAAGTCGAAGAGACTAATCAAATCAGAACAATAGTATGTGATTTTGAAATTGAAAGAAAACATGTATGTTTATTTTATTGAGTTCTTCCATGGATAGTAAAATAGACTATCAACAATAGGAAATGGATTTTGGAAAAAACACGTCATTTTTTTAATTTTCATTATCTAAAATTAGTTATTTTTCTCCATTCATCAATTTATGATTTTCTGATAGTAAAAGTTATAATGACCATGTGATTGATTATTCTCTATTAGAAAATGATAGTTATATTTATTTACCATTCCCATGTTTTAAATTCCAACTAATGTTCACCTATTAGGTAGAATAGTTTTGTGGTGACATTCACATTGTCATTTCCCTTCATTTTATAAGTAGTTTTATAAACCCAATGGATGATGTGTTATTCCCATAAGTTTATTTGAAAATGAAAAATCCATCATTACTAATAACAAAATTAGATCAATATGGAAAAATTTATTTAAGTATTGGAGAAATTAACACCACATGATTTTAGGGTAAGTCACTTTTAAATATAGAATATATCATGGCATACATTGGATGCAAGTCTCAGCTAAAAAAAACCATGATATACTATTAAATATTAATATAAAGAGTTGGAATAGATATTGTTTCATTAGAAATAGTAATCTATAAAATAAAATAATAACCCAATCATTGAAATTTTAATGAAAATAATGGTTTCTCAAAAATTAAAATTTTATTTATTTATATCATGGAATAAGTAAAAAAAATATTTTAAAAATTATAAATTAAGTGATAATATATCTAGAAGACGTAAATGATTATTTATAATTATATAAATGACATGAATCTTTATATAAATTAATAAAATAGATTCATAAATTAATATTTTGATTCATTTTATTTAAACTATATTTTATGAGAAGAAAATTAAATTTTAACGTGTCATAAAATAGGATAAAATATTGAAACCACTATTTTTATAATAATTGATTATTTTGTTTAAATATTAAATTACCAATATTTTTAAAATTATTTCCATAAAATGGATTCAATTTTTTAGTTCATGACATTGAAAAAAGGATAAGGGGGATATTTGGGATATTACTAATTTTATTTTATTTTTCCTGAATAATGGAATTTTTTAATTTTCAATATTTATCATTGTATGTAAATAAAAAAATTATTGACATATAGATGAGTTATTTATTTTGAAAACAATAATTTTTTGAAACTAAACTACTATAGTTACTTTATATTGTCACAAGAATAAATACTATTGATATTCATAAGCCAAAAATAATTAACAAATGTATAAAATAATTCAAAAACACCCCTCTACGACACTATAAATACCACCACTCCCCACCCATTCTCCTCACACATCCAAATATATTATTATTTACTATATTATAAAAAATTAATCTCCCAATAATAATCCTTATGTACTAGTATTTACGGTCTCATGAAAATACTATTTCTATGTTCATTAAGGAGGATCTCAAGGAGATGACACTCAAGTGTTAAAACCCTCTATCATTCCCATTTACTTTTGTTTCTATTATAATAACCTCACAAAAACTCCTATATAAAGTGTAATGGTAACTCCAATACCATATATAAAATAAAATTCTATTAAATTAATTTAATATCCTTCAACAACACTCTTACCTTCTCTTTTTATTTTAAAAATGAAAACATCACCCATTTGGTGTTGATTAACTACATTCATCGATGAAGAGTTTTGATTTTTCATTACCATATTCAATGATGGAAATATAAATATTTTTATGGTTAATATATAATATAATATTTTTACAAAATTTAATTAATGTTCTAGAACTACTATATAAACATATCATTAAATAAAACTATTCTAATTTATGATGTTCGTAATAACTACCAAAATAAAAAACATTTTTCATTATTGTTTTTTCTAATTAATCATCCTAATAAATAATAACCAAATGATATATATGGTAAATTTAAATTCAGTTAATCATATTAATATATTTCCATTTCACTTCTAGTATTTTTCTTCCATTTTACAATAACTCCCATTATTATACTCAAGGGAACCGTCTATAAAACCATGGACCAATGCTCTCGAATCTATAAAATTAGACATTATAAATCATCTGAATGGCCATAAATGAACATAATAAAATTATAAGAAATTAATACCTGTTGAATTTTTTAATTATTATGTAAATTTAAGAATATAATTTTATTATCCCATTAATAATGAACAAGTGAAAATGCTTTCAGAAATAAGGTAATGGTTTCTCATATCACATTAATTTCTATGAGATCTGCCTAATTCTCCACTTATTTATTTTCAATGGTTTATATATACAACACATGGATATATCATATGATAAATATATCATAAATCATGGTATTACAAGTATCATTTAATTACTATTAATTTTATGGGCCATAGCTTTCGATTCTTTTAGATAGATTTTATGTCAATTATTTACCCAATTTCAATGATTTGGGTTAAATATCAACTCAAATGACATTGAAATGATGTTATTATGAGTTAAATAAGTAATAATTAAATTAATATTTATAAAATTATAATTTATATATATTTCCACCTATTACACATAATTTATTCATTTGGTTAACAACAACACTTTATATTTAAAATAATATTTTAATTGCATATTTTTTTTAAAATTGTTTTTTAAAAACGGATACCGAATTTGGGGATTTTAAATCAACCATGACATTTCACTTTTTTAGGAATAATTAATATTTTTAAAATTTTATTTAAAAATATGTTTTCCATTTTATAAATATTTGTATTTTCAAACAAATGATTTCAACATGAAAAGTGTATTTCTATCCAGAAAATTCCAATGATCTTATAATAGTATTTTTATATATCATATCCCCTTCTGTTTAATATTATGGTTCATTCGTCTTGATATCATATGATACCATCTAACATATTTTATTTAGTGTATTATTATCATTTTGACTGGGGATGTAAATTCTTACTAACATTCACCATATCAATGTAGATAGTATATTATTATGTTTTAATATTAGGGAAATTATTTATATTTAATATTTTGGTATAAATATTAATGTATATGTTGATTAAATTTTACTTATTTCATATGTGGAGGGAAATGGAATTAGTTTCCGTCAGGCAAGGAATTCTATAGTCTATTGATTCATTGACATGTCTTATGAGACAGTCTAGGCCGGTTTTTTACTAAGGCCTTATCCATTTTTCTATACATATTAGATGAGGTATTTATGGTTTGTTTATGATGCACCAAATTATTAATTCTGTCATTATGATTTTCTTTCATGATAATCCATGAGATTATTCAACTAGTAAAATATCTACCAGTATGCATCATTTTCATTTGATTATTTAAGTGATGCTATTTGAATATATATTTTTCCTGAAATATAATTCTCAAGATTATGCTTTAATGGCATGCATTTTTTACTTATTCAATGTTCCTTATTATTTATGATTATTTTTTATACCTTCCATAGTATTCATACCCTTACTATGAATATAATCTCACCACTTTTTTATGTTTTCTTTTCCACCTAATTACATGATGTATATTATGATTCACATGAAGAGATAATCAATGATAATCATGGTGTCTTCAATGTAGTTACATAGTTATGTTTCGTTTCCTGTTATAATGTTACAAATATGTTTTTATCTAGTTTTACAATGCTAATTAGCTATTTGGTACTTTGGAATTTGAGTTCCTTATTTATTATGAAAATGTATAATTGTAAGGGATGTACTCTATGCTAATGGGGTCCGGGTATTTACATAATCTATTAATTACAATCAAACCATTTTTGTTTGATGTAAAAAGATAGTGTTTCTCATTTTTTGTATGTGGAATACCACCACCACGAAGAATTATAATTATTTTTCTATTTGTATAACAAATGTATAGTTATTTGTTTTGAAGTATTAATAAATTTAATTTTTTAATATATTATTTAATTTTGAAAATATAAATATTATGTAATTTATTAATTTCCAAGCTTGTAGAAAAAAGTATATGTCGTATGTGTGTATGTACATAGTACCATCCAAATAAAATGATTAATTCATTTTTTATACAAACATTACATGGATGATTTTGAAATTGTATTTAATGTTGAAAATTGAAAATTATGTCATTATTAATATTATTGATATTATGGAATGATGACCCCTTTTACCTTGGTAAATATATCTATTTGTTTGGATTATGAACAAAAATAACTCAAAACGCTAGACACTATATTATTAGATTTATTAATTTTATAAGAAATTTCAATATAGGAAATAAAATGGATTTTGAAAAATCAATAAAACCATAAATTTATTTTTATAATGTTAATAATTAATATATTACTGTTCTAAAATATTTAGAGAATCCATGATGTAAATAGGGGGCGTGGTATGATATTTTTCATCTCAATTTCCATCCACTGAGACTCATTATATGTTCACCACTATCTTTATACCATTTTTATGAATTTATCATTACATAGATTAATTTAATAATCTATTTATTTAATTTTAATTATTACAATAAGTCATTTCATGTTCTCTTCACCAATGATATTTTGAGTCAATAATTACATAAGTGATAATATATTTTTATTTATAAACTTGTTTTAATGTATTCAATTGAAATATTTTACATAAATTCCAAGGATAAATTAAATATATTTAAACATGTACAAAATTTTCCTAAATTTATAATGGTATTGACATAAGTTAATTTAAATCATTTTTGCTAAATTTTATTTTTAAATTTTTTTAATTGAAATGGATATTTATTCTAACTATTATAAAATAATTGAATGTGTATTTAGTCATAGGATAAACTTCCTCCTTTTTGTTTTTAGGATGAGATGAAAATTTTATAAAATGATTTGTTTTTTGATATGATTAAAAAATAAGTTTATTAAATATTTTCATTGTTGAAAAAGAT
The DNA here is from genome assembly GCA_963277665.1 of Viscum album. Lineage (NCBI taxonomy): Eukaryota > Viridiplantae > Streptophyta > Magnoliopsida > Santalales > Viscaceae > Viscum > Viscum album. Next base: position 588,238,442 of record OY728122.1, on the reverse strand, counting down.
TAATAATCCTTGTTATTAAATGTTTTGATTTTATAATTTTACACTTTGATTTTGTTGATGAAATTGGGTATGACATATGAACCAAAACATAAATTCATGTGTGGAAATTATTTGATGTTTTGGTCCACAAAAAATCTTAGTTGAATTTTTTATACAGATATATTAAAAATATTTAATTTACTCATATGATTATTTTAATATATTTAATTATGACATTGATTTTATAGAGTTATCTAAAATAAGTTACTCCTAAGGGAATGTTGGAATTATAATATTAGGGGATTTCAGGATGACTCTATGATGCTTAAGGATTTATATATATTTTTTGATATGATTATAAATGGTTTTACCTAGAAATATTTTTATTTAAAAATGTAGTTTTTTTGTTTTAAATGAATTATTATGATCTTATTAATAGGAACATACAGTGTTCAAGGGTTTGAAGATTATTTAGGAGTAATAAAATGAGTATTCTGATCTAAAAGGTATGGTATATAATAAATAAAGCTTCTTTATTAGTTATTATATTCCTATGATTGTGTAAACCATGTAGTATAAGGGGTTGAATCCATAGTGAATTTTTAAAATATTTATTTTCCTAAAATTAAACTCTTCAACTTGTAAATGATTTGATTATATAAAATTTATAACTCAACTCCACTCAAATGGAATTGAACATTAAAAATAATGGAAGACATGTTTTTATATATTTTGGTCCCACTATGGGTACATAATTTGTATTATGTCAACTAATCTCAATCCATGGATAACTACTATATTATAATGTGAATATAAATGAGAAATATATTGAAAATTTAATCTATATCATGATTGTAAATTATAATAATAATTACCTATTATAAAGGATTATTTTTAATCATACATTACACAATATTAAAACATATAATGATTCTCACAATGACCATTATATGGAACTTCTATATCTGGTGTCTCTCCATCGGGTAATACTATATATGGTACACCTCTTTCCAATGTGCCTCAGTATGGTGTGTTATGAATAATATTATTAATCTATTGAATTATATCTTATGTATGGATTAATATTTTCATATTTAACTATACTATGTCTTGTGTTTTATGTACAATGCCTCTTATATACCAATGTAGATTATTCTTTGTAAAATTACACTGATTTTTTATGATTTCTCCAAGAAAATACTCTCATTATCGCACACATTAATTCAGAATCATAATTTAACTATCAAAAACATATTTATATGGGCTCAATATCTTATAAAAATGAATTACGGATCACATGTTCAATTTTTAATTTTCCCACACATCTCAATTTTTTTTACAACCTTCAAATTTAATGATTTATTCATAGCCAAAAAATTGCATAGGTATTTCCTCATATATTAGCATCATTGATATCGTAAAATATTATTCCAATATAATAAACATTTACATTACATGAAAGAACATATTTTCATTATCATACATTTATGTTTTAATAAAACTAAAAGAACCTTTTTCTATTCATGGTTAATTTTATCCATCTAATGAAATTCAATATATTTACTCCATCTGATAAAACATTATAAATTGTTAATTTTATTTGATCCCTTATATTTAGTATTCCTTTTTTAATACATTATATTTCAATCTCCATTTTTTATCATATTTCCTTTGTCTAAAAGACAAAAAATGACCTATCTATTAATATTTATATATTTCTTCTATCTTAAGACTTAAAATTTCATCATATGATGACTTAAATATTAACCATCAATTGAAACCACATTTTATCCTCTATATTTAGACTATCTATTGATCCTATGCTTTCTGAGTTTCATGATATTCATGATATTTATCAAATAGAAATGGATTTCGAAATCTGTTCCAACATTATAGAATTTTTTTAGGTTCTCATTTTTTCAATGATATCTCCAAATTGTGTTCAATTAATAGAGAAATGTGTTTCTTTTGGATGATAAAATGATCATAATATAGTCACTCAGTTTATTATAGACGTCATAATCATCTTTATTGGGTTCAACATTGTACCATCAAAATTGTATTTGATAAAATTTGTCCATATATATCATTTATTTACCACATCATCCATTATACCTTCTCAGATTGAATTGTGAATATCACAATGATGTTTGGTACTCTAAATACCATCCTCGAATCACATAAATTTGTATGAAAAGTTAGTCATATGTTCCTATTATGTGTCTATTCATTTTCACCTAAAAATAATCAATAAAAATATAAACATGAAATAAATATATCATTATAAAATAAATATAATGTATCATTAAACTACCCATTTAGATTTTTTGGAATACTTTTCTGAATAATATTTTCGCAAATTTCATCATGCTAAATCAATTTTCATAATGATTTTAATGACACCAAACTTTTATATTAATCTATGTTTTAAATGAAATTTCATCATGTGATGATAAGAAATCATTTTCTCTCATTTTAATAATTTACACAAAATATATGAAAACATAGAGAATTAAATATTTTGCTATTTTTAATCGCCATTAAATAATTTTAGAATAACAATATTCACAAAACATAGCTCAATGTTCTATTCTCCAAGCCCATTTATGAAATTAATTTAAAGGGGGTAATTGATGATATTTTCAATTTTAGTGGTGGATGTTGAAAATATATTTTCATCATCAAATCATTAAATAATTCCCTAAAAAATATTTTTTTAAAACACCATAAATTTAATATTTTAAAAATATATTCAAACAACATATCCTTATTAACAACATTATCCTCAAAGAAATGATATATAACATCAATTTTTCATAATTTTAATGTTTCATTTCATTTGTAGGGATATCAATGACACTACTATTACAACAAATAATATTCAATGATTTTCAAAATTTACGATCATATATTCAAAATAAACATTCATCGATATTTTTTTCATTCATACATGGGTGGAAATATTATATTATTCAATTATTGTACTCAGGATAATATAATATTCACTTGTAATATGAATTATTTAGAAAATTATTTTAAAATTATGTTTCTTCTCGATGTTGATAATCATTCATTTAAATTACAAAACTAATCACCATTAGTGAAACCATGAAAGGTCAAATCATTACGTCAACCTTATATCATGACATATATTGATGTTCCTTTAACATAAAAGATTATTCATCATATTTTAATCATTTTTATTCATTTAGATCACTCTGTTATATTGTCAAGCAATGTTACATCAAATGAAATTCATTTTCACAAAAAAAATTTAATCAACTTTTTAGAAAATTGAGAACCATACACAGAGACCCACCATTTCCACATATCCCCACCAACATAAGACACCTCATTCGAAATTCAAAACCCAAATTCAAAATTCAAAACCCAAATAGAAAACCCCAAAAATCCTTATTGAACCATGAGCTTCCCACCATGATCTTCATCACAAGGAGACCTCGAACCTCACATTACCTCCATCATTACGTTGCCAAACTTAAATCCCATTAACATCACCTCTATCATGTATACTCATCACCAAGACATTTTCCTCATTAGTTGTCACTACCGCCCACTTCTACGATGTCTACCTTATGCACCAAACACTATCACCACCATCACATGAAGCTAATGGGAATGCCATGAACACTGATCAATAACAACCATTTCCATCACTATTCAAACACCCCAATAGATAAACATCATTTCAATGCCCCAATATCCATACCAAAAACCAGAAACAAAAGTCTAATGCATCAACCAACTGAAGAAACTTCCTCTTGGGTTACTGATAACCCCTCAAAGAGAACCTCACAATGCTTTCCAGACATCTACCTCACCAGACCAACCCAAGGAGAAGAGTTGGTGACCAAAGCCAGAACAGAGTAAGAGAAGAATAGAGCCTTCATATGGATATAAGAACTTTATCGACATTTCCTGACCAAACTGAAACACTGTCAATACTAGAACACATTTCAGACCACCTCGAACCGCCACCACAATGTACAACACCACCTAAAACCTCTTAAAAACCATTTCAACAAACTGACCTGGAATGGAACAGTGTATCTTGAGGCAAAAGGGAAGTACAATCATGAAGGACATCCAAAGTAACCCATGACCATGGAAGATCATTAACACTCCCTAAAAACCCACAAAAAAAGTAGATACTGCAATTCCAACCCTAGCCCATGATTGAATAAATGAGAAAATGGGAATGAAACCCTAATATGAACTAAGGGGAAAAACCAAAACAAGAAAAATGAAGGTTAATATGAAGGGAGCTGGGGGTGAAACACTAATCAATAGGGAAAACATTAGGGGGATGAAACCCTAGGGATAAGTATAGTATGAAGATGGAAAATGGAAGCTGAAAGCTACAGTAAAGATAAACATTGGATGAAACCCTTGAAAAAGGAAAGGGGATAACTCATGGGAGCTTGTCTGAATAGAGTACAGGCTGAAAAGATACATCAATTCTAGGGGAATAACGCCAAGGAAGATGATGAGAAGAACATTCAGGTGAGAAAACTGGGAGAGAATGGGGCCATTTTTTTGTCATTTAATTTATTTATTCGGTATGATATAGAAAACATTTGATCAATTTTAATAAGTTTGTATAATTAACGCCTTAGATAAAATCAATTTTACCTATATTTATTCCAACATAATTTTTATCTAAATTTCATTCAAATATTTCATGAAAATATTTTTTAGTAAGTCCTTGGATTATAGATAATGTGTTTAGAAGATGCTTATATTTTTTCTACTAATCATTTATTCCTAAAAAATGTGAATCTCTCTATGAATCGAAACTTCACTGTTACTATTCATTTGATCAATAAATTATTTCCTTGATTTATCAATGTCACATGAAGAAATTATATCTACAATGGAAATAATGTAAACATGATAATCCATACAAATCTATTTCATATACATATATTTATCAACTGTTATTTTAGGTATAATCATTTATTCATGAAACTATCATGTTAAGAATACCAATAATTAGTGGGGGGATAGTAGTTTCAATCCATTCAAGGAATTAATTAGTGTACAAACCATTATTCCATCATTATATTTTATGAACCCATCTGGTTTATCAATATAAATGAAATAATTTTTTTTCCAAATTGAATATTTTTTTCATAACATCTATCAGATAGACATTGAAATTTCATTGATCAGTAATTACAAAAAACATTCAGATTTTTTCATTTCCTATAACATGAGAATTGGTTTTTTTTAAAATCAACACCATAAACTATGAATAACCATTTCAAAATATAAACGAATTATTCTTTGAAATTTTTTTACGTATATTAAAAATATTTCAAAATTCCCATTTTATTCCTGAAATATCAATTATTTCTAGTTGTGGGATGTGTTTACTGGTATTATATTTATTAATTTGATACAATTAATCATTCATCAAATTTATCCATTATGTATGATCCACATCTTACAAAAAGGATTGTGGTTCCACATATGAGATAAGAGATGTATGGTGATCAAATCTCAATTTCAATCTAGTCATAATAAGTTCTTGATTTCTGAGGATATTATCATATTCAACATGTTTCTAAAAACATAGGATTTTTTCTTCTATTCTTATATTCCCCATATCTAGACTAATTAAAATAATCTTACATAATATTTCTCCTTGAATAATCTTCCATTTTAATAAAATTCTTGGAAAAAATAATTCTATCATTTTTTAAACCATAATAATCATCTCCTATAAAGTTTTATAATTTTGATTATTTTTAATGACTTTTACACACATGAAAAAAACTATATAATTCACTCATTTAATCTTACATATGTAATATTTTATATTTAATGAATATCCTGTGAAAACATATTCTTCCACTTTTTTATCAAACATTACTTGATCCAGATTTCTAATATTTATAAATAATGTTCCCCAAAAAACATTAATGTATTTTACTATATAATTATTCTAATACATACTATACTGGAATTCTTGGCATTTACAATGGATTATTTGTGACGAGATCACGTCTCAAAAAAGAATTAGCGGCGGGGCCCCATTGCAAATATCTCGTTGTAGAAAACGTCATCCCAAGTACCATTATTTGCGAGAGGCCCATCGCAAATAAGTCTCTGATTATATGTATTATATATACATAAAAGTTTTCACGATGGGCCCTTCGCAAATAGTTTTTTCTTCATTCCTTCTATCCCATCACAAATATATATATATATATATAATGTTCTTTGACGGGCCCGTCGCAACAATGTATTTGCGATGGGAAAGTAGTCAGGTCGCAAATATGTTTTTAAAAATCTTTAGTTATACAATTTTTGACGGGACCCCATCGCAAAAGGTCCCATCGCAAATAATAAATTAATTTATAAAAAATAAATTTAATAAAATTACTATTAATGAAAAAATAATATTACTATTATTAAAAAAATAAAATATATTAAAATTATCAATATTCCAAATATTTAAACAAAAAAATTAAGAAAATCATAAAATATTATTATTATTAATATTATTACTAAATAATCAAACATTAAAAAATATAATACTAAAAATATATATTTAATAAAATAATATTAATATTATTTAAATAATAAAAATTTTAAAAATTTTAAAATTCTAAGTATTCATAAAAAAATATTAATAAATAAATAAATATTAAAACTTAAAATATGTAATATATTTGCACCAATTTAAAAGACACAAAATGTAAATAATTAATATTACAATGTTAAATTAAAATGTTTTTAACATAAAAAAATCACTGGGTGTCGTCTTCTAGAGGAGGTGGAGGAAGTGAAGGAGCTGGTGGAGAAAACTCTTTCCCTAAACTATGAGTTAGACGACACATGTACTCCAAAGGCTCGTGATTCTACTGCTTTTATCGATGCATATCCTCATTATGCTACTGCAGCTACCATCAACGCATCTACTCCTCATGATGCTGCTCCTGCTGCTGTGGCCGCCGACACATCTCTTCTTGCTGCTTTTGCAAAGTCTCTATAAGCTCAGCCTGAGATCATAACTGCTCATTATAATGTGATCCAAAAAATGATACATATCCAAGAGATCCTCTCGAGTTGGACGCCGACTTCGCATCTGTACCATAATAAGTACCTGGAGTCAAATGAGAGTCAATACCAACTAATCTGCCCTTCTCAAAGACATACTGAGTCGCGTGCATCCATACCGCCTCATCGAAATGATACACACTGGTCTGCTCAGTCATCTCGTCCTGACCTCAGCCTATGTATGAGAGGTCGCAACATCATATGACTCCTTCAATTCCAATTTAAAATTAAAATTGTGAAAATATTATATTTGTTAATTGTAAAACTGAAAAAATAATACTTACCACATTCTGATTCTAGTGATCACCTCTAATCTATCTAGTGGCTGGATCACTATACTTACTCTGATAAATGTTGTACTCTGTAATATTGGGATGCTCGACTGCCTACAGAATTATAAAATAAACAGTTTATATTTAAGGTCATATAATTTTTTTACAAAAATATACTTATTGAATGATATCTATGCGAACTGAATATACGACAACCAGCTCGATGCATCACATCCTTTCTCCCATGGTTCTGCCGTCCCACTGATGATCTCCTATGAAATCCACCATCCAACTAGTTTAAAAATAATCCATCCCAAACATGATATGAAATGTACTCTGATAGGTAGTCTCTACACGACTCATCAAATTCTTTCACTCCTGATTTCATAATGGTTGTCCTTCTCAAATTGTGCATAAACTGACAGAAACGGTCATGCATATAAACCTGCCATACCGCGTGGATAGCGTCGAGAATGCTATCATCGATATGATACCATAAACCCTACAAATAATTTATAATATAAATTTTTTAATAAAATAAATTTCAAAATAAATATTATTTATTTAAGTTCCAATAATTGATGGAATATGTCGTGTCACACACCAATTGAAATTTGTTCCCATGTGATCCATGGCTGTGAAAAATAATTGCGCAATATAGTGCTCCCCTGTCCAATAGTTATATGCTTAAAACTATGAAAATAAATAAATAATCATACAATTAGTATATATATAAATAAATTTTTGAAATCTAACTATAATATACAGGTTATCGATATATCTCCATGTGTGTGGATCAAAACAAAGATGTGGACGTTGCTTGGAGATAGGGTCAAGAATAATCAGTCGCACAAGACCGCAACCCCTCTGCGTACCTCCTGAACCACTAGTAGTCTGAGGTTTAGATGATCTGACATCCCCATCATCCAATGGTAGCTCAACCTCCTCTAACTCACACAAGAGATCAGAGTCCATCTGAACAAAAATTTATTGATGTTAGCAGATAATTAAAAATAACTATTATATATAGATATATTTTAGTTATGATTATAACTAGAATTTAACTATGTCAATGTTCATCTTCATCCTCTTCTCCATAGCTATCATTGTCAATGTCTTTATCTTCCTCCTCAGCATCATTAATATCCATCTGAGTTTCACTTTCAGTATCTCTTGTTATTTCAAATTCATTTGTAACATCATTAACATCTTCACCACCATCGATCCTTAATTGCGAGGTTCCATCATCGATATTCACGTCTCTTTGTGAATCAGATAGATTTTTAGAATTCTCTTCAATAATTTCAATTCCTTCAACTTCAGTGAAGCACATTTTGTTTGAGTAAACTGATTTTCCCAAGATTTCATTTTCACTATGCTCAACCAATCGCTTCAGTCTCTTGAAGTAGCACAGTAAATTGCATAATAAATTTGATGTGCCTATTGAGCCAGTAAAAATCGATCATTTACTACAAGAATAATTTTATATTTAATATTGACGATTACATGAGTCGCATGAACACACAAGCCTCTCTCTGTATCCAACCACCGATATTTACAAATTGTTATGTAATTCTATCCTAAATAACACAACTCAATACGTTCATCTAAAATGCCATAAAAGTCAAATTTAGTTTCTCTATGATGTGATCCTCCCAAGAAAACTCCATTGTTCATTGTTTTTTTATTCCCCGTATACATGTGTATGAAATTGAAAACCATTCACCACATATGCATTATAATATTTAACCATTTTTGATGGTGGGTAACTCAATATACGCAGTCACATAACAATTTTATCATCATATTAAGACACTTGAAATTTTTTTAGACAATTATCAATATAATAAATAATAAACAGAATTGATATTAAACCATCAATAATTTACGTTACAATTTTTTGAAACCATTGAGAAATTTTTTTTGTCTGCATTTTTCAAGAGATTCTGCTGTAAATTATGGAAGTTGTTTCTAGATATAATTATTATATAACCTACAAATAAAATATGTTTAAATACTATAACATAAATTATATAATAAGTGATAGAAGCACTCACAGGAAAAATTATTTCATTTCATCATAGTTGAGCAGAACGTTTGTATGATCTCTGTGATGTTCATCATCTGAAATCAATCGTTCATGAACTCAACTGAAACTATGATTTGGCTTATTTAAAACTATTAATTGATTATCCATTTTTTTCATTAACATTCCCCTCATTTCGTCCCATGCGATTTTGTTTTTAGGGATATTGAGATTTAAAATAATGAGAGCATAATAAAGAAATTTCATATTGAAATTTTGCTTCAGCAGTTGAGCCTTCAACTGATGCTTTATTTCGTACATTTTTCATCAATTTCTGCATGCATATCACGAATAGGTACATCAATCAAAACTGTACAAGACCTCCACATTTAGCTTCCTGTAAAAAATTTAATATCAGATGTTCCATTGAATCAAAGAAAGTAGGTAGAATGATTTTTTCCACTTTACATATAATTACAGCAACATCTTATTCTAGTTTTCTTAGCACATCTTAGTCTATTGTTGTTGCAAAAAAGTCTTGAAAAAAATATGATAAGTCTGTTATCAAATCCTAAATAATATAATTCAACAAACCTATGAATCCAATCAGAATAGGTATTTCCATTATAATATGACAATCATGAATTTTTAATCCAGTAATATAACCATTCTGAACACATCTTCCCTAATTGGAAAAATAGCCATCTGGAAGTTTCAAATTTTCAATCCACTTAAAAAATAATATGAGACTCTCCTTGGACAGTGTATAAGCTTCTTTTGGCTTCATTAACCTCTGTGATCTAACATTTTCAAATAGTTCATGTTTTGGTTGCCTGCAAATTTTGGCATGATCTAATCATGCCTTTACAGTATATTTGGTCTTTTCTGGTGTATCCAACACTGTATTAAATAAATTATCAAAACAGTTCGTCTCAATATGAATAGCATTCAACATTTGGTGGACCAACAAATCAGATCATTATGGAAGATCCCAAAAAATGCTCAGTTTTATCCAATTATGTTCTTTCCCAAAGCCATGAATTTTCTGTTGGTTTACTGTTGGTCTAAATGTGATGGGGGTAATGAAATTAAAACTAATTTTAACTATATACCTAAGAGAATATTTGGATGTTCATCCCTTTCAGTTTTACCTTTTTTGAAATGAGATTTGTTCCTCCGGAATGAATGATCAGTTGGACGAAATCTACGTTACAATCAAAATAGCAATGTTTTTTTCCATTGACGAAAATAAATGATTTTTTGTCTTTCATACAGTACGGACATGATTTGGACCGTGTGTACACTAACCAGATAACATGCCATATGCCAGAAAGTTACTAATTGTCCACATCAATGTAGCTTTTAATATGGAATTTTGTTCCGCAGCAACATCATATTTATTAACACCATCACACCACATTGGATTTAACTCATTAATCAATCGTTTCAAATAAAAATAAATATTTTTTTTCTTATTACCTGGGATTAATAGAGTCCAAAATATATAAGTCTCCTTCATCAACATTCCTGGAGGAATATTGTACGGAGTTATAAAGACACGCCAACATGAATACTGAAGACCATAAGAACCGATCGGAAAGAAACTGTCAGTAGAAAGATCCAATCACACGTTTCGAGATTCTATAGAAAAATACGGATGTAGACAGTGAAAATGTTTCCATGAATCACCATCAGATGGATAATTCAACATTTTATTACTTGAAATATTGGTTTTGTGCCATGAAATCATTGACATTGTGTTCTGAGATATAAATAAACGCTGCATCCTAGGAGTAAGGGGGAAATATCTCTACTATTGTACTAAAATAGATCTAGACTTCCCTAGTTGAGCTTCTTTATACCTCAATTGTCCACATGTGGGACAACTATCCAATGAATCATTTTTTCCAGAATATAAGATGCAATCATTTGGACATCCATGAATCTTCCGATAACTAAGGACCGGATTACGAATCAGAATCTTGCTCTTATAGTTATTTGTAGGCAAAACATTTCCTTCATGTAACAGTGTTTTAACCAAAGAAAATATCTGATCAAAACAGTTGTTTGGAATTGCATTATCTCATTTAATAGCCAAATTTTGTGACCGCTTCTAATTTTCTTATTTTGCAACCAGGATATAATGAATCCTCAATAGAACTCAACAACTCATAAAATTAGGATGGTGCCAACTCAAGAGTTAAATCAAAATCATTGTTAGTTTCAGTTTGTTGCATAGATGGACATGCAACATCATGTACTAAATTTTGAAAAATCGATGGATCTGGAATCAAGTTTTTAGGACCTTTTCTGGAACTGTGTTCACCGTTTTGATACCAAAAAAACATAATTTGGTTAAAAACCAATCCGCAAGAGATGTCCCCCAACCTTGTTAAATGTGTGAAATGTTCTCAGAGCATTAATTTTACAAGGACACATAATTGTGCCTTCTGAAACATATTCTGGTTTTGATGATGAAAATGCTAAGAAAGCTTCATCACCCTCAATATATACAGGATTTAAACTATAACCATTATGATTTCTATGTTGATTTATCCCAGCATGATCATCTAATAATAACTGATGTCGACATCCTTGTTCCATATTTTTCAACATAAAATATAAAATCATCACTGTTTTTGAATAATTTGAAATTATAAAAACACTATCTGAAAAAAGAAGATAAATAATTACAACTAATTAATAATTAACATTGATTAAGGGTGACATAATTTCATGTGGATTTCCAGCTACTCTTTTGTCTGATGACTCATTTAATTGCATCTTTATCACAAAAATTATTGCTATTTATATATAATTATTCCTAATTATTACAAATTATTACTAATTATATATAATTAGTACTAATTAACCCTATTTATTCCTATTTATTCCTATTTATTCTTAATTATTGCTAATTATTCCTAATTATTATAAATTATGAAAAATTATTACAAATTATTACCAAATATTACTAATTATTACCAAATATTACTTATTATTACTTATTATTACTAATTATTAAAATCTATTACTAATTATTACACTTTATTACTAATTATTAATAATTATTACAATTTATTACAATTTATTACTAATTTAGCAAGACATGGAAATAGTAATTAAAATGAAAACTGCTTGAATAACGAATGGAAATTTGGTAATCATCATTGTGGAGATGATTACAAATTTTCCCTTCATTATCCAAGCAGTTTTTTTACTAATTATTACTAATAAAAAAATATATTATCAAAATTTATGAAGAAAATAAATTAATATTATTAAAATAATAAAAAAATTATAAAATATTAAAATTATCAATATTCGCAACAGACATTAATTTATACATAACATGTTGAAAACTCAAAGGGTCTCCAATTGTCAGGTCATGCACAATAAAATTTTTGTGTTAGTCATGTCTAATATAAAAACCATAATTATACATGCATGTTGGATCACCTCGTAAGTAGTGTTGAAATAGGTCGTCCAAAGTAATGTCGTTCTCATCTCTAAGAATTACCTCGCTCCCTTTACATAGATCATTCTTCCTTATAAATTTAAGGTGGTATCAGTATCTTTCCCTTAAACATTCAAGGAAGAATGGTCAATGTAAAGGTTCATGGGAGATAATTCTCGTAGCTGAGAAGGTCATGACATTGGTTGTCCTATTACAACACTACATGCGAGGTGATCAACAATTCATGGAAAATTATAGTGTTTACATTGGACATGGATGACACAAAATTTTTATTGTGCACGACCAGACAATTGGAGACCCTTTGAGATTTGAACATGGTAAGAATACAGCAAATCATGCTGGGAATGTTGATAATTTTAATATTTTATATGTTTTATATTATTTTAATAACATTAATATTTTTTTTCATAAATATTGATAATATAATTTTTTAATTACTACTTATTACAAATTATTACTAATTATTACTAATTATTACTAATTATTACTAATTACTATTAATTATTACTAATTAATACTAATTATTACTAATTACTACCAATTATTAATAATTACTACTATTAATTACTAATTACTACTAATTATTACTAATTATTACTAATTATTACTAATTATTACTTATTACTACTAATTATTAATAATTATTTCTAATTATTACTAATTATTACTAATTATTAATAATTATTACTGATTATTACTAATTATTACTAATTATTACTAATTATTACTAATTACTACTACTTATTACTAATTATTAATAATTAATCATAATTATTATTAAATATCAATAATTTTTACTAATTATGACTAATTATTAATAATTATCACTAATTATCCCTAATTATCACTGATTATCACTAATTATCATTAATTATCAGTAATTATAACTAATTATAACTAATTGACACTAATTATCAGTAGTTATCACTAATTATCACTAATTATCACTAGTTATCACTAGTTATCATTAATTATCACTAATAAATAATTATCACTAATTACCACTAATTATCACTAATTATCACTAATTATCACTAATTAACAGTAATTAACACTAATTAACAGTAATTGACACTAATTATGACTAATTATCACTAATTATCACTAATTATCACTAATTATCACTAATTATCACTAATTATCACTAATTATATCTAATTATCACTAATTATTACTAATTATATCTAATTATTCATAAATATATCTAAATATTACTAATTATATCTAATTATAACTAATTATATCTAATTATTACTAATTATATCTAATTATTACTAATTATATCTAATTATTACTAATTATATCTAATTATTACTAATTATATCAAATTATTACTAATTATATCTAATTATTACTAATTATATCTAATTATTACTAATTATATCTAATTATTACTAATTATTACTAATTATAAATATTTATTTCTATTTATTTCCAATTATTACTAATTATATATAGTTATTACTAATTATATCTAATTATTACTAATTATTACTAATTATAGCTAATTATAGCTAATTATATCTAATTATTACTAATTAGTACTAATTATTATTAATTATAGAAAATTATTACTAATTATGTCTAATTATATCTAATTATATCTAATTATTACTAATTATAACTAATTATTACTAATTATATCTAATTATATATAATTATATCTAATTATAACTAATTGTTTCTAATTATTAATAATTATATCTAATTATATCTAATTATTACTAAATATATCTAATAATTAATAATTATATCTAATTATTACTAATTAATGATAATATAAATTTTTAATAGTAATTATTAGTAATTACATCTAATTATTACTAATTATATCAAATTATCACTAATTATATCTAATTATTAGTAATTATATATAATTATCACTAATTATATGTAATTATTACTAATTATATCCTATTATTACTAATTATATCTAATTATTACTAATTATATCTAATTATTACTAATTATATATAATTATTAATAATTATATCTAATTATTACTAATTATATCTAATTATATTTAATTATTACTAATTATATCTATTTATTAATAATTATATCTAATTATTACTAATTATACTTAATTATTACTAATTATATCTTATTACTACTAATTATACCTATTTATTATTAATTATATCTAATTGTTACTAATTATATCTAATAATTCCTAATTATGTCTAATTATTACTAATTATATCTAGTTAATATTAATTATATCTAATTATTACAAATTATTACTAATTATATCTAATTATTAAAAATTATTACTAATAATATCTAATTATATCGAATTATTGCAAATTAACACTAATTATTTATATTTATCACTAACAATATCAATTTCTTACAAAAAAAATATAAATAAAAAAAAACTGAAATCTAATTTAATTACAACTAATAAACAAAAATTAAAATTAACATAAAAAATTAAATATATAAAACATATAATATGAATACCTTAAACTTTGATATTCTGAAGAAATTGGCGCCTTCCAATTGCTCTCGTATAAAATTTTTTAACAAAAATAAATTTTTTCCTTCAAAACTGAAGAATAAAAAGGCAGAGAGAGAGGGAGATCTGAGTGATTTGGGAAAAACGGATGAGGGTATATATAGGTTAGATCAGTTGTGATGGGTTTCCCGTCACAAATGGTGGTATTTGCGATGAGGCCCGTCGAAAATACCCTCACGTGCATTGATTAAAGTCGGCAATTAAAAGGGTTTTTGCGATGAGGCCCGTCACAAATAGTTTCTGCCGACACTTTTTTTGTGATGGGACGACATCCCATGGAAAAAAGCTATGAACCGCCATATTTGCGATGGGTCCCGTCGCAAATACCCCCGCGTGCATTAATTACAGCCAGTGGTTTAATGGGTATTTGCGATGGGGCCCATCGCAAATAGTTCCTGTCAACACTCTTTTTGCGACGACACGACATCCCATCGCAAAAAGCTATAAACTGTCGTCGAGTATTCGCGATGGGACCCATCGCAAATACTCTTGGGCGGTTTGGCTCACAAGTCACACCAAACGATTTGCGACGGGAGACGAAAACCCGTTGAATTTTTTTGTTATATGCAAATGGGAAATTTTCCCATCGTAAATAACTTCCTGGACGGGTTATTTGTGATGGGAATTAATCTGGTCGCAAATAACCCGTCGCAAAAATTGATTTTTCTCGTAGTGATATAATAGGGGCCATTTTTACTCTAGATAATGTGGACATCAATTATCGACATGTATATATTCACATACAACTTCTCCCTAGAAAATTTTCGATTTTTTATATTCCTAGAGCATTCTTCTTCCAAAATAAAATAGACATATGTTTGTTTCCATTTTTTTCTATTTTTTTAGTAGTGTAGGGTCTAGTATGTTAGTCTTTAATTCTATGTTTCTTCAGTTAGAAAATAAATGTGTTATGATTGTATATTTTTCCAGTATTTTTTCTCAATATAAATATATTTACACCCGAATCCTTCTCATATTATATTTTAATTTGTTTCAAAACATTTGAATATAAAATTTATGTTTCATGAAAATTAATTTGTTTACCATTGGAAAGTGAAAAATTAATATATTAAATTAAAAAAATTAGCATTTGGGATTAATATCTCATTTTCTGTCATTGAATATATTTTCTACTCTAGAGTGGTCTTTTGGTTTGAATTTCATCATACTTATGACTTCAACTAACTCTCATTCCTTTCATAAAATTTTTAGAAATAGAATAATCTATTTTCTTCAGTTATGTTAAATCTAAGGAAACATCTTATTTGAAATTTTTTATAGTTTTTTATCAAAGAGGTCTAAGTCCTCATTTTTAGAACTTTTTATCCTCCTTATCCCTCAAAAAACCTGAATTACTAGGATCTCCAATCTCAAATATATTATCACTAGTTATTTATCTATCATTAACAAAATTCAAACATTCAAACATTAAATGAAATAAGAATATTTTTAGATTAAATTTTGAATCTGATTATCATTGTGATGTTTAATTCTCAATAAGTTTTCTTTGTGACCAGAAATCATTTTACATCCTATGAAATTAACTTATATGTTCATCCAATATAAAAAAATCATTTTATTTTCAATGAACTATTATTTACTTATGTGAATACTCCTCCCACATGCTCATAAATTTTTTTCATTATTCATAATTCAATATTCATTTTTTAGAATGATCAACATCAAATATATATAGATTTTATTAATATATTTTGAGGAACTCGTAAAATTGAAATCCTTTTCATAAATCATACATTAATCAGAATCCTTTTCTTTCTTCATTCATGTAACTTTATTTGGAACTATTGTAATGAATTATTCATTATGGTGACCTATTATGTAAATCAAACCATAATTATAATCCAGGTAGGGAAACCACTTTTCTCATGTGATTGTTTTCCTTTATAATACCTTTTTATTGATATAATCAATTAAATTTTAACTTTATATTCTTTTTTCCTACAATTTCCCCCTACAGTTCTTTCTAACTCCAATAGACAGATATGTTTCGAAAAAATAAAACACCATATGCACTTATATACCATAGCACTTATAATATCCATTGATCCTAAATATTATATAAAATTTTTATTTTCCCTTTGATATGTTAGTTGGGATTAAAAATAGGTTTGAATAATTAACATATATTTGCATGTTGAATCATTATTCTAGATTTTATTTTTGACATCAACTTATGAGATACATTTCTCACATCAATTTTCAACCCTAAATATTATAATTATTATTCATAAACATCAGTTTTCATTATAATATAACAATCAATTATTTTTAGTGTATGTATATTTCACCAAATTTTTTAATAATTCTTCCCACAACTAGATAAGTTTCAACCCTTATCTAGAATAGTTTTTAATTCAATTTTTAATTTATCTTCGACCTCGATACGTCATGATTTTGTATTTAATAACTATAGTTCCTTAAAATTATTTTTATCATCATGATAATTAACCATCATAAAAATTTAAATATATTTTAGCTTTATGTTTTTTAATTTCATTTCTGGAAACATTTTTTTTTTGTGAGAAATCATTCATTTCCTTCATCTTTATTTTTTAATTACATCCATTGTTCAGATCACTGTCTTTATTTCTCATTATTTTATTTTTTATACATAATTCATGTTATAATATCATTAGAACTTCCATGTATGTCTATTTATCTTCTTATTTTTCATAATATAAAGAATTTTCCTTCCTTTCGACTAGATCCAGGATCGTTTTGATCTTCTTTTCTATTTTATATTCCGAAGAAAATTAATTAGAAGACTCATACTCTAAAAAATTTCTTCTTATTGTTATTTTTTTATCAATTTATTTGGTTTACATCCTCATATTTTGTTATCCACTTCCTCTAAATAGGATATTGAAAATAAAAAAATTATTTATATTCATCAATTTTTTTTCATTGCATTGTATATTATAAAAATTATAATCCCATAATATTGAAAATTTTATGCCAGATTTTGTATTTTTAATTTATTATTCCAATTGAAAAATTCCATGATTTATGGTGAATAATCCAATTATTTTCATATAAATATTTTCCGAATATTAAATATATTATGACCCATTATCGCATGTTTTGGTTTTTGGCTATTTATCTTCCTCATTACTTCAAAAAAAATCATCAAAAATATTCTTTTTGAATAATTGATATTTATAAAGAAAATTAATTTTATTTAATTCATAAAATTAAAAATTACACATAAATTCTATATAATATACTTAACAATCAAGCATATCATTAATATTTATCAAAAAAATTTAAACAATAGGTTAGTCCTCCATGATATCTCAGAATCTTCTAATGTTGCTGAAATTTTCATTTAGTCATGTTAATTTAGCAAAAAAATTTAGTCATTCTTTCATCCTGACATCATTAAAAAAAATATATATTTCAATCTCTGTTTCCATTACATTTAAATTTCCTTCCAATATATTTTCATGACAATCCCAAATATATTTCACTATTTTGAGTCTCATTTCATTTATAAAATAATTTTCAGAATAAATAATTGGAATAACATTTTAATAATTTCAATAAAATATTATATACATTTTTTCAATGAATAAAATAATTGAATCATTATACATTAGTTGAAACCATTTTATAGCTTCATAAATCAAATCATGGAATAGAGTTCTGAAATATAATATCATTTTGTTTTTTAATAAATCATGTATTTCTAATAAATATTGGATTGCATATGATATTGAATGAGTTTAGATTATACATGAAAATTAATAAAGGGATCTTACATACTGAACCTCCTTTAATGCCAATTCTTATTCCTAGAATTATGAATACCATTGATATTCAGAAATTAATTTGGGGATATAGTTTTCAATTATCATTCAACTAAAAATATCTGTAATAAATTTTGAATGTTTTTATCCTATAATCCTTATAAATCAACCTCACTCGTATTAAAATAGAACTAAACAATTAAGGGAACAAATGTTTGTACAAGATTCAATCCCATTGTGGGCACTTAATCTATATATCTAGATACAAATAATTCCAAAAGTATCCATTATATATTAAATAAAATATAAATAAACTGAATATAATAAATCACTTTTTGTTTCCTGATAAAATAATAATAATTTTCACTAATGTTACAATATTTTATTCTTCTTAAATTCAACAATATACTATTAATTTAAAGGCCAAAAACAATGATATCCATCTGGGGCATCTCTATTTCGAACCACTCTCTATTATAAAACATTATCTGGTACACCTCTGTTTGGTGCACCTCAGTAATATTTTTATTGTTTGATATCCTTTTCTGTATTTCTCTATATGACATGTTATGTTTGGCATTCTCAATTTTGTGTGCCTTATCCTATATAATCATTATAGTGTACTTTGTCTCTTCCTTATCTTCATCTATGTGGATTCGTGGTCAAAAACTCTTGTCAAACAAGTTATAATGATATCAGTTAAAACATTTCACTCTCCAAAACATTTCTAATGACACTACTAAATGATCCTAAAACTATTTAGAGAGGTTAAATTCATTCAAACATCTTGGAGGAAGAATAATTTACAATTTTTATTTTCCCACTCCCCTCATATTTTATTTTACCACCAACAAATGTTACAATTTCGTCGTATTCAACATTAATTAATACACATTAAAAACATCTCATGGTCAATAATCTCTTAAATTCATCCTAAAATATTTTGGATATTTTCCCTTCTTGAATGAATATCCCATCATCATCAAATTTTTTAGATTAATAAAAAATTATGGCAACATTATCTATTAATGTTTAATTTTCTATATCTATAGATCTTCATAACAAGTCCTCAATATGAAAACACTCGATCTATTGATACATTATCTTGATCCACTATATTTATCAAACATTTTGTGATTATTTCTCATGTCTCAATATATTTCTCATAATATTTATAATCTATCAAATATAATCACAATCTTTTATGCATTAAGCGTTATATATTGCCTTCAATTGATGCCAACACATTTCTCCTCCCAAGGAAATAAAAATTATTTATCTAATGACTTCTCATTTTATCCTCTTGATGTTTTCTTTCTAGTGATCATCAATATAATTAACCAAAATAGATTTATAATTTTTTTCTATTATAAATTAATTTATCTATCCATTGAAAGATAATAGTTTTATTCTAGCTAGTTCTCATCTATCTAACAAATTATAAAAATCTTTTCTAATGAAATTTAGGTGGTCTTTATGGTGGTACAACATTTATTGAAAATAAACTCATTCAATGACTAGAAGAATTAATAGATATCTCATTTTGGTACAACAACATATATTCTAAACATCACAAGATATCCTCAGTCTATAAATTTGTTTTTTTAAAAAATTGGATTCTGTAAAAACTAATATAGAATCAGGAATATCTACATAATGATTGGTAATTTATAGTTCAGTCCATCATTGAATCACATATTATGATATTTTAATAATCATATACTATTATGAATCAACTCATTATCACCACAAGAACATAAAAATATTGAGAATAAATATTCTCATCCAATATAATAATGTTATCAAAATCAACCCAAAAGAACATCAGTTTTAAGACTATAATATTTATTAATTGGATTATTTTCTTTCAATAACCATTTTGGACAATTTTTTGAACGTCAAAAAATTTAAAATTTTTATCCTAGGAACCAAAGTATAGTAGTAACTGTTATGAAATATGTAATCCAATAAAGAAAAATGGACATGAACAAAGAAATGCTATGATAAATTGAATATTATTTTGAACCTAAAAATAACATTTTTTCACAAATACATAGTCATTTAGAGGAATTTTACACTTTATAATGAACGTGTTTTACCTAGTTCTCTAAATAAATTAACTAAAAATATAATGAAAATGAAATAAAATTATACCCTTTTATAAAATATGTAATTATGTGGTGTTTGTGGTATGTGGGATTATGGATGGTATCAAAGTAATGGTTCATAAAACAAAGGGTGGTAGTGTGATTTGTATTAGGATATATCAAGAGCTTTAGATACTCTTATGGATTAAAAATTCTAAGGTTGATCATTTTTTGAATGGAATATATATCCATTTTTAGGATATATGTGATGAGAGTAAATTGGGATATATTTATTGAGTATTAATAAATTTTTATGATATATATACCAATTATGATTAACTTTTGTTATATTGAAAATTTTATTTCCAAAATAACATTTAGGTTTATGATAATCACTTATGTTGATGTAATCAAGGATAACTAGGAAAAAAGTGTTATTTAATTTTGTGAAAATATGATTTATTGTTTAGATAAAATGAGATTGAAATGTGATTTGATTACTCATTTATTAAAATGATTTTAAAAGATGATCAATATATTGGGAAAATTATATTATTACTGAAAATATAAATTTTTTTTAACTAATATGGGATTCATTTGATATTTAAACAGTGAATACTATTTCAAAGCATATATTATTTTATTCTTTATTTAGGATGATTTTGGATATTTATGGAAATTCATATGATATTTCATAGATTAAATTATTACGTAATCTTATTTTTTACTATGTGATATTAGGATTGAATAGTTTTTTTCAAAATCAGTTTAATGTTTATCTCACATGAATATGTGATCAAATCATTATTATTTTTCTTTTTTAAAAAAATTCAATTATATTCATAACAATTTTATGATTATTTATTTAGGGAATGTTTTGAGGTAGAAATTGACAGATATTATTTAGAAATTCAATATTAATGTTTTATTTAGTAATATGATTTAGTTTTTATATTTAATATTGTCTTATTTTATTATATTTTTTGGTTAATTTATAATGATAGGGGGAACACCATTTCTCCTCAAATAGATCATCTGATCCATTAATTGTTAATTTTAGTGCTTTTGGTCTGAAACATTATTCATGAATTATTATTTCATGGACTAAGAGACAATATAAATGTGAAAAATTATTGAATACCATCCAAAGAATGAATGTTTTATTATGTTATGGAAATAAACCAAGTAATTTTATTTTTCCCTATTCGGTATCATCATATGAAAATAATCCATTAAATATAAGAATATGATTCTGATATAAATAGGCAACACATTTATCTTAATTTTAGAATAATTGGATGACTACATTATCCCTAACAAATTTATAGTTTTTTGGTTATTTTATTTTCCATGACCACAATATCTATAACATTTTATTATTGAAAGGATGTTATTTTTCTCCCCCCATGTATATACTATCATATATTATGTTCAACAAGTTATAAATAATGAAAAACAAGAACTAGTGAATTATTTTCATTTACCAGGGCTAGAAAAAATTGTTGTTAATATCAACCTTTAAAAAATCTAAAAAAATCAGTGATTATTTTGTACCTATTTTTATTTATTTTTTAGAGCTGCTATACTACCCCTTTATTAATTCCTCTTGTAAAAATTATAATGATTTTAACATTATAAGTACATAGGAATTTTTTTGATCATTGATAAAACAAACACTATATGGAAAACTTTATACTATAAAATTAAAATTTTATTATAAATAATTGTATCTATTGATATATATATATATATATATTTAATTTTTTTAGGTATCAAATATTTAATTCCAAATAATATATTATGGATGCAGTGTGAATGTTTTAAAAAATTAAAAAAATATTTTTAATTAATAATTTACTAATTACTATCACATTGTAGATATTTAAAAATTATTTCATGATTGTGAAAACTATAAAAATAATTATGCTCTTAAGATAATTTTAAGAAATTTATTTAACATCAAACAACCACAAATATTGATCTTAGTGTATATATGGTGAAAATGAGATATTAAAACTGAATCATTTGAAGAGATCTATTCCATGATAATATGGGAACCCATGGTCATTATTTTTCAATTTAAAAAATCTCTTAGAGGGTCTCCAGGAAGGAGTGTTTTATTTGGATACAATAATTTTTTAAACATTGATGGAATTTTAGATTCATTTTAGATGGTCTTATTAACTTTTCTAGGGTGGAGATTTAATTTTTTCCATGGATAACATTGATATTGATGTTTTGGTGTTTAATTGTTTACCATATTGTTTAGTTATTTATTTATAAATATATACATATATATATACATATATTCATATGGATACATATAAATATTATTTTTTTTATAAATAATTATATATAAATATTTACACCTAAAATATTTTTTAAATAATAAACTATATAGAAAGTAAACATTTTATTAAATTTATAGATCTTATAATAGTGTACGAATAATTATATAACAATATATATATATATATAATTTCTATTTAAAAATATCTGTTTTTCTGTTTATAAGAAAATATATTTATATATATATTCTTAAATATCAATTTATATTTTTAGATAATTATATATTGATATATATATATATATATGTTGTAGTGTCATACACATTAAGTTCAAAGAAAAATTTGTATCAGTGTTTGTTTAAAAGGTGGTGCCTTTAGGTTCTTATCTCACCCACTGCGAATTTGTTTAAGTGTTTAGGTAGTGGGGTGTGGTGGGACTAGGGTGGGAGTAGGTTTCATATTTCTGGTGTGCTGTGGTGTGGGGTGGTCATGTGAATTGAAATTTTATTTTCACATATTCTATTCCATGATTATTTTTTATAAAATTCTAAAAAATTAGTTTTTCTCCAAAAAAAAATTTTAAGGTCACCATTATATAATTGAAAATATAGAAATATTAAATGGACCCATATATAAATAGTGTTTAGAAATGTTAAAAGGCACTGACTATTATTATTGATTGTAATATTTGACTTTTTATCACTAATAAGTGACAATTATAGAACTGATACAGAATTATCTTTATTACTATCTGTGTCTATAATCTCATCCCAAACCAATGTTATCCGTATATGGGAATCCAATTATGTGTTATAACATATATAATTCAAATTATAGATCTCTATGTTTAAAAATTATTATTTTTTATATATTACGTAGCTCTATTATTATATAGTTTTCCACATCTTTTTACTTCATTTTTAATGATTTAATTAATTATTAAATAATTTTATACTAATTAATTGCACTTTTGTAGTTTTAATAGTTAATTTTGTCAATTATTCATTTTTTATAATTATTTGTGTATTTCTATAATTTAAATCAATAATTTTAATATTAATTATTTTATCTAAATTTATTATTTGTCTTTTCAGTTGTGATAATGCAAATCTGCTCACTGATTAATAATTTGACTTCAATAGTAAATAATATTTGAACTTCATTAGACATTATTTTAATATTTTATTATTTAATATGGATTCATTAAGGTATTTAACATTAATTATTAACATCACAAATTTTCATGCTAGTTAATTAAGTTAGGAATTTTAGTTTCAATTAAATAAAGTAGTATTATTTTTTATTTTTTGTATTCAAATAGGTTTTTAATTAATTAATTTTGAGTATTTAAACATTAAATATTTAATTTTATGTTTTCATTTTGACTATTCATTCACTAATTTTTTTTTGCCTACTGGGGAGGTAGATAAGAGCTATCAAAAACCTTAAGGGTCACCGTTACACTTCTTTTTTACTCACTGCTACCTTATAATTATTTATATAGTTTTTTTAATTTATGACATTTAGCATCTTATTTTATTAATTATCCAGTTCATAATTTATGTTTTACCAATTAAAATATTTAATTGCAACTTTATTGTCTTATGTTTAACAAAATTCATTTATTAATTAATGGTGTTTAGCTTTCTTGTAATTAATTATTTTCAATATTTTTTTAAAATAACTTATGTTTTATTTTTTAAGTTCAATTTGTGTTTTTTTGTCACTCTTAGTTTTCTATCAGTGAATATTTCATCCATCGATGACATTTTGCTGCTTACCGGTATCATTAATTTAAGTATATCAGTAACCTTATTTTAATGTTCAACCGGTGACATTTTCTATTTTATACAAATTTTGAGATTTCATTTTTAAATTTAGGTGGTATCGGTGACCCACTAATTTAATGTATCGGTGAGCTTTTCGTTATGCCTATCGGTGACACATTATATTTATTCTAACTGTGACCCTCTAATTTGTAACTAACAACAACCTTTTCTTTTAGTCTAACAGTGACCGTGGACTTCTCACTAATGGGTTTTTCCATCATCAATGTACAACACCATTAGTCACCATTTTCTTCCACCATATCCTCTACATGTCTTCTTTTGTAATAGAACATATCAGACCAGAATAAGACCATAAATTATAAATTAGCCTATGATATCTGATCTAAAACCCAGAAATCAAGCTACCCTTAATCGTTTCGAATTCAAATCAGTTCTATTTACAAAATAAAAATCATCCCGCTGAGGGAGGCTTCACTGCTTCTAGATAAAGACGGAGTCAGCATCACTTGATGATTTTGAGAGATGCCTAGGCCTCCATCTGGGATGCACAACTTAAACTAATATAGGATAATAAATCTCCACCAAAGCCGAACTGAAGGATGGCCACACCACCTGTTTTGGAGGGTTTAGTGTTGCTGCGAGAAAGATGAGGTCCACCGGTACTGAGGAGCTGATTCCACCGCACGATGCCACAAGGTAGCCATGCTGTAGAATAATAGGCTTCTACTTCCTTTTTTAGAAGAAAACGGAATCCTACCCCCTTATTGTGCCAATTTGTGGTGGGGGAGAAATTATAAAGAGCATAATAAAAAAATAATGATTTAAAACAATGTTAAAACAAAAAATTAAGCTAAAAAAATAAACAGTAATAATTATAAATAAAAAACATACATAAGATATTTTATAAAATATAAATATTAAACATCAATAAAATTTTATTATATTAATTGATAGTTATTTATAAAATCAAATTAAGATATATTATTTAAAATCTTATTAGTTATAATTTAATATTATGGATTAAAAATTATTAAATAATAGATTTTTATTATAAAATAACATACTAATAATAAGTTATAAAAATAATTATAATTAAACTAAACTAGTAGAATGGAGAATACTCCCCGAGAATTTTAATAGATTTTTTCTTTTTATCAGTGTTCTATATATCTGTTATTCCATTGTTTTACAACATTCTATACCCTCAAACTATTTTAAATACATGTTTGCAATGTTTTCATTCTGTCAAAAACAAATATAAAATGTACAGAAATTGAAAAATAGAAACTCAAATCCACTGCTGACCACAGTGGATCTTACCATGTTTTTTTGGAAGACAAGTGTCCAAATTTACCCTCCCTGTGGGTTCAACCCTACTTTCCACATATACTATAGTTAGTAAGAATATAAATTTTAAACTTTGACCAGCTTCAACAACTGTTTACATCATGTTTTTTTTGCTGTTGTTGTGGAAGGCACGAGACATTATATTTCTAAAAATTAAATAAAAAAATATAAAAAAAAACAAAATTGAAAATTTTGAAACAATAAAAAAAATCTGCTTCGTTTACTACTGAATTGCTACTGTTTCATGTATTGTTAATCTTCTGTTAATTCTAATTTTGTGTTTTTTCATCTATTTTTACACTTTTCAAGAGTATAAGATAATTCATTGTTTCAGTAGATTCTTCAAACACATAATTAGAAAAACATTTAACTACTCCTATAAACATTGTAATGGTGAATCAAAATAATAGTTTTGCTGAAAACATGAATGTTCCACAGCCCATAGATCTCGCCTTTCAGTTACCTAGACATAGGGAGTTTCAAATTCCAATTGTATCAAGTATCCCATCTTGTATTAGGTTGACCCCCTGGTCTTAGAACTATGAAATTAAGCAGTCTCACCTTTTTCAACTTCCTTTATTCAATGGTCTTCCATGAGAGGATTAACATGAGTTCATTAGAGAGTTCTATAGTTCTGTACAATAAATACCTATGAGAGATCCTTATGAGGAGGAGTAGAGATTGAGCATGTTTTCATTTTTTCTGTGGGGAAGTCTAGGACTTGGTTTCAGAACATAGATGAAGAAATTTTTGAGACCTAGGAAGAGGTGTTTACTGCCTTTATATCAATATTCTATCCTAGGAACACCACCTCTGTGATTAGGGAAAAAATTACTGGGTTTGTTCAGGATGAGGGAGAGTTATTTCGTGAGGGATTTGATAGGGTTAAATGTTTCCATAGACAATGTCCCAATCACCAGTTTGCTTCCCATCTAACCATGGAGACATTTTATAATTATCTTACCCATTACAACCAAAATTTTGTTGACCAATTCTTTGGGGGTGACTTTTCTAACTCCCCTACTGATTAACTAAAACTTGTGTATGATATGATTGCCCAAAAATCTCATCACATGTGCTAGGAAGTGGTTTGTCCATAGAGGTGAATCCAATCCTCAGGTTGTTGTCGTTAGTGATAGGGACCTAAGGGAGCAATGTAATCATTGTGGGATGTTTGGTCACACTCACACATGATGTCATAATTTTTATATCCTAGTAAAGTTTGATGAGAGTGACATATTTATGGATTTTAGAGCTACGATCCAAGGGAAAAATGATCAATACACTAATAAGTACACTTCTAGTTATCAAAATCACCCAAAATTGTCCTGGAAAGAACAAGGTGTCATAACACATACCACTGCCCCTAACAAAAATTCACAGTCTAAATTTATAACTCAAATCAATATAGGGGAGAATCGCTTAATTTTAAAAGGGAGTTAATGGGATTGTTACAACAAGTTTTGGGAGAAATCAGTTAATTTTGGATGGAAACAGATGGTAATATTCATAATTTAGAACATCAGATAATTCAAACGGCTAAGGATAAAGGTGATAAGGAAAAGGGAAAGCTACCGAACACTTGTATTCATAATACAAGAGAAAATATCATGGATTTAACCAGAATATCCGTATTTTAAACCCAAGAACAAACAAAGCATAACTCTAGGAAAACTAAAACTGATTAAAAATAATTCTAGAATGAAAAATATGCTTCAAATAGAATCTAGGAATCTGGACAGCTTTGTTCAACATGTGAAGAATGTTGAATTTACATCTTAAAAAGTTCAATTAAAAAGGAAAATGAAGTTTGAATTAATTATAGTAGAAAAGAAAAACAATTTTATTGATGATAAGGAGAATAATCAAACTATAATTAAAAATTATGCCCACCTATTCCCTTCCCTGAATGAGTGAAGAAGAATATTGAACTTGATTATTTGAGGTTTCGTAAAATGATTCGAAACAATAGTATCAACATTATATTTGTAGAAGCATTAGATAAAATCCCTTCATATATTGCTTCTACCAATAGGTTTTTAAAAAATCATTGAACAATGATGGACAAAGTTACTCTCAATGAGAAATGTAGTGCCATCGTGTTAAAGAATATTCCTCTAAAATTGAAGGATCCTCATAGCATTATATTCATTGAAAAATAGGAGAATGTGAGCAACTTAATTGTCTGTGTGACATAGGGGAATGAAAAAATATTATTCCTTACTCCCAATTTATAACTTTGGGTCTTAAGGACTTTAAAACAACTTCTATTTGTCTTTAACTTGCTTACAGGACACTCATAGACCATTCAGGGAGGGTGGATGATCTATTAGTGAGTGTAGGAAAGCTGACACTACCCACAAACTTATTTATCTTAGATGTTTCCATGGGGAAACTCACACTCAAATATATTTATGATGTGGTGTAGTTTTTAGTGTTTGAAAAAACTCAATATGTGGTTGGTTGTGATTAGATAGATTCTCTTTAGAATCAATGTTTTAAGATTGAGGTTTGAGATGCATATGGTTCTTTTCCTCTTGAGGTTATGAGGACTTTTATTACCCAACCTGTTGAAACTATTCTCCAAGCTTCTATTCCTATCCGACTCCATCCTCTAGATGAGTAAAATATTTCCCTCGAAACAATTCTAGAGAGAGAGTCACATTCTTGTCATGAAATGTATCAACTTGTTCTTGGAAGTTTTCCTTATGAAGTTGACTTTCTAAGGGTTTCTTATGTTGGAGATCGTTCTGGGCTTGGTCATGATTAATAAGTGGATTGTTCCCATTATGATCAAGTGTATTTTATGGGAACATTTTTTTCTTTCTTAGTTTGATGTTGATTGTGATGACTTCCAACCAAAACATGAAAACATCACATCATTTGAGACATCTTTTGACATCGGGTACCACTTTTTGGAACCTAAAATTGACTCATTCTTCCGAGAGTTTTCTGGGTTGTCCTTTGTGCAAGAATTTATGGGAGCATTCGATTAAAATACTAATGAGTTTGCTGACATTTTCTCTTCGGATTCTGGGTTAGTGCTGACCTCTCTCTGTGGGGGATGTTATGTAAGTATTCCTGGTCAAATAGGTGATTTTATAAAGAAGTTGTTGAACGTTTATAGAGCTGAGGAAGTGGTTTTTGAGGCCAAAATAGTTTGGACAGTATATTAATTATTGTTTTATTAAAATATCTTTTGAGAATATTGTGTGTAACTTTAGATGATAATTTATTGGTTAATCATATTTTTTAATATTTAGATAATGATGAATATCACATTCTAATTATTTAATTTCAATTAAATGATCATGGATTAAAATATCTGGGGTAATTGAGTTTGGATGGGGACTTTAAACCTAGCACTACATGGGACGAAACCCATTGTTTTTCTGTGGTTAATAAATAAAAATTGTAATCAAATAAAGTCTAACTGAAGACATTAAAATTAGTACTTCAAGAGAGTCAACCCATTCATTTCCTTTGTTCACATTTTTTGTATGACACGTTGTTGAATAAGTTGGTGCATTGTTGTCTTATGTATGATCTGTCTCTACTGGATATTTGTTCCTGGTTTACTTGCTATATGTTTCTAGGTAGATGTTGTTGAGTAATTTAAGGAGTGTAAATTCCAATCTGGGGACTAATAATACATCTATTCATGGAAGTATTCTATTCATTTGTTTCTATTTCAATTTTTCTGCTCCATGCTAATATAAAAATATACTTCTTATCTTGCCTGAAAAAATTCTTCTCTATTTTTCATTCTTTTTTTAATAAAATTCTACTTGTATAAGAAATTATACTACATAATTTATGAAAATCATCCACAAATCATGCATACTAAAAATACTTTTTCTGAATGTCACTAAGTTGAATTCAAAATTATACATGTGCTTCTTTCTTAAATTTGAAGTCATTGATAAATATATAAATAATCATTCACTGCTAAAAATCAAGTGGGGGGATGTTTCTTTTTGTTGTGTTTTTCTTGAAAGAGATTTTCTAAGGGGTGTTAGGAACTCTTTCCTTATGTATCATTTAACATCTAATTGAATCATATTTTCTAAATTTCCTTAAACTCAATCTAGTCTGCACCCATAAGTTGCATGCATCGTTTCAACATTAATGGAAAATCATTACCATTTGATTAAATTTTAATGCATAAACATGCTAATGAACCTTCTAGTTATTTATTCAATGGGGAAAACAATATTTTTGGTCTTCCTTGAGACCCTTTATACATGTCATAAATATGATAAATTGAAAATCTATTTTGGAACATAATTGATTATTTGTTTTTCTCCATATTTTGAAGTAAATTTTGGGGACAAAGTAGAGTTTTAACTATGGGGGATGGGGTAAATTCTTGATTGTGCTAAACAATGCTTTAATGTAATCCCATCAATTCCCACATTATCTCAAAATTTTCTAGTAAACAAATGGTTAATTTTTTTCAAAATTCATGCATAATTTTTTGCTTTAATCTGTTCTAAAATGTGTTTTCCTTAAGGAATGTTCCTTGCATGTTGTTAAGATTTGTTTTCAATCTGAAATTAATGATAATGGATGATTTCGGAGTGGTTTTACTAAGTTATTGAATGTATATCTTTATTTAGAGTCTATTTATGAATGTGATATGGGTACCATGTTAATGGAGTTATTATAATAACCCTTGGAATTGGAAGTTTGATTTTGATTATAGGGGCCGCATTCAAATTTTTATTATTAAAAGTTATTTCATTAATGAGCCAATGTAAATT
This sequence comes from Viscum album, assembly GCA_963277665.1. Taxonomy (NCBI): domain Eukaryota; kingdom Viridiplantae; phylum Streptophyta; class Magnoliopsida; order Santalales; family Viscaceae; genus Viscum; species Viscum album. Next base: position 588,207,041 of record OY728122.1, on the reverse strand, counting down.
TTTTCTATATAAATCTGTGGATACTAGAGTAATTTGGTCATCTGGGATCCCACAATTAATCTCTAAGACCCTAGATGCTGGGTGTGTTTCTGTTAACATTAAGCCCTTTGTTCATCTTGAATAAGTGCATTTCACAGTTCTTAGCACATGATACATGGCATAGGAAAAATAAATAAGATGTCTTGGGTAAAAAATGATCTCATTAAGGTGAGGGGAATGACGAACACCCGATGAAGAAGTGGTCAATTAGTTTTTATGGAAATAATTTAGGCTCTATCCCTAAGGTGATTAGAAAAAAAATTTATTATTATTGGAACCTACGATTCTGCCAAAGTACAATGTTCCATGGTTAAGGTCTTAATTTCATTGATATTTTACCTCTTGACATTATTGGACTTATAACTTTAGCTTGGATTGAATTGAGTCATTATTTTGTATCACGTATGATACATGAAATCTTCATTGCTTTATGATTCATAGATTTCTTAATTACACTTGATTATTGGTTATAGGAAAGATTTATATGAGTAATTCATTTTCTAAAAGCTTGCTGTTATGTTTTGTCCTCTGTTATTGAGTGCTAGACATGTTAGAGTGTGATATTAATCATTAATTCACTTTCTAGTTTTCCAAAGACCATAAAACATGAGATTTTTTAAGGATAAGCAATGATTATGTGTGGGGGAATTTTATGTGGCTCAATTTTTACTTAGTTTTTCCGCATCTTTTTACTTAATTTTTAATTATTTAATTAAATATTATAATAATTTATAATAAAAAATTGTACTTTTTTATTTTTTATAGTTAATTTTTTCAATTAATCAATTTTTATAATTAATTGTGTATTTTTAGACTTTCAATCAATAATTTTAATCTCTCCTATTTTTATAAATTTATTATTTGTTTATTATTTGTGTTAATTCCAATCAACACACTATTTATTAATTTTAGTTTAATAATAAATAAAAATTTAACATCCTTATACTCTATTTTAGTATTTTATTATTTAGTATAGATTCATTAAGATATTTTAACTTTAATTATTAACTTTTCTAATCGTCCTACTAATTAATTAAGTTATGAATTTTATATTTAATTAAATAATGTAGGTCTCTTTTTTATTTTATGTATTCAACTAATAATGTAATTAAATAATTTTTAGTATTTAATCATTAATTATTTAATTTTTTTTGCAGTTTGATTATTTTTTAACTAATATTTGTATTTAGTCTTCGAGTGAGGTAGATAAGAGTTATTGAAAACCATAAAGGTCACTATTACTGTTCATTTTCACTCGCTTCTACCCTGTAATTATTTATATAGTTTTTTTAATTTATGTATTTTAGCATCTTGGTTTACCAATTATCCAGTTATTAATTTATGTTTTATCAATTAATATTTTTTATTGAAACTTAAAAGTTTTATGTTTAAAAAAAATCTTGTTTTAATTATTGCTTTTTCCCTATTTTGAAATTATTTATTTTCAATATTTGTTTAAATTAACAATTTTTTAATTTTTCAGATCAATTTGTGTATTTTAGGTCACCATATGTTTTCCATCGGTGAATATTTCATCCATCAGTGTCCTTTTGAGTAACGATGACATTTTGCATCTTACGAGTAGCTTTCATTTAAGTATATCTGTGACCTTATTTTTATGTTCAACTAGTGACCTTTTCTATTTTATACAATTGGAGAGATTTTATTTTTTAATTTTATTGATATCGGTGACAGAATGATTTAAATTAATGGTGAGATTCTCATTATGCCTAATGTTGACCCATTAATTTCAGTCTAATAGTTACCCTATTATTTAAAACTAATAGAACCCTTTGATTTTAGTCTAATGGTTACCTTGGACTTCTCGTTTATTGGTTTTCCCTCATCCCTGCACCTAACCATTAGTCACCATTTTCTTACAACATATCTTTCACCTCTACATCTTCTTCTTTTGTTGGAACCAGTACCTCCACCCTGCATCTCTTATATTGTAATACCACATACCAGACTAGAATTGTACCATAAATTCAAAATTAAACTATGATATCAGAACTAAACCCCAGAAATCAAGCAACCCTAAATCGTTTCGAATTCAAATCAGTTATATTTACAAAATAAAAAACATCCTGGTGATGGAGACTTCACTACTGCTAGATAAAGACGGAGTCGGTGCCGCTTGATGCTGTTGACAGATGCCAAGTCTGTTTTCCATGATGCACACCTTCAACCGATGTAGAAGAAGAACTCTCCACCGATGCAGAACTGGAGGATGGATGCACCAACAGATCTGATGGGTTCGGTGTCACCACGAGACAGAGGAGGTCCACCAGTACTGAGGAGATAAATCCATCGCACAACGTCTAGGGGTAGCCATTCTGGAGGATAGGAGGCCGCCACTACATTGTTTTGAGAAGAAAATACAACCCTACCAACCCGGTTGTGCCGATTGGGGGGGGGGAAGAAACTAGAAAAACATAATACCAAAAACATATGAATTTAAACAATATTAAAACAAAAACCTAAACAGAAAAAAATAAACACTAATAATTTTAAATAAATAACTTACATAAGATATTTTAGAAAATCGAATTATTAAATATGAAAAAAATTATTTAATTAATTGATAGTTATTTAAAAAATCAAATTAGGATAGATTCTTAAAAATAGTATAAGTTTTAATTTAATATTATGTATTAATAATTATTAAATAATATTTTAAAAAAAATTAAATACTAATTCAACTAGACTAGTTAATTTAAAATGTTAATAATGTTAAATTTAAAAATAAATATAAACCTAATGTTTATAATTTAAATTAAAAATGTTAACTAATTTAAAAATAATAACTTGTAAAAAAATTTGCATCAAAATTAATAATTAATGAAACTTATTATTTTTAATAATAATAATAATTCTTTTACTAACAAATTCAATCAAACCATAATAAATAAATTATCCTTATTAGTCTTTTATAATTAAATAATAACTATTTAATAATAAATTTCATTTCATTATAAGTAATTAAAATTTAATTAGTACTAGTAATAAAATAATTTACATAATAACATTGTTTAAAAGTTTATTAATTCTTTAAAAATAATTTTTAATAAACTAATTTCATAAACTCTAATTATATATTTCCTTGTAATTTTAATTGTTTTATTTTTTTCTTATGCAGGATTGTTCAAGAGTAAAAAAAGTGTCCAAGTGCATCCAACTAATGCATCAAAGGTTAGTTATGTGAGAAAAATTATTGTGACTTTACTGTCATGGAAACAAAACACTAATGTATAGGGAATACATATAGAATAATGAATGTCAGTGAAAAAATGTTCGATGACAAGAAGAAGAAGATTGTGAGTAATTAATCTGAGAAAGCAGCAGATTGTTTGGGGGACTAGAATGAACACAACATTGTGGAAAAAGAAACTTGGGGGCGACACCCAAACCACTTATTGGAGAACCATTTCTTGGAGACCCGAGGGCTAGGAGCATCAACCATTCATGCTAGAAAAAGGAGTTTCCTTCCTCTGTTTTCTTTAAATTATTCTCCTTTGCAATTGAATTATTTTAGTATACGTAATAGGGATGATGTCTAGCAACATCTCCAGTTCGGTGATATATGGAAGTTCCACTGGATTTCCACAAATTATCATTTAAAATTATCAATTTAATGTATTCAGTGTTGATCGGCGAAACCAATAATGAATTCATCCAATTTCATTGTTCCTCCAACTTTTAATTTCAAAATTTCACATTCTGTTGGAACGATTGATTGTGGAGAAACATTTCAAAAGATATTAGATTCAAAAGACATCAAGTCTTTCGGTGAGTTTGTCTTACTGTTAATTTTCAAATAGTTCATAGTTGATTAATTTTTGAGTGGTGAACTATTAAATTGGTTCATGTGTGTCACTAAACTCCTGGAAAGGTAGGTGAGTCATACATTATACAGTGGTACTTTGAATCAACCTATAAGTGAATTGAATCACCTTCAAAACTAGTAGAGTGTAGATTAATCCCCGAGAATTTTAATAGATTTTTTATTTTTATCAGTGTTCTATATCTCTATTATTCCATTGTATTAAAACTTTCTGTAGCCTCAATCTAGTTTAAATACATCATTCCAATGTTCTGCTTCTATCCAAATAAAATATAAATAAATAAAAAACATTTAATGTTCAAAAATAGAAAAATAATAACATAATTCCACTACTAACAGTAGTGGATCTTACCATGTTTTTTATAAGACTAGTGGCCAAATTTACCCTCCCTGTGGGTTCGACCCTACTTTCCACGTATACTGTAGTTAATAGGAATATAAATTTTAAACATTGACCATATTCAACGATGGATTATGTCAATTTATTTTTGTGATATGGTATTTCATTAATGAGTTTTTTATATAAAAATGGTTGGTCTATTCAAGATTTTATGTTTTATCATCCACACCGTAAAATTGATTTGAACAAAAATGATTTAATAACTTTTTATCAAGGATAATATAATATTTTGATGAAATATTTTCATTATATAGTATATAATTGGAGAAAATAATATTGTATAAATTATTTTCCTCATTTATTATATTATTTATAGAACTTTCAATAAAAAATTATAAGCAAAAATGAACCATGTTACACTACATAAATATTATTATTTGAATATGATGATTATGAACTATTCATTAGTATACCAAGTATAGGTAACAATAAATATATATGAATTACATATATAATTTATTTCCATAATAAAATGAGTAATAAATCTTAAATTTTTTATAGATTAGTTGGAAATGTAGATAAAATAAATTGAATTTAGAAGGGAAAATGTTCATAAAAACCTTTTTAGGACATTAGTGTATTTTAATCTTATTATGAAAAATTAATAACTATATGTAATTGAATATAATGAATAAATTATATAATATATTAAACTAAATGAATTTTAATTATTTTAATTGTTTTTATATAGAATGAAAATATAAAAAAAATTTCATCCCTAAATATACATTTCCATCAAAAAGTGTTTTTTATTTCATTTTGTGCTTAGATATTATGATTAATTTTTTATAATTTAACAAATATTATTTTTAAAATGGGATTTCATTATATAAAAAATAGTATCATAAAAGTATGTGGATAATTTTATGATTTTTCATCAAAATTGAAGAATTTTGAGTGAATAGTGACAAATTCCATTTCTCAGAAAACATCCATTTAATTTTATTAAATAAATTAATTTTAAAGTAACATAATTTTTTAGACTAGGATTTAAATTTGTATATGATGACTTTTAAAAAAAATAAAAAAATTTATATATGATTCAATATTGTATTTTATTTTTATGACTTCAATTTCTTTATTAAAAACAAAATTTTATAAATACAATTATTGATGTATATTGTATTTTTATTTTAAAATTAGATACTACCAATTATAGAAAGATTATTTGAAGAAAATGGAATCATTATGTATATTATTCTTCTATAAGGTTATTATTTATACCACATTCATTTTTTTCAGAATGAAATAATAAAATAAAAAAAATTCCCAAACACAAAAAATGTTAAAAGGGTTTAATAGTGGTTAAACTCACACATAAGGCTATCAATAACATGTAAATATTTATGAATATTATATTTTGAATATATTTATACCTTTTAATATATTACCTTCTAATTTCCTTCTCTGGGGATAGTTTCTTAAATGGAAATGGATTAATATTTTTTTTTAACTATTTGATTAATTCATGGGTGTCAATCACCTCTCTTATAAAAATGAAATTATTTTCTTTCCTTATTTTCACAATATGAGAATTATAACTCATAAATAACTAACCAAAACAGTCCTATAATTATTAAATTTTTTATTATGTCCAATTTATTACACTAATAAAATCCTAAAAAGTATTAATGTTATTGATAGATGAACCATCTCAATGAAGAGGTAATCATCTCAGTCAACTCTTTTAAAATTTATTTCATATTCTACATCCTAAAATTATTTTGTATATATTCTAAAAAATTACTATAGTATCATAAATTTACTAGTCATTTGTATTGTTCTTTGAAAACTATTTTATACCTACTTTCAATGAACTAGAAAATGAATGAACCACTCCTTATTTATAAACGTCCGCCTCCAATAAGTGATAAATGTTTTTCATAAAATCACCACCAAAGTATTTATAATTGAAAACATATTGAATATATATTATTTTTATGACATTGTAATAATTGTATATGGATAATATATTACATACCGTGTATACCATTCCATCTGATGGAAAATGAAAACTTCTTTTTTCTGTTTGTGTGGAATATATCCACCCAAGAGAAATGAGATATATTTTTCATTACATTTTCACATGGATTATTATATGGATATAATTATTAAATAGATATTACATTTATCAAATAGTTAATATTTCAAATAATAATAATATTGTGTACATTAGTTATTTTTCTCCCAGAAAAAAATTAAAACTTCTTTCTTGAGTTCATATATAATACCTTATCCATGAATGGTTGTAATTAATTTTTTAAATAAAAATATAATGGATGATTCTTAAAATGTAAATATTCTTGAAAATTTATATTAATTAACTAATTAATTTTTTCGTATATGGAACAATGACCCATTTTAACTTCGACAACATGGAAATGATTTTTAGGATAACACACTTAACGGTCTCAAAAAAATAGACATGAACATGAACGATTTAGTAATTTTGTAATAAATTGTAATAAATTAAATAAAGGTATTATCGTAAGGTAATAAAACAATTACAATTTATTTTGAAATAAAAATCTAAATATATATTTATTATATAATAGTTAATGAATTTAGTTAGGGAGTTATACGAATGGTAAGAGATTTCTCATCTCAATTTGTGTTCATTAAGAAAAATTCCATGTAAATCACAAGTTTTAATTTTTTCAGTGTATATACCACCATATGGAATCCTTTTATCATTATTTTACATAAATTAAATGTTATTAAAAAAATTCCTGTTACCTCTTTTAAGGACATTTTGACCAAATTGATACCAAAATGTGGTAATGTATTACACTTCAAAACCTTATTTTAATGAATTTATTTAAAATATTATTCCTCCAATTCACTGAAATTATTTCTGTTTCAACTATTTTTATTTTTTTCATTCATCTAATATTTATAATATTTTAAAAATAATAATTAAAAAATTTTATAGGTCTCTTGAATATCAATTTACCAATGTATGATAATAACATATTATTTTATATAAACATCCTGAATAGATTTTCTCACAGTCCTGAAATTATTTCCTTAAAATAACTCATATAATTGTATCTATTTATTTTCAAAGAATATTCCATTCATTCATGTTTTGTAAATTTTTGAAATGTTTTTAAATATAAAATATATTTCTTCTCTTTTTTATAAAATCATTAATTGTTTATTTGTTTTTAATTGAAAATGAAATGTTTATGATTTTTTGATGAAAATTAAAAGTTATCAATTGATTTTTATCCTGATATAATAAAACAATCATGATATAAAATATTTTTATTTTATGATATGATTAAAATTGTACATTATTAATTTTTTTAACATGTCACTTAGGTGTTATTTATGAAAGTGAGAATGTGGAGTGAACTAAAACTTATATGAGCATATTTCCAATATGTGATGGGTGGATCATCTGTATATCACCAATGGATTGGGTAAATTTATAGAGTTAAATGATATATGTTACTCTAATGATAATATTGAAATATTTAATTAGTCTTATGAAGTTATGATGTTATTTGAAACATGTTTACCATAATAGAATATTATAATTATCCTATGGGGTGATTCTAGGAAAAAATAATTATAAAAAAATTTTAATACATGTTTGTCTCCAATATAGAATTTTTGTAATGTAATCAATATTATTTAAAACGGAATCATATTATTTTATGTATTGAGCAAATTTTTACGACCTTATAAGGGTTATGATTTTGTTTTTTTGTAGTAATGTTTTTAGAAATTATGATTATTCCATTTATGTTTTCTTGAGAAATGATTTATGAAGGCATTGGAATGTGATATTTTATCCGGAGTCAGTATATTATTATTTTTAAAAAATATTTTTTCTGTAATAAAGTTTAACATCCTTGTTGGGATTAATAAATTTTAAATTGATTAATGATTATAATTTTCTTTTTTAACATTACCATGTCTTTTGTAAACATCAATAGTATTATAATGTATTAAATAGTGCCAAAGGATGAGTAATAATAGTTTTGATGATATGACTGAAATAATGTAAAATCGTATTATATGAAAAAACTGATTCATGAATGAAATAATATAGAGAAGATAGGAGTTCCATTTCATTAAAACAATGGCTATTGAAGAGAATTATCCACTTTTTAGGTTATTTTTCATATTAAAAAAAATCTAATAAAAAACGATCTTAACATTTCAAAAAGAAAAAAAAATTACATGTCATGTAATTATGTATTTGTATGTATTAATGTATTATATGTTGTGTTAAGGAAAATACTAACTGATTACTTATCATAAAAATGTCACATAATTAAAAATCATTGAACACCATCATTTTAATTTCAGATTTATTAATCATAAAAAAATATAGAATAAAATTAAATTATAAAATGATAATTAATGGTATGTAATAAATTATACCCACTTCTATGATATGTGAGTGGGGAAATTTGGGACATCAATGATTAAAAAATGTACTATTAATAAATTTATTCAAAATGATTAAGATTACTCACACTCGATCTGAAATAGAATATAAATAACAGATATACATGTATATACTAATTTTAATTGATGATTGTTAAATTTAATTTATATGAATAAAGATAAAAAAGAATATTATTTTATTTATGTTTGTTTAATAGGATTAATGAGTGCATTGGATTAAAAGAGTTAAAAAGAAAGGGTTTCGTGTCTCAATTATTCCCCCTTTTGATTTATATCTATTATACAATGTGATTTATTTTGAATATATTATCAACTAACACATTTATTTTTGGATATCATTATCCTATTATTATACATGGTATTGAATTTTTCATGTGAAATCATATCCAAAAATGGGTTTGGACTTGAATGATTCAGAGGTTGAAAGGGTTTCATCAAATCCCTGAGATTTTTTTATTTCAAAGCATCATTTATGTTATATGGTCTATTCACTCCCTTAATTCAATAAATTATAACTAATAACCTTTTTTAATAATATTTTATTCCCTATTTCAACTTATCATTATAACAACCCTATTTTTTATATAATATTTAAACATTATTTATTACACAGACATGCACTTAAGAAAACACTATGGATTGACAAAATTAGACATAAAATACAACATCTTTTTTGAAAACAATATCTTTAATGAAAACTTATTTTATATTAACACAACACTACATCATACATAGCATTGAATGGGATAACCTGATGAAAAAAATAGGAAATTGGTGAGTTATAAAGACTAATAAGGGAGTAAAAGAAGAATAACATGAATAATATAGTACATGTTAGGAAATTATCATATCAATGGAAGACATGGGGAAAGTGATCATAAAGGCATGATTTAGCATGATTAACATAACATAGAAATGTGAAAATGTCATACAACACGATGTTAGCCTGAGCCAAGGCTCATTGCACATGGATTAGCATGATTTAACCATTTTTACACCTGAATTAGCATGAGTAAACCCTCATTTAATAGGAATTTTTATGAGTAAAACCTCATTTCACCTATTGTATCCGGATATTAAACATTACCCAACTCATTGGAGTAATATTAGATCGCACCGTTTATATAAATTTCTTTTCATGCATAAGTGTGCCACATGGATCATATAAAGTAGAATCATTCAACGCCATAAGTTATTCCATGATTAAGGAATGTGGAATACATATATATATATATATATGTAACATTAAATATTTATATGTTCATAACGGTTAAAAAACCTTAATAGAGAAATGGGTATGGTATTCACTACACAATGATTTTGGCATGGAAAAACCTCATGCAATTTCGGTAGAATAACTCAAGGACATAAAAATTCATAAAAATAGTTGATGAGAGGGAAAGAGGTATCTCAGCATATTTACATGAAATGTGATATAATTGGGTCATAATGATATATTTCCCAGCACATTTAATTTGAAATATAATGTTTATCATATTAATTAAACTTTTAGAAAGGGGAGTGAAGGAATAACTCTTATGAAATTTTGGCATGGTAATGGGTAAACATGTGAGAGATTAATGAGTGAGAAAGTGCTTTCTAATAATTCAAACATGTGGAGGGAATTATGGGGGAGGTGTGAGATTATACCCCCAATATTTTTAATTGAAAATAAAATGGTATAACAACATAAAAAACAGTGACAAAAATGAGAAAGGAGGAAATCTCTTACTTGAGTGGGTGACATCAAGAGCATGAGGAGGGGATTTATAAGATATTGGGTAACCTTGATATGATTATAGAGAGATGGTGATAGATTTGGTACGATATCCAATGATTTTTATTGAAGATAAGTAGGATATTGAGTGGTTTTATATACAAAATTAAAGGGGAATTCTCCAATATTTCACAATCATTTTTTTGAATATATATAATTAAATATTAAAAACCACTAACATTAAAATGTATTTTGACCAAGTGATGTGGAAAAAAATATTATATAAATCCAAAGTCTGGTATTTTTTAATATTATTCTTTCTTATGTGGATTTGAATCACACTCTCAAGGAAATCATTTTAAAATGTTAGAATATATTTTCAGTCTTGGATGGTCCATTATGGAATTATAAAATTAATAAAAAATATAAAATTACATTATTCTAAATTTAAAACATATATTGTCTGAATATTAATTTTATAATATTTTATTACATCACTATTGTGTCTTTATGATATCATAAAACACATTATATATTTATACAGTATTTAGCTTTTACAAAAAAAATCAATTGTCTCAGAAAATAATGAATAATTAACCCATTAATAATTTAGACATCCTAATTTCATAAATAATATTCATTTTATCTAAATAATTTTCTAAATATGTGAATTTTTTCTTTTAAAATAAAACATGTAATTTTATTCAAAATTTAGTGTTTTTGACAAAAAACAGTTTAAAAACAATAATAAAAGTTACATTTGATTTCATAAAAATTATATGATCATTTATATTTAATAAAAAGTATATATTAATAGTATTATATTATAATATTTTTTATTCTAAAAATTCATTATTTCATCAAAATAAATTTTTTATTTTAATGTAAAATTTCAGTTTTATCGTATTAAAATATAATTCTTATCAAACTGAATATATAATGATTTATAGAGTTTACATAATACGGAATATATATAATAATAACTTATAATTAAAATGAGTGTTCTTATAAATATATTATAATATCAATATTTATAAAACCTCAGTTAAATATAATAATTTATATATTTCTAAAAAGTAGAATTTACCCAAAAAATCAGCTTAACTAATTAATTATATTATTAAGAAAATCTATTATCATAAAGGAATTTATGGAATAATAATTTTATTTATAAAAAGTTATTACATAATTTATAAATAATGCCTTATTACATAACCCCAAATAACACCCACATAAGACTTAAGGGTAAGGTGTGCAACGGTGGAAGACTCTTTTAGATGCTTAGATAACATCACTCAGGTGGTAATCTATATTAACGTGACCTTATATCATAAGTGATTCCATTGAATATGTTTGTGTTGAAGCTCATATTGGTCTTGGTCAAGAGTGAAGCCCATAGATTTTACCTACTTTATGAGCTCTGATAAATGAGCTTTTTATGGCCCAAGTCTACTAGATGAGGCCATCCTCTCCATTTTCTATGACAAAATTGTTATTTTTAAAAACCATAAATTTATATTAGTGATGTGATCACTATTCAATAGGTATATTATCAATGGTTACGATTCATAAGGGTCATTTGATCCGAATAAAAAAAAGTGCATGTGTTTTCTATATCCATAATACAGTTAATTAAATAAAATTAACAGAATTTTATTCATGAATGTTTATGTCATTAAAACATTACCCCTTTAGAAATATCACCCTTGAAATTTAATTTTCCCACACTAAAATAGATGTGGATAAATCTTCCACATCACTTCCTCTAGTTCCCACATTGCTTCTCAAGATTGTGTTTTCTCCACAACACTTTCCCGATGGGCATTGTCTTATTTCGTAGAACGTTTTCCCTATGATATAAGTTCATCATCGACCAATATTCATAGAAGAGAACATTCTCCATTTTTACCACCTCTAGATTGAGTATATGCAAAGGTTCAGGTATGTACTACCATAGGAGTGATACATGTAATAAATCATATACTTGAGATAGGATCGATGAGAGTACTTGTCCATAGTCCATTTCTCCAATGCGATCATGGATCTCCAAGGGGACAATGTACTATGGAATAAGCTTTAACTTCAAAAAAATCTCATAACACTCTTCAATAGTGATATTCCGAGGAATACTAAGTCTCCAAAATCAAACTCTAGGTCTCATTGATTGTTGTCATCAAATCTGTTTTGTCAACTCTGAGAAGCTTTAATGTGCTACTGGATTGTCTTGACCTTCCACACCATTTTCATTATTTCTTGACCTAGATGTTTTTCCACCACAACATCATACCAACATGTCGTTTTGAACCTCTTCCCATGAAGGGATTCTTAAGGAACCAATTAGATTATTGAGTGGAAGCTTTTATTGTAAGACGCCTCAACCAACTGATTATATTGAACCGGTCATACATTGAAGACCATTGAGAATTCACTCAACATGCCTTCAAGGATTTGGATATACCTCTCAGATTTTCCATCAGTTTGAGGTAGATAATCCTGTATGAAGATCAACTTTTTATTCATAGTGTGTAAGAGATTCTTCCAGAACATAGAGGTTGACCATGGATATCAATAACATACAATTGATAGTGGTAATCCATGCATTATTACCACTTCTATGATGTATATCAGTTCTAGTTGATCCAGTTAAAAATCCTCTGAAATTGAAATGAAGTGTGTAGTATTTTTAAGTTAATCCACAACAAAATAGATTGAATTATTTTCTTTGAATGTTTTCAGATGGACGGAGAAAATTCACTGTTGATGTTCTCTAATTTCCATGTTGGTATGGGTAATTGTTTCATCATTACCATAGACTTCATCCTCTTAGCCTTCGCTTGTTGACACACCAATAACATTGATGTACACAAATAGATCTCCTTATTCATGTTATCTCACCAATAATTCTCTCGGAGATCTTAATACATCGTTGTGTTTCCTGGGTTAAATGTGAAATTCGAACATTGTGCATTATCATAAAGGTCATTCTTTAACTTCGGATTTTATGGAACACATATTCATGACCCAAATATCCCATATCCTTCTACATTAACATTGAACTCCTAGCATTTCCCTTTTCTGATAGTTTAACCTTCTTCTGAATTCACACATCATCCTTTTCAGGATCCCTAAACCCTACCAAAAGAGAAGGTTGAGAAATCATTTGTCATAGGATTAATGATATTCCCTTCTTTATGATTCCAATTTCCATATTTATTAAATCTAAGAAGAGTGGATCCTTTTCAATTATCATCAATCAAAGTGTTTTTGGATCCATTAAAATTAGAGTATCAACCAATTTATTTGATTTCCTTGGATGATAGTAAATTGATAAGTCATAGTACTTGATCATATATAAACATATGAATTTGTAAATGTTCAACTCTTTCTATGGGAATATATAATTGAATATTTTATTATCCCTATATATATCACTCTTTTCCCCAAATAGGTATTGTTTCTATATTTTTAAATTGAATATTAATCTAACAAACTCTAGATAATGTTTTGGATAGTTCGGCTCAAGAAATTTCAAATTACTTGATGCACATGCAATGAATTTTTCATTTTTCATCAACACATAGCCTATGAGCATTTTTTAAGAATCAATTAATTCCACAAAATGTTATCCACTTATTAGTAGGATGATAATGGATGTTGTGAGAAGCCTATTTTTCAACACTTTGAATATATCTTCGAATTCATCATTATAAAAAAAGTTGACTCTCTATTGAGTTAGCTTGGTAAGAGGGTTTGGAAATTGTGAGAAATTTCTCACAAATCGGTGATAATATCCATCTAACCCAGAGAAGATAAAAATATTTGTCCCAAATTTGTTTCTCAGCCATCCCTTAATTTCATTTTTCTTAGAGGGATCCACTGTTTTCCAATTTCTTTTGATGATATGACCCCATAATGAGACATAATTCAACTAGAAGTCACACATGATATATTTTTCATAGTATTTCTCCTTTATCGAGGTCTCTAGTATAATTTTTAGATTCTCTTCATCCTCCTCTATGTTTTTGGATTTCGTTAGAATAACATCTACAAATACTTCCAGATGTTTTTGAGGTAATCTCTAACGACTCTATTCATCAATTCCATGACAATTTATGGAGAATTATCAAGTCATAATGGAAATAAAATGAAAATATATTTCCCTTACATATAGGAAAAGGAGTCCTAGAAATATCCTCCTTCTTCACTATTACATGGTAATATCTCATCTGCATATCCACCTTGAAGAAGTATATTGATCCAAATAGATGATATAACATGTGATCAATTAGTGATAGAGGATACTTTTTCTATATTTTAATTTTTATGAGCTCATGATAATCAATGGAAATGTGCATTTACCCATCCTTCTTGACGAAGAGGAATGGTTCCCTCCATAGTGAAGCACATGGGCATATAAACCCTTTATCCATATTCTATTATAGATTTTTCATTAGATCCTCAAACTCTAAAGCGAAAATTCTATATAGAGTCGTGGATCTAGGAAATACCCCAATTATATGATCAATAGAGATTTCAATATCTTGACTAGGCAGAGGATCCCACAATTCCTCGAGAAACAATTCAGCAAATTCATTCACAATATAAATGTCTTCAAAGATGGTTTCTTCCTTTTAATCAATCATATGGGAATGATATTCTTACATATAGGGTAGTAATATCCATGCTTAAGATTATGGTTCTAATGAAAATTCATCCTCCTCCTTTCACATTTAAAACATTAGAGTGTGATTCAACACATTGAGGGTGATTTCTCCCTCAAGACAATTTATGTTGGCTCTATATAGGGAATTCCAATTCAATCCAATATTTTCATCATATTCCACTAGAGGTTCTATGACGAGTTTCGTTGAGATGTTATATCAAAATATTTTGAAAAGGGGGGAATTATATTCACGGGATGCAATAATTTTACCATTTTCCATTCTCACCGACATCTCTATTTTTATGATTTGTTGTTGTGTTTGGACTATTTTTGAAAAAATTTAGGATATAAAATATGTGTAGAATCCTAATAGAAAATTAAATTTGCTATTATGAAATGAATAAATATCATAACATTCACCACAATGTTTTCAGGATTCTATTTAGAGGTAGTGACGAAAAATTCTCACCCTGGATGCCATGGAGATGTTTTGTTGCCACAGAAAGTCCTTGGCTTAAGGAACTAGATGTCAAAGTTCCCTAATTTTTTTTAGTTGTAGTAATGAACAATTCGTTGTGGGTCAAATGGAGTGTTCCTCTCATCTATCGCAGTAACTCGGTTATCGTGTCATGAAATAATGGCCATGTGCCCTTTTATTTGACATAAAATGCATTTACTCTTCCCTCTCATTCAATTTCTGGGGTGCTTATTTCCGAACCATTGGCATGTGGGGTGCAAGAATTATCACAGAATTATTGGATTTATCCATTGCACAACCAGAATTAAAGTCCACATTCAACTTATTATCCCTATGATACCCATGAGATTGTCAAATATCCACATAGACTTTGAGGGAACATTGGAAAATACCTCCTAGCCATCGAAGTCGCTAATCACTAGGGATTTTCAAAAGCCTGTATTTATCCCACCAAAGATTTAGTAAACCATGAATTCAAGGGTAACGATGATGGAAATGGAATATCTTGCAAGCCATTAGAAATTTTCCACCTATGCTCCGATGGAATCATCATCATTTTTTATCGGGGCAAGGAAGTCCCTTTCCAAAGTAATTCAGCGGGTGTGAGGAAAATATTTATCAAAAAACATTTCCTGGAAATCTTCCAATCCAAATGCCTTTATCTCTTTCTCAGGCTTTGTATTTTGGATCAATGTACACCATTGATCAGATTCACTCTCTATATGATAAGAAGCCAGAACAACCTTCACTTTTTTGAGACATTGACAGATGGACAATATATTCTCAATCGAGTTGATCCATTGTTCAGTGATTGAGAGATCAGATGACCAATTAGAGTAAGAGACCATTTCCATAGGAAAATATCCATTATAGATTTATATTTATAGGGGGAGGGGGGTTGGATATTCTTATTAACCCATTTTCTATTGAAAACATGTCTTAACTGAGAGATTATATGGATAAAATTGTGATTCCCTCTCTAATTAGATTGGGCATCTCATTAGAAGTGTCATCACATTGATCTTCGAATCACTTGTTAGACAATGTCATCCTATTACTGGACATTATCTTGAAAAAAATTCAAGATAGCGGAAACACAGCATGGGTAATCCCCTAAAAAATGTAATAACTTATAAATAACATTTATTTACTTAATATATTAATTTATACGCTTCACTATATGTTATCCATGATCTACATCCCAATATATATTCATGGATTATTTTTTTTATTCCAATAATAATGGTTCTCTGTAATCTTATGAATTTTCCAAATAATATAATCTGGGGTGTAAAAAAATACTAAATTAATGCCTGTTTTCATGCACCAATTCCCGTTCAATTCCATCTCAAAGTGGTGTTTTCAGGTTTTTCCATTTGATTCATATGTGCCAGATCCACAACTACTTGTTTGTATCCAAACAATGATGTATTTCCTTGATAAACCACTTACAATATACTCACCAAAATTTAAATATTACTTTCTTATAATCAGTATTATCCCAATGCCATTCACAAGGGTTTTCTAATTATAATCCCAATATTAACTAAACATATCCTCTGATATAAACTATAACAACCCTACTTTTTATTTCATATTGAAACTTGATTTGTTACTTAAACGTGAAATTATGAAAACTCCAAGGAGAAAGTCGTCTATTGTCTTGGGAAATTGGGAACATTACATGAAACATAAGACCTAAAATACAATATCTTTATTGAAAAATTATTTTACTTGTCAAAAACATTCCTTCATACTTAGCACTGGAAGGGATAATCTGAGGACATACATATAAAATGGGTGAGCTATAAAGCTATGTAATGTAATAAAAAAGTAATAACATGAAAAACATAGTACAAGTTAGGTAATAGGAATATCAATGTATAACAAGAGAAGTATTTACATAATTTTATGATATAACTTGATTATAATAACATGGAAATGTTACAACAATATTCAACATGATATTAGCATGAGCCTGGACTCCTTGCACATGGATTGAATTTGTAAACTATCATTGCACATGAATTTGATTGATTAAAAACAAATTTCACAAGTATTATCATGAGTAAACCCTCATTTCACATTGTGTATAATGATATTAAACATTACCCAATTCATTGGAGCATAATCAGGTTCAACATTTAGGAACATTTCATTTCAAGAATAAGTGTTCCACATAGATCATATAACGTGGAATCATTCAAAATAATATGTTATTAAAAGTTTAGGTATTTTGGAATAAATAAATGTAAATAACATTACGTATATTTATTTTCATAATGTTGAATACCCTTGACAGATAAATGGTTATGGAATTCACTATACAATGATTTTGGCATGAAAAGTTGTCAGGCAAATTTGGGAGCATAACAGTGTGACATAAAAATTCCTAAAATGGTTGATGAGAAATAAATGGGTATCTCATTATATTTACATGAATTATAATATATGGGTGTCTTATAAATCCATAATCAAACCCATGGAATTTAGATATAGAAGGAGTATCATAATAATGACACTTGAAGAAAGGGTACAAATAGAATAACTCTTAATACATTTTTCATGGTAAAAAGTGTACATAGGAGGGATTAATGAGATGCAAAGAGGACTATACTAATTTAAGAATAAGGATTGTAGTATGGGGAGGTTCAAAATATAAACCAACGTTTTTAATTGAAAATAAAATGGTATAACAACACAATGAATTTGGGTCAATATTGGGAAAGGATGAAATCTCTTACTTGAGTGTGTGGTTTCAAGAGCATGCGGAAGGGTTTCACGAGATATTGGGGAGACATGGGAGGATTAAATAGAGAGGAGGAAGAGTAGGGATGTGATCCATGTATATTGAGAGAAGATATGTTGGATCTTGACTGGTTTTATATAGGAAATGAAAAAGGAATTCTTTAATATTTCACAAACATAGGTTTTGTAGTATACATAATTATATATTCAAAACCACAAACCTTCCAATGTTTTTTCCCATGATTTATTATGTAAAACCATTAATGGATAATTAAAAAGTCTGAAAATATTAAAATATTAGGATATCTTATGTGTAGGTGAGTCACACTCTCAAGGAAATCATTTTAAAACATTAAAATATTTTATAAGTATTGGATGGTCCTCTAAGGAATTATAAAATTAATTCAAAAATATATTAAATCACATGATTTTACCTATAAAAAATAATTCACCGAATTTCCCTTATATAGTATTTTATTAAATCACTATCACTTCATTATGATGTCATAGAACACAATATATATTTATATGTTATTTAATTTTACCAAAAAAATATATTGTCTCAAAAAATTATGAAAAATTTAGAAATGGATAATTATTATGTCCTAATTCCAAAAATAATTTTCATTTTATCTAAATAATTTTCTAAATATGTGAAATTTCACATTTAAAATAAAAAATGTCATTTATTGAAAATTGGCGGGTACTGAATAACCATTTTCCAAACCACAATAAGAGTTCCATTTTTCATAATAAAAAATATATGATCATTTATATTTTTTAATAATACTATTGTTATAATATTTTATTAAAATATTTTTTATTCAAAAAATTCAATAAATCATCTAAATAAATTCTTTAATTCAAAATATAATATTTGTTTTACCATACGAAAATATAATTCTAATCAAACTGTATACATAATCATTTATATTTAAAAAACTATGAGGCATAAATATAATAATAAATGAAAATAAAATGGAGTGTTCTTATTACTCTTTTATAAGAACAATATTAATAAAACCTTAGTTTAATATAATAATTTTTCTATTTCAAAAAAGTACCATATTACTTGAAAATTCAATTTATCTAATTAATTATATTTTCAAAAAATACTATTCTCATTATATAATTTAAGGAATAAGAAAATTATTTATAAAAATGTATTACACAATAAGTAACTAATACCTTATTACATAAGCCCTTATAATAGCCACATAAGACCTAAGGGTAAGGCATGTGATGGTGATAGACTCTTGGGGAGGCTCAGATAACATCGTCTAGGTGGTAAACTCTATTAACATGGTCTTCACTCATAGGTGATTTTGTCCAATATTAACCTGATGAATATTAGCTTGAGATTTTTTAAGAGCGATTTCCAGTGACTCTAACTCACTTACAAGTTCCGAAAAATGTGGTTTGTATGGTTTGGGTCTACTGGATGTGTCCATCCACACATTTGTATGTGTCGAAGGATTATTTTTAAAAACCATAAATTTATATAAGTTGTGTGATAATAGTTAAACAACTATATTATCAATGGTGATGACATATAATAGTAATATATAAAAAATAAAAAAAATAGTGCATGTTTTCTATATATCCATAAAACATTTAATTAAAAAAATGATAGGAAATTTTATTCATTAATTTTTTGGTCATTGAAATCACTATTTTTTTTATAATTCCATTAACTTGAGTATTTTTAATAACATAACTCCGTTAATTGAGTTAAAATCATTCTTTTAAAAAATTATTAAATTGATGATTGATTTTATCAAACCATAAAATTCTATTTTATTTTAAATTATTTTTCAATAAGGTGGTTATTTAATTTTATATGGAAACATTTTATCTTGATTAATTTATTTCATAAAAATATTTCATTGTTATGAATAATTTTCATCCTCATTAACAATGTTTTCTCCATACAGTCCATACACTCACTTCAATAAAATGTTAACACACATACATGGAAAAATAAATATGTTTTATCACATGTTTCCTATATATTTTACATCACCTATTTCAAATGGTATTTTTTATATAATCATTTTACAATTTTTAATTTCATAATCATATTTCTTAATATTAAATAAATATTTTACATCATTTTAAAATAAATTTTTCTTTTACAATTAAAATTTATATTGAAAAATAATTACTTATTTTCAAGGATGTATTACAGTATTTTGTTTTAAAATTTCATGGTCTTTCAAATGTTTTTCCATTGACTTTTTGAAAATAAATAGTCAAATTAACTCCAATGTCATCTTCATTGCAAATTCCAAAATTGTTTTTTTAAAAATATATTATGATTCTTCTTCCATTATTAACTTTATTTATAAATATTTGTTATCGATATGTGTTATTTATCGTTTCTCGAGCTCTATATTTTCTAATGAAATAATATTTTCAATGGAATTTTTCAAAAAACCTAATTATTTAGTAGTTCTCAGCCATTGTCTGTTTATGATTTTAATTCCAATGTCCTTTATTTTTGAAAACAATATTTTTATTCTATTGATTTAATGGTGTTACCCTAAATACATATACATATAATAATTTTGTAATCTATTGAAATAACCATATACACTTTATTTATTTGGTATATGTACCATGTTCCCTATTATCATTATTCAAGGAATTTTTTCATGACTTTTATGGAATATATTTTGATAACTATTTATATTCCATGGATATATATTTTTTGTATTATTAATTTAGTTTCGAATTTTTCCCTTTCCAAATTCAATTTGGAATCAATACAAAAACCTATTTCACTCCATATTTTCATTTTGTTTTCAGGTTGACTGATTTAATATGGAACAAATATGTAATTTTGATGAAGAATGAGGTCGTATAACAACATCCAATGCATTTTATGGGTTTTTATATTAAGAGAAATTTATGAATTTACATAATTATATTTTTCACATATGCATGTCCAAAATGAGTTTTCCAACACATTCAGGCATCGAATTAATGGGTTTGGTCATATAGGCATGATAATAATGAGATTTGTCATATGTTTTCTCCAATTCATGTGGTTGTCCCATATATCTAATTTTTTTCATGTCATTTCACCTTTATAATATATTATCTTAATTTTGGGATATGATTAATTAAATGTTTTGGACTATATTCTTTGATATTATACACTATATTTTACATTCCATTGGCTATGATATATTATATATGGTTTTTCGGGTATAAAATTTATATATATACTTATTATACATATACCATCTTTTTATGATAAATATTGATCCTTTATTTTTAAGCAATCAATTTAAACATTTTGTGAATATGATCTCACAACATTTTGTCCATTTCCAATTTTGTGATTATGAGTGCAACCTATGTGACGTTTATAAAGAAGTGTAGTATGGTTCTATTAATGATAAATGTTAAAAAAATTTGTAATAAAATATTCATATGTAACTTGTACACAGAGATACAAAACCAAAAATATCATTGAGTTGTATGATATTTTTTTATATAGTACTAATGTGAATTTTTTGAATGGTTAGCTTGGGACATCTCACTTGATATTAAAGATAAATTTCATAAGATTTTGTTTTTAGTATAGTAGTAAAATGTTATAGTCAATGATACCTTAGTTAATTTTAAATTTATAACAATAATATTATTATTATGTGACAAATGTTGGAATCATTATTTTTTTCAAATATAACATTATTTCATATTTTATAATGTTAAAAAATCCCTTGTTTTTTATAATTTAATTGATTTTATGTGTTTCAGGATTTTATGCAAGAGTTATTTGTATTAATAAAAAAATACTAAATTTACCTTACACAGTTGATATAACCCTTTAATTTATTCTACAAGCACAATGATAATTATTCAAAATATTATAGAAATCAGTTTTTTATATCAAAAAATTATATTTATCAATATTGATTTCAATTATTGGAAGTATTCCTTTCAATTTTAATAGTGGATTTTATCTTATTGATGAAATTATTAAAATGATTATCATATAATTTAATAATCAATTATTATGATGTAGATAAATTATCATTCATAAATAATTGACAATAGAATAGCTAAATTTGAAATATTTGATATAATTATCTAATTATATATAGTTTTTATTTAATGTAAAGGAACATAATATATAAATAATTTAATGAATTGAATAATACATGATCTATTTAGTGTTTTTAATAATAAATGTATTTTATATTACATTATTAAAATTAATTTATGATAATATTTCATAATGTAGTTTATCTTATATATGTATGTTTTTCATACAATGGGTCTATGTTTTATTCTAGGAGTTAGAGTTTCATTTTTGTACACTATGTTATATTGTATTATCCTTCATAAATTCATCATATAATGTTTTCTGATTCTAGAAAGAATTTTTCAAAATAAGGAAATGTTGATTTGAAAAAGAAAATTTCCCATGGAATGGATGAATCAAATGAAAACACTATCTACTTTATCCTGTCATTTCTAGTCCCTGCGTATTTTGAAAATATGGAACCCAAAAATTAAGATCACATCAATTAATTTTTGAAAAGGTTTTCTTCTTTCAACCATTAGGATTGACCAGGGTTCTTAGTTCAAATTCAATATTTGATATAGAAAATAAAGATCTCATGTTGGATGAAAGTTGAATAACTATGTTATATAATATATAAGTAAATTACATGATATATAGTCGATGATGTAGAGAATAATGATGATACATATAGTCTTGGTATTTTACTTGATAATTTCACAATCATATTTATTATTTTCCATACATGATATTTGCATTCAATAAAAGTACATATAGAGTTGACCCTTGAAAATAATCTTCTTATCTAGATTTATCTTAATAATAAATTGGATTCTACTTATTACTAATTAATGACTTTATATCAATTTTCATTTTCATTTTCTATATATATAAAATCATTTTTTTCAAGTCTTCATTGACCATAAATAGTTATTATAATTTAATTTCTTTTGAAAAAATATATTTAATTTTTTATTAAAAGTGACAACTACTTTCACTCAGATGGGAATCCTAAAAAAATAGTTTGTATAGTAAAAATAACTATACTTGGGGAGTAGAGTGTCGGTGGAATAATAATGGGATACTTTTGACATAAACCTATATAAATTCATTATTTTAACCCTTTATGTTACTAATTTCATTCCATTTAATGTTTTTGAAAACTTAATAACATTATCTTTAATTAAAAATTATTTCATGTTCTTTCATGGAAGAATTGTTTGTGATCTCATTTAACCCCTTCCCCCCTATTTATTCATTGTGATACATTTATCATATAATCAATTTGAATCATTTATTGAGACTCTAGACTTTAAATCCATATTATGAAGGTCTCTTTAATATCATTTTAAATGGATATAATTTGTTAGCATAGATAAGTAATATATTTGTATAAACAACCAGATTTTAATTTTTAATATTATGTATGATAGGATTAGATAATTATATTTATGAAAAATCATTGTCTGAAGTTTTAACAAATAATTGTTATGCCCTATAATATCCCCAAGGAATAACGTGAAACATGGTATTCTACTACTAAAGCCTTCTATAATCTTCAAACCAATTCAATGAATGCATTTATATGTTTACTAGGTATTATTGAGTTCATAATTTTTTCACAATGTTCTGAAATGTATGAAATGTGAAATAATATTTAAATAGATTATGAACGAAATAAATTTTATTTGATATTCCCAATATAATAATGAAGAACACATATTCACCACCCTTTTAATGATGTAAGGAGAATTTATGATTTAGATATATAATATATTAATAGATATTGAAAATTCAGTTTCGACTCTAAGGTTAAATCTTCCTATACTTGATAATGATCAAAATATTATAGGAATTTTTCCATCAAAATGAAGTTGAATTTGAACTGATATCCCATAATTTATTACTATAAAAAACATAAAAATAAAATAAAATAGTAATAATATCATATTGTATAAATACAAGGAGAATTTTGAGAATAGAGATCATAAGAAATATAATATGTAAAAAGATTCTAAAAAATCATCCATTTTAAAAGGATATTAATGAAAATAAGTGACATTTTCACTCTTATCTGATGATGAAACATCATGTATTTTAGAGTATGGTGATGATCATAGTAAAGTTTACAAATAGATCAAAATTTCATACATTACTAATAATGGGAAAAATCATTCATTAAGTACAAAGATTATGCTAGAAATACTATGAATTTTTGGATTTATGAGTATAAAAATTACGGACACATTATGTAAAACTGTTATAAATTTAAAGAGAATTAGAATCCTGAAATGTACTTCAATTATTTTTGATATAAATAGTGGCCAAAGAATTCAATTAAGTCTACTTGACGTTCCTTAATCTCTCCAATAATGACACTAGTACTGATTTATATAAAAAATTAGCTTATCACATGTCTATCATGTGCTTCATGGGACATAAAAATGACATAAACTTTCTCGATTACACTTATTATTAGTTATAACTGAGAAATTTTACATATGATAAACTAAAAGTGTATTTATTTGTATTAAAAGACTAATTTGGGTTTGAAAATAATTCTAAAAGACTATAATGAATCCAAATCTTGTAGTTTTGAAGGAAAAATAGTTTTTAAATGAACACATTTTTTATAAAATATTAAATTAGAGGAATATTTTTTCAGTTATACTATCCATAATAGATATAAAAATAATTTGGGCCTATTATTATTTATTTAAACATCTTTCTAGGTTTTTATTCAATGTCTATACAATATTTAAATAAGATTCGTGTAAGTAAAAATATAATAATTAAAAATATTTCATAGGATTAAGGGATATAAATCCATGATATATTATGATTATATTATTTCTAGTTTCAAAAATCACAATCTATCAAATAACACTTACATATATTTTGGTACAAATTATTATTTCAAAAATGATTTATACATGATATTCCCATATTTGTGTGGAATATGTATTAAATTATTTTCTATAATGTTATAAAATTTTGCATTGATGTTTTTGATAACAAAAGGGAATTTTGATTAAAAAATATTTTTCTCATAAAACGGATGGACCAAATAGGATTTGGGTACCAAATTATCAGTTTTACATAAAATATTTTTATAGGGAAAACCTTATGAATATTAAAGAGAAAAATATTTTTTAATGTGGCTTTTAATGACATAAGAGATAGTATCTCTCTATAATTCACTCAAAATATACCACTGATGGGGTACATGTCACATTTATTAAAAATGATAATGGAAAAATTGTTGACATTGGATCCATCAGAGATTTTCAATCAATATTTATCAGTAATGTACTACACGTTGAAGGCACAATGAACAACATATTATGTATTTCTCACCATTATGATGATTGATATTTAGTTTATTTTTCTAAAAAGTCATGTTTAGCATATAATGGAAAATCTATAATGTTTATTGTATTAGGAACATGAAATGTTAACACATATGATATTAATTGACTATACAAGGAAAATTTAAACACATTGAATTCTTAAATAAATGAATCATATATTTTTAAAATGATACATGAAAATTTTAATTTTAAATTTATGATAAATTTATTCAAATGAAAAATTATTTCTAATATATATATTATTACATTGGAAAAAATGAAACTATGCGATTCAGGTAAAATGAAAAGGAAAAAAAATTACATTAATAAAATAAGTTTCTATATATAGTCCCATAGAACATATCCACATGGGTCTGTTTGTTCCTAGTATAAAATAAATAGTAGGTGCTAAATAATTTATTTACATATTTGTTGTTGATTGTCTATAATTACACATTCCACTTTCTGAAGACTATAATTTGGATCCGGTGTTTCATTTACAAAATTTTACAAACATATACATAATGAAAAGGATAAAAATATTGTGGCTTTGAGGAATGGCCAATTTATAGAATTTCTGATTTAATAATATAATTCATTTTAAATTGAATATGGAATTACACATAAATTTTCATCCCCCATAACATATCAATAAAATGTTGTAGTTTAATGGATGAAAATGGAAAATTGATAAATTTAATGAAAAAGGTAAGTGATTGTAACAGAGTATCTCACTTCTCTGCTAACTATTCTTACAAAATATGAAGCCAATCATAATGAAAACACTATATGAACTATGAAAAAATTGACAACCAACTTTCTTAAACATTACGGTTTTTGAATTTAAAATTAATATCTTGATGAAAAAAATAATGTTCATAATTTGGATCCATACATTGATATAGTAATATTCTTTGGTTTTTCATATAATTCCAAAAAATAGATGATTTTAAATAAGATAAACAATTTTAAGTTTTATAATATAATCATGATAATTTATTTGACTCAAATATTGGGTGTTTTCAATGAAACAAGATAAAAAAAAAGTTAAAATGAACAAATTATGGTAATGAGTAGATAGAAACTCTTATTATCTTGTTATTGATACTATATGGGTATTATATAACAAATATGATCTTCATTATGTGATCACTTTAATGAAGTCCACATTAGATTCCAAATGATTCAACCAAGAAGTAAATGAATATGAGTAATCCATTTTCCATGTTTCTAGAGTTAATTCCACTAGAATAGTTTTTTATAAACCACTCATATAACCATTTTATAATAATAAATGGATGATTAATTATTTTTAAATTGATTTTTAATGGATGGCGTCTAGGGTAATGAACCGCGTTGTTTGGAAGACCCTCAATCGAAAAATTATTTTTTTTAACACAAAAAATCATTATATAGTCTTAAAAACTACCTTTATAATCTTATTATTGACACACATATTTTATTTTATCAATTTTTTAATGTTTTACTGAAATAAAAACTCTTTTTAAGAACAATCTATCATATTATTCATTAAAAATATAAAAAAATATATATAGTTTGATGATGTTATTTTTTTAAACAAATCAAATGGGATGCAATATGTTTTCAAAACAAATGAAGAATTAATTTAAAATAAGAATGATGGGAGAGGTAATGAGTTTACATTGTTGGAAAATTTATCCAAATTACTAAGGAAATATTTTTAACTAAAACTAATATATATATGATTTAGTTAAATAGTTATTAATTGAAATTATTATGAATTTTTCAACCCCTATGAGTTCCAACCTTAATCATGACTTCGATAATGATATAAAAAAAGTTTATAACATTATATATAGTGGAATAATTATTATATTTCTTTATATTAATATAATTTAACGAGATATTATGTTTTTAGTATGTCATTGTGATCAATATCTATCAAACCCAAAAAAAATCATAATTTGATGATGAAAAAATAATTTTAACATATTTGAATGTGAAAAATTTCAATTTATTTACTATTTATAATAGAATATGATTCTAATTGAACATTTTACTCAGATGTTTGAATTTTTGGGTGTATAAAAGATAGTAAAATTACCTCATGAACCTTCGATTTAATTGGAAAATAATAACCATCATGTTGATGCAAGAATAAGTATTATGTTGTATTATAAAGAGTCAAAGATGAATTTATTAAAGATAGAAGTTATTGTGTATATATGGTATGGAAAGAAACCTGTAATGATAGATTTTCATTCAATTTTAGTGAAAACCCAATTTATGGTAATAACACGAGTGGTATAAATATTTCTAAAAATCCAATAAATTTTTTTAACAAAGAATATCAACCATATGCATCCCTTATTAATGTAATATGTCGGAAAAAGGTCATATATATTTATAATTATTTTTTATAGATAATCAATTAGTATAATAAATGTAATATTTCAGAAAAAGGTCATATATATTTATAATTATTCTTTATAGATAATCAATTAGTATATATTTTTATTAATCAACTACAAAATAATAGATTTTATTTTTTCAAATATAAACATTTATTTTTTTAATTTCAATATATTTCATTATAATTATATTTGTTAGGATATCATATATAAAAATTCATATTATGATAAATTTTTCACATTTTTTATATAGAGCCATCATTTTTCATTTGATATATTTGATAATATGACATTTAACCAATTACTATTGTGATTTATTTTTATATGATATTATTTGTCCTTCATTACATTATCGTAGCATCTCTTATGTCCATAAATTATAGGAAAGAAAAAGAATTAAGAACTTTCTAACACTACTATTTAAATGATTCCACTACAATAACCCGTACTTTCATGTATCGTTATTACAATTTCAATGAAAAATTTTGAGACCAATCATTGATACAGTATGTGATTTCGAGGTCCGTTGTTCCTGGAATGGTTCAATAAAAAATGTCTAAATTTTAATAGAGAAATTAGGGGGTTTCTTGAAGATGTGGAATAAATCATAAATGATAGCCCATTGTTAGAAATTTGAAGGAACATTTTCCTTTCAGATGGTGGGTTAATCTGAGGAACAATATTACATTAGTTGGTATGGGTCACCATCGACAAAACCCTAAAAGTAATTAACCATAAATAAGATAATTAAATAAAAAAAATTTATTTAAAAATTTTAATATCACATGAATAGCGACTCATATTGGAAAACCAAGACGATCATTGATTTCGTTATATGGTGTTTTCCTTTAGTTGGGCCTAACATCGACTAGATTGGGTCGACTGTGGATGTTAATTTTTTGGATGTTTTAAAGAATAATAAAATAACCATAATGAAGTTTATTATATTTCTTTATAAAAAATATCAAAGGTGAAACGACGCTACAAAACAGTGACGTGCTGGACCATTTAGTTTCTTAAATGAATTAGTGTGGCGACATTACAACACTGTAACCAGGCGGAATTATTTTCTTTTCTACTTAATTTAACCGGAATTCAAGGTTAACGCATAACCCTGGAACTCTCTATAAACTCTAGATAATGGTGTTGGTGTTTCCCTCCAGTTAGAGAATAAAAAATGATGATGAATTCATCTACATTCATCACTAATGAGAGATCCAATCCTCCTGGTATGGTGAGTATAAGATTTCCATCTTTCCCCTTTCTTTATCCCTACAACCAACATGGATTAATCGACTAATGGATTAATCCATGGTTCATGTGTATTTAGGTTTGGGTTTTACCAATTGGGGATTATTTTGGATATTTTATATGATATTGATGATCCTTTGTTGTGTGTTTTATTTACTCATTCTAACATAAACGAACCACAATCGACACAATCATCGATTGTGCTTCATTCCGATTTGTGAGTTCATGCCTTTTGCAATTCATTCTTCATTTATCATATGCATTTTTTTCCCATAAATAGATAATTCTTGATGGATAGATCATTGTGAACCTTATTCATCCACAATAATCTGATATCATCGACCTGGGATGGATGCAGTATGACAGAGGTGCGACAACGATGGTGGAAGAGTGATTAATGTGTTGAGGGAGATATCACATGACAAATGGGTTTGCACTAGGATAGATCATGGAATGCATATGATCCCAATTAAGTTAAGTCTATGACCCTAGGATCAAATAACATTTTCGGATCACCAGAGTGAATCAGATGGCCCAAGGACGGGGCCATTAGCATGTTAGTTAATGGAACATCGAAACCGGAAAACGATGTTGCGATGGCCCCGTGCATGTGCAGAGGAGTAAAATATCCTACGGTGGCACCCAATTTTCCAGATACACCTGCACAAGCCACTTGCAGTATTTAGAGTCCATGGGAGTGGATTGAGAAAGATAGAGGGTGCTTCACCCCAGTGGATGGGATGACGCGACACATGGTCGAGGATTGTTCACAAGAAGGCTGGCACAAGAAACATGGGACAGACCGGCCGAACTGGGTCATGTCCCAATTCACCCATCAAGTCAGTCCTGTGGGCCATGTCCATAGGGTCATTTTATATTGATCTGGATTGGGATCAGTGGTTCGGACAGAGTCGGGTTAGCCTCGGCTTGAGTCAGGTCGAACCTGGCCCGGAACCCGATAAGCCATTTTTTTAGAAAAAATGGACATATCATTAAAATAGAGCATATGTTTGACAATGTTTTTATGGAAATGGGGCCCTTGTGAAGAGGTGGTCCTTTTGAGATGGATTGGTGTTTTTTTTCTTCAACCTACAGGGGCAAGTAGTGTTCTATTTTTTTCTTATGAGGGGTCGAAGCACGATGTCAATCTTGTCATATATGTTGGGAGTAGAGATTGGCATTTTAAACATGGTCATTCTTGATAATGGTTTTATGCTAGATCATGTTCCCATCATAGAGTGTTACCCATGTTTCGAAGTGATTTGACTCATAAAAACTCGGTGACTGACTCAGTGGGCTGGTGCGTGTATCTCACTAAGAGGCCTGGCCGATTCTCACATCTCTTCATGGTACCTAAAATTTGGTTTTGGACAATATATGATAATGTTTTACGTAGGTAACTATCCCTTATATAGGATGATGTTTTTGGATTGTTTAGGAGTCCAACAGTGAGCCTTGAGCATAAGGACCCCTATTTTTTATCAATATATGATTTCTCCTTTAATGACAAGACCTGACTAGTGTGCTTTAGGTAGTTATCAGTGTGTTCCCATTGGGTGGGACCAAATTAGAGGGACCTCATTCTGAGGGACTCCAATTAATTCACAGATGGAAGAGTGATTTCTCCATAAAAACCATGCCTTGAGTTTAATCATGTAAAAAATTGTTGTCTATGATAACAAGACTCCTTGTCATTGTGATACCACATGTATCTAGGAAATTGTGACATGTATCACGACAAGATATTCAATATGATACATTTAGTGTTATTGTTCTATGAGATCACTATTAGAATGATTTTGGAGTGATATCTCCCTAAATCGATTATAGTATGAGCATAACCACATGGCAGGAGCTGGATGAGACCTTGAGTATTGGAATCATTTATGAGTTTACATACAAGTTATTATTATATGTGTTGTTTACATATAACATTTTTGAGATGAATGTATCTTTGTAGTGTTGTTTCCTATGTGATATTTTACATTGTGTTTCAGGTTTTCCTGATGAGTATGGTTTTACTTACAGATTCATGGGATTTTCCCGCATGTACCATGGTTTGTTTCGATGACCAGTACATTGATGAAGTCCATGGTGGATCGATACATGGTAGTTCTTAGTGTTACCCAAAAGATTTTATGTGCATCTTCAGTTTTAAGAAGCTATTTCCATAAATACCATTCATGTAAGGTTTTTTATAGAGTAGTCGTGGGGGTTTCCACATTTACTTTTCCTTTTTCTGGTTTGGCTTGTATTATATCCCTATTTACATGTAGTTTCCACTGTCATACCTTGTGTTTGTTTTCTCTGTGTTTTCACTTTCTAGTATATTTGGCTTGGAATAATTTTTTTATGTGTATGTAATTAGAAAAATACCTCCCATTTGTTTGGTGTCTTCCCACTTGGTGCTCGTCTCCAGCGCCATGATAGGGGATCTACAGGTCAGGGATAATATGGTGAGTTTAGTCAGCCAAGATAGAGGCAATACATTTCATGAGACAATAGGATAAATCTTGCTAGAAATTTTCCAATCCATCATATCGTTGATATGGAAATGGTTTATTGGCAACCTAGATAGATATAATGATTATAAAATATTAATCTATAGGGTATCAGACATGGAAAAGGAGTTGGGAGAGCATCATCAGGTGTTATACATTTCAATACTTTACCACAAACACCCCCAATTTGTTCTACACCAAGAATAGGGAGATAAAGTAAGGGGGAAGGGATTGCTACATGTGATCATGGAATATGCCCCAAGGTCTATGCTAATGATTCGAATAAAAGTATATGTCTACTCTTAAGTACCATTTTAATAGACACAATTGAAAATATTTATTCCTGATCACAGATGTTGTTCAAGGTCTAGAGTTTCCTTTTAAACCGATTACTTGAAACATATGTCAACATATACCTATGAGAGGAGACTCAAAAATCACACTAGTGCTAATTATGTTATATGACACTTGAGGAGTGTTTTTGTTGGATCATCCTGGTGGTAGCGTCAAGGCCTTAGGATGTTATTCTTATAATGGATTGTTATTGACAGTCAATGGTCAGATTTTCTATCCATGGAAAAAGGGTTTTGTATGTCTGCAGAAATGGAATGAGGTTTTCCATGGTAATAGAAAAAATAAAACCTAGGAAGAATGATACCAACTCAAGTATGATAGGGTGCGGGAGATCAACCATGATTCATATATATTTACCGATGAGGCAATGGATGTGGGGAGTTATTAGTTCCTAGTTGTAGTAGCAGAGTATGAGGTCGTGTTTCTTGGAGACTTTTCCTAGTTAAACACCCAACAGGTAGATAAAATTATGCATTTTTCTACACCCTAACATGGAATTGATATCCTCATCAATATATTGAATTTATTTTTCATAGATTTGTGAGATGAGGGTAGAGGATGGTGACTTACAAATAAAGGGATTAGTTAGACCTAGTTGTCATGGTTATGTGGGGATTTCTAGAACATTATCCTTGTGATTGTTGATAACAAGTATCCTATACCAACGGGTTGATGAGTACATCTATTAGTTTAAAGGGGGATCCTTTTTCATGGATAGAAAGGTTACCTTATTATTTTCATTAGTTAAGGAAGAGTTTTACGAATGCCTCGATCATTAGTTTTCCAGAGGAAGGAGTTGAGTACATAGTGTTATAAGATTCATTAGGGGATGGAGTTGGTTACCTGTCAATGCAGATGAAAGATTTGATTGACTATGGTCCACCTTAATTGAGACCACATGCACAGCAGTACATGACCCATGATCCTATAATTGAAATTTTAGTTTTTGTATTGGATATGTGGTGACACTAACTGATGGGAAGGAAGATCATAGCCTACTCAACCATAAGAGTCTCAAGTATAACTTCTCTCAATACGTACTAAACATGAGATAGTTTCATTTGTGAATGTTCTTATAGGACTATGAAATGGATAGTTTCTATAGTCCTGGTAAGGGAAATGTGGTAGTGGATGCTCTAAGTTGGATATCTAGTTCATAGTTGCTGAATGAGGAAATAATGAAGTTGTCATCTTTAGAATTATCTTTATTGGATAGAGATGATGCATCATACCCCCATTTGGTAGTTTTTTCACCTCCAATGTTATAGTGAGTCAGGTAGGCACAACATGGTGATAACGAATGTGAGACTTTACATGCTCAATAGTCTATTAGGATTTCCCCTAATTTATATATGAATGGTGGGGAACATGTCATTTATTTTGGAGGACACAAAATAGTAGAAGTGGATTCTTATAGTGGCAAGATGCATCCAGATCTGCATGTGGGTGTTAACACAGACACATGGGATGAAGGATTAGGTTCATGCTGGGCATACCTATTGATATAAAAGTTGGGAACTTATTTGAATACAATTTCTTGGTTGTCAACTAACAGTATCGAGCCCCTATCCTTGGAAGGGGTTTCTCTTGTATTCTTTAGGGTTCTAGTAATGGAGTTGGAAAGGGTATCAACTGATATCATTAAGGTTCTACCACGTACATTCCGGGGATACGATACCATTGGGGTGATCATTGACCGAATCACGAAGTTAAACACTTATTATATTTTTGAGAGTATATTTATGTAGAGATAATGGGATTACTCTACATACTAACGATAGATCAACTAAATTGAATGCCTTGGATGATAGATCTGATCGGTATGCTCTATTTGAATCCTAGTCAAGGTGATTGAGGATCGGTTGGAGTGTACCCTATGTGAGTAGAAGATTTCATTATTTCAAGACTATTGGTTGTGCAAGAATCTCTAGAAGCGCACATAGGAGTGGTAGAATCATGTTCATGATCGTACCCTCATATGTTTGGGTATCCGTTGGTTAGGATTTGAAGATATATTACATAAGGTGGAGATAATTTAATGAATCCAATTTTCCTAGTTTTAATATAAGGAAATTTATGTGAATAAACCTAGACCCAGAACTAAGATGATGTGGGATTTTGAGGCAGGGTTTACCTAAATGGTTCGATGAAAATAATATTGTTTCTATAGAATGTGTGAGTGGTTTTCATAAATAATTGGAATAACTATTAAATGGGTGCATAGAATAAATATCATAATCCACCATTAGGTTTAGAATAGCTATTTTTCCATGGGTGTGACCTACCATTAGTTGGCGCAGGTCTCTTGAGAGAAAAATAGAAAAGGATGTTACCAAAAGAAAAATAATAAAATAAAATAAATTTGTATTAAAATATTATTAACTCATGAATGGTGACTCATATTAGAAATATGATACCATTGTTGAGTTCATAATGTGGTTTTTTCCATAGGTGTGGTTGAACATCGACCGACATGGGTCGGCTACGAAAGTAATTTTTTTGGATTTTTTGAAGTAGAATATATTAAACATAATGAAGTTTATCTTATTTCTTTTTAAAAATTGTGAAGTAACACAATGATGCGGTGATGTTGTGATGACTTATCTAGTTTCATTTCTTAAATGAAACAGCATGGTGACACAACAATGCTACAATTGGGCTGACATGTTTTATTTTATCCCATGGTAAAAATTATTATAGGCTTAATACATAACCATGGAGTTACCTTAAAACTCTATAAAAATGAATTTATTGCTCCCTCCCATTTACAAATGAAAAAAAATCAATAATGTAAGTGGATCCGGGATCACAGATCTAGGATCAATGATCGAAATCCATGGTGGTGAAACTCCGTTCGTCACCAAAAATAGATCCAAACATCAAGGTAGGGTGTGAGTTTTAATCTATTTTCCTTCCCCATTCATTATCCCTTTGATGATTTTGGATTAATCATCCAATGGATTAATCCATGGTCGTGTGTATTGTAGGATGGGATTTACCATGTGGGGTTTATCGGGAATTGTTTGTCCAATATTTATTATCCTTTGTTGAAATTTTTTTTAATCGTTCTATGTTCAATGTACCATGATTGACAAGAACATTGATCAATGTCTATTCCTTGTTGTTGCTTCATGACATTTACCTCTTTTCTTTATTCATCACATGAATTATTTATTTGGAACATGGAACAAAAATTAATGATCAATCATTCATTGTGAAATTGATTCATGGTGAAACGATCGGATATCACAGACATGGGATGGATGTTGTATGACATAGGTTCAATGATGGCGGTGGCAGATGGATCTATGTGGTTTCAATGATATCATTGTTTGAAAATTTTTCCCCAATATAAATTGTGGCATGGTTCTGATCCCACAACAGTTATGGTGGAGACCCGTGGTTCATGGAACATCATTGGGATCAACAATTGGAGCACTAGATTTAATCTAATGGCACATAAAGGGTTTCACTATGGTGTCGATGCTGATGACCAGTGGTGGCACTAGGATGAGGCTGTATCACACTATAGAAAAGGGTGTTTTCCCGTGGTGGTTCCCATAGGAGCCCTTAGTGGTGCCCATATTTACTCTCTGTATGTGGTTGAGTTGTGTGCATGATTTCGTAGAGCGAACCGAGATACTTGGGGGTGTTATTTCCCGACACATGGGGTGACACATCGAGATTTGGGGCCACATGATAGGGGAGGTCAGCCAACATAACACAGGATAGACTGACAGAACTGGGTTGCTGAGAAGCCTGGCAGGCTAGATCCAACAGCCCAGTGGGACACACACATTGGGTCGATCCAGACTGAGTCAGGTTAGGTCAGTTCATAGCCTACCCATATCTAGATCATCCCTTTTTTTAAGAATGGACATATATTTCCAAAAGATAGTTTTTTGTTGAGGTATCTAATACATTAGGACCCTTGGGATAAGGAGGTCCTTTTGAGATGTCTTGGTGGGTTTTTAGTTAGACTAGTCGGAGATTGGTAGCATTCATTTCAGTCCTATAAGGGATTGATGTAGGATACAGATCCCATCATTGAGGTTGAAAATAGAGATTGAGGTCATACCAATAGTATTTCCTATGAATGTTAAATATAGTATCACATGCCTATCGTAGTGGTTGATCCATGTTTTGATGTGAGTTTTCTTAGCTCGTCTTCAATAGTGACTGAGCGAGCTAGAGAATATATCACACTAGGGGGAATGGTTGATCCTCAGTTCACTTTGTGCTTACATAGATAGAGTTTGTGGATATCATGTGACCAATATTTATGTGGGAACCTATCCCCAATCTAGTATTATGTTTCTAGTTGGTCTAGGATTCTCCCAGTGAGCCATTGGTGTAGGCCCCCATATCTATATATGACAATCAGATTTGTTCATTCATGACATGACCTAAATAGTGTTCTTCGGGTTGTTCTCAGTGTGTAATCAATAGGAGGGTCCCAAAATAGCAGGGCCACTTGGTGATGCTCTCCAATGAATTCATAGTTCCAGGAGCGAGTTCTCTATGAATGAATTTTCCTTAAGAATAATCATGTATCCAGGGATTGGTTGTGATTTCGAGACTCATATTCTTAGCATGACCGGATGTCTCAGGGAAACGTCATGACGTTTCATGAACAGATGGACTCTCGTATACTTTTGGTAGTTACGTTCTACATGCATACTATAAGATACATCGAGGATTTAGATCTCTCAAAATAAAGCGTCCTATGGTCAAATCCATATGGCTTGATGTGGATGAGACCTTGAATCTTGGAATCCTTTTAAAGTATACTAGGATGATCTTATTATATGTGTTGTTGACATATACCTATATTGACATTTCTATATCTTCTTTGTGTTGTCTCTATTTTCGTATTATACATTGGGTTTTAGGGTTCCCAATTGAATATGGTTCTACTCAGACCTTCATGGGATTTTCCCACATGGGTCATGTCTTGTGTAGACAATCAAAACTTTATGGAGTCCTTTGAGGACCAGGGAAACATCGTTCTTAGAGTAACATGAAAAAGGAGGTGTGCTTATGTGGGTTTAGGAAGCTGTTTTTGTACCAACCCTTCTGGTATGGATTTCTATGGAGGTTTCACAAGGGCTTTCACCATTACTTTTTTTTGGATGGGCTTGTATTCTAGCCATGATAAAATTATGTTTATAACTTTAATACCTTGTGGTTTTTTAATTAGTGTTTTAACATTCAAGTATTTTTGTCCAGGAGTTTTGTTCATGTGTACCTGTACTTAGTCAAATGCCTATAATTTGTTTGGTATATGCCTACTCAGTGCTAATTACCATCCCCTATCTAATGAGATGCGGGACTGGGGTAGTCATGAAATGGGAACCCGGGGATGGTTCATTACAACCAAATTCATTGAGGAATGTTCTTATTGAAAAATAATATAATTTATCTGGTTACATAATTTGGAGATGATGATGAAGAAGGATATTAATCATTATTGTTTCGAGTTTGTTAATTATGAGAATAAGATGGCGTTTTTCAATGAGAAATAAGTGTGTGAATTCAATGCTATTTTGTTCTTTATTTTCCATTATATTGTTGACCTCATCATATATACAGTTAATGGGATGGAATTTTAATTGAAATTAGGGATAATGGCCTATTATTGTAAATATCCTCATGATATAAGTAAAATAATAACTAACACAATTTTTATTTTCACTCATATATGACCTCCATATATTAGAAATCTAATTTTTTTAACTCTAGATATAGAGAATAAGGTTGTTCTCGATCATGAACCAATGAGTAATTTATCATTATTTTCATTCAATTTTTTATCGGTTAAAAATTAGGTGACTTTGAAATTATTTTGTTTTAGGTTATTGTGCTATTATATTTTATTTTAATAGAAAATAAACTATATATTGAATGAAATATCATATTATATACATTCCATATTAATAAAAAGTCTATAAAATTAATGTATTTTGAATGATTATGAATCTAGAATATATGATTATTGTTGTTTGCATGAATGAATCTTTGGATGCTCAATGTAATTTTTTAAAACCCATAGTGATTGTTTTTAATAGAGAATTTGATACCACTATATTTTCTTTGTCAATATGATATTACTCATTAGAGCTTTATAAATTATCAAATTTCATTTTACTAAGGTTGATGATATGCATTCATGTGTTATTATCATTTCTAAAAGCACTGAATAATTTACTACATGTGTGGTTATGGAAGATTTTTTTGTTTATTTGGCTTATTCCAATTGAAAATTATGAGATTTAATGGATATATTGGAAAATATTAATTCCCAAAAATTTTTTATAACTCATGAAGTAGCTCAAAAAGATAATTTTGTAGGGAATAAAAAAGATGTTAAAATTTTTATGATAGAAGATACCATGCATCTTGTATTGTTTATTACTATAACCCATGATTTTTCCATGACCCTTCCCTTTAGGGCTCGTGCTGTGAATACCACACGCCCACCATCCATAGGCCAGGGGATGGCGACAGGCACCAAATGTGTAAATCCCTACACTATGAAGGCATTTTCTTTTAAAACAAGAAAACACACACAATAGAGTATGACCTAGATGAAAAACACTATGTAAAACAGTATAAAAAGAGTGCTAAAAGTAGAGGGGCCAGAATACAAGCCCAACAGGAAAATACAAGTACAACTGAAAACATGTACAACTGAAAACATGTACAACTAAAAAGGACCAAACAACTAAAACGTGAAGAGCAATTCCTGGATCATCCACCATGGATCCTACCTAAAGGGTAGGTACAAATATCCTCCCCCACACTCTATGTCTGTCGGTCTCCTCCGCTCACCGGCACGTCATATTTTCCATCTCCAGGTATGGTCCAGTCCTGGTACTCTCAGACTCAGTTAGCGTCATCCGTCATCTGCAATAAACAAAACAAGGCACGGGCATAGCCCGTGCAGGGGTGAGTATAACGATAATTAGTAGGGACCCCGAGACACTCAAGGTCTCATAAAATCTAACAAGGATAAACCAAAATGTATGAAATCAACAGATAAAACCACATAGGTACATACCTATACATATAACTTAGTTATCTAGTAATCCATCTCATTCATTAGGTAAACAAAAAATTTACTGACTCAGCTCAACCAGGATTTTTATTATAGCGATAGTAGCATTTTGAACCCTCGGTTGCTGGATGAACTCCTCCTATATCGAGTACAGTGGGTATGCCTCTACTACCAGGCGCATCCCACTATCTTTGGACTGCTAAGGTACTCCTCCTGTCGAGTACCGTGGGTCTACTGCGTTACACAGAGGCACTCCCCACTATTGGTCTCCTGCCACAACCAGGCCCTCCCCCTCAAAGCCAGCAAAGGTACTCATCCTGTTATGTACCATGGGTCTACCACCATAACCAATCACTCCTCCACCATAGTTATATGACCACAACTAGGTGCTCCCCACTGGGCCATATGAGTCACTACGAGTCGCTCGATCAGCAGTTATCAAGTCTCTTCCAGCTACTAGGTTCCTGCACAAATGTCTAGTCGTCTCTGGAAGATCTACACCACATGATACTTATCTATACACCATCTGTCACGAAGTCCTACATACAAGTATCTCTAAGGTCTATCTCATCCTAGGGGTCTCAATGCAACAGATGGAAAGTCAATCGGTCGCCATGTCTTTGAGTTATTTTCCTTTTAATCATGGCGGCCGATTTTGATTCATTTACGATCCTACCTGACTGTTTCCCAACATTACCCCGAAATCCAGTGGGGTATACTAAATGGGACGACCACTTTCCACATTTACAAGTGCCACTGACTGTTTGTAAAACGATTGACTGGTGCCAATGATATGGACAACAGAATGTAAAGGTCGGTAGTGGGCCTAGGTTCAGTCCAACCAGGTAGGACAGACTCGGCCTATCTTAGTATGGGCCGACTTGGTCTGGGTCGACCCGGTCAGACTTGTTGGGTATGGCCAGACCCATTGGGTGGGCCATCCCGTTAGGTTCGGCCCAGCCCGCTGGGCCCCACCCAGAAGGCCTCTTGGGCAGTTCGGCCCCAGAGGTCCTTGCGAGGGTCGTGGCTCAGCATAGAGGGTGCTTCCAGTTCAGTTCGGTCAGCGCTGTGAGGGCGGGGTTCAGGTGGCTCGTCCCATGAGGCCGAGTTGGTTTGGCCAGCGGTGTTGTGAGGGAGGTCGTGGGTCGGCTCGGGAGGTCGGCACGACTCAGCCGGGAATCGGGGTGCGACCTGGGTAGTCCGGCGGGGCGGCTTGGGCATGCTGGCAGGGTGGACGAGTAGGCTGGGAGGTGGCCTGGGCAGGCCGACACGGCGTCATGGCTGGCTCAGTAGCAGCCTGGGTAGGCTGGTGGGGTGGCTGGGCAGGCCGGGCGGTGGCCTGGGTAGGCAGGCAGGGCGACAGGGAAGTCCGGCGGGGCAGCCAGGCAGGACAGCAGGGTGACCGGGAGGGCGCCAGGCAGGCTGACGGGCAGCTGGGAGGGTGCCGGGAAGGCTAGAAGGAATCCAGGAGGGCGCCTGGTCGGCCGGATGGTGGCTGGGAGGGTACCGGGCATGGCGCAGCGAGGCGGGCCAGCGGCTGGGAGGGGACCGGGTCGGCCGGCAGGTGGCCGGGAAGGCACTGACCAGGGCGTGGATAGGAGGGATAGTGTCCAGGAAATCCGTTTCGGCACGGCTCAGGCCGGCGCAGGTCGGAGGTGCGGCCGGGTGCACGAGACGTGCGACGGTTGGCCAGTCTGAGGTTTGGCTCGGCTGGGGCTGATTCAGCCGAAGCCCCGCGGTAATGGCGCGGGATGTGGAGGTTGTGATAAGCACGACTGTTGTCGTCACCACCTTCATCGTCTCATTCTTTTTTTTCCATGCTGAGGATCATCTCAATCAAAAACGACAGAGGGGTCAGGCCATGTTGGTTTGGCCCGCACCCTCTTTATTTAGGGCTGTATCAATTGGATCATTAGGAAAAGAAGATGAACAACAACTCATCCGCAAAAAATTACTTTCCAAGAATTGAAGAAGATAGAAAAGGAATAACACCAACATGTAATAAACCCCCTACCTTTAGTCATCAGTCGTCGATGGTGAAGTCGTGGGAAGAAGACAGAGTTGTCGCTCGTCGCGTCCGCTACACTATTCCACTCCCGAATTCGCATGACAGTTGTGGAAGTGGTTCCACATCGGTAGGTGTCTAGGGAAACAGATCAAAGAGGACCATTGTCTGCATTATTCATTGGAAGAACACATTCTTTGTTGGAAGATGTGGTTCCTCGTTATGGGCATTCTCTTTGATCACCCATGTAAAATCGTTGTGCCAAATAATAGATTAATTTATCTGTTATTTCGTTGGCACAAATTCAAAATGGTGAATTATATTAAAAGGATCCACCTCATTAATTCACTTGTGTTGGAAAAAATTAATTGGCGAGTTGGCAACAATTAAATTTATGTAAGGTCAAGAGGCTCTCCATCATTAATGAGGGAGATTTGAGAGGTTATACTCTCCTCCTATTAATTGGGGTCGGGTGGTCCCCACCACTATTTTTCAAATGGGAGGTTATGTGGTCTCGGGTGGTCCCCACGTCATAGCCTCTCGTGGGAGGTTATGTTTGGGTGGGCCCCATCACCATAACCTCTCATGGGAGATTAATGTGTGGTGGTCCCACCTCCAACTTCCATGAGGTGGTTTTAAATACGAGTCACCCACAACGAAGCTTAAATAAAATAATGTGTAGCACACATTATTTTATTATTTTTCAATGAAAACCCAAAAACTAACTTTTCATCTCGACCAACTTCCGTTGAGGTGAAAGTCTTCTTAAGCGAATACAGGCACTACGAGATAAACGGTGACCTTGG
Organism: Viscum album; assembly: GCA_963277665.1. Classification (NCBI taxonomy): domain Eukaryota; kingdom Viridiplantae; phylum Streptophyta; class Magnoliopsida; order Santalales; family Viscaceae; genus Viscum; species Viscum album. The sequence continues at coordinate 588,164,977 of OY728122.1, read as the reverse complement.
ATTTCAATTCTGAGCCTCGGTTCAAAAGTTATAATGACCTGCTTGTATGTTTACGGAACGTACCAGAACAAAACATTAGAAATTGATTCCGGGTAACCCGGGTCTCAGAATCATGCGTCGTAAATTTTTGCGAACTCCCTAAATTCCCATGTATTTAAGAAAAAAAATCCGTGAAAATTCAGGTTCTTTACATTCTCTCCAACTCAGGGATTTACATCCCTATAAGCTAAAACTCGAACTAAGGGAACAAATGGGTGTACTGAGCATACATCTGAGCCTCCTGATCCCATATGCTCTCCTAGAGGTTCTCATGCTCCTAGTGAATGTGAACCAGAGGTATCGACCATCCACATAAAACATGCTCCTGTCAATCTTCAATCCCCACTAGAACCTTCGTAAAAGTATCCCCATCGTCAACATCCAGCTCTCCAAGGTCGATGATGTGAGAAGTTTCTTGCACATATCTCCTCAGCTGGAATATGTTGAAGACATCGTGCACCCAGTGAAACTGAGGTGGAAGCGCTAAGCAGTATTCCACCTCGCCAACTCTGCTGAGGACCTCGAAGGGTCTGATAAATCTCGGAGATGACTTTCTGCCTCGGCCAAATCACCTTAGACCTCGTCGAGTTGAGATCCATAGAAAGACGTGGTCTCCATCCTCGAACTCCAGAGGTGTCTGTCTCTTGTTAGCATATGACTTATACCTGCTCTCTAATGGGTAGAAAGTGGGCCGACATGGTGAGTCTATCAACGATCTCCCAGATTAAGTCATGACCCCTAGATGTATGTGGATGTCATGTCATGAAGTCCACGGATATCCCATACCACTTCCACTCTAGGACCTCTAAAGGCCTAACCAACCATGCTGGTACCTGGTGCTCCACCTTCATTTGCTGACAAGTGAGGAATCGAGAAACAAACTCTGCTACTGCCTTCTTCATACCTGGCCATCAATGCTGTCATTGAAGGTCCTGGTATATCTTCGCCACTCCTGGATATACCGCTAGTGGGGATGTGTGGAACTCCATCAACACATCCTCTTGAAGTTACACGGGTACCATGGTACATCCTATGAAGAGGATGAACTGCTCCCCACCCTCAGAAAATAAATCAGGTGCATGCCCTGTGGATATCTGGGCATGTTGTGTCTCGTAGTCAGAGTCTCCATGTTGTGCCTCCCTAACTCGCTGAAGAAGTGGGGGACTGACTGTAAGAGACTGAAGGATGACTGCAATATCTCTACCAAAAAATGATATCTGTAAAATATCCAGGTGCTCTGTCGTCTCTCCTAGCAGCTGTATACCAGATATCCTACGTAGTGCATCTACAACAACATTCCCCATACTAGGATTATAGACTATCATGAAGTCATAGTCCTGGAGGAACTCAAGCCATCATTGTTGTCCCAGGTTCAGGTCCTTTTAAGAGTTGATATAACTGAGACTCTTGTGATCAGAGTACATGGTAAAACGTTTTCCCATAAGATAGTGCTACCACATCTTCAAGGAGAAAACCACTTCTTCTAACACCAGGTCTTGGGTATCGTAGTTTTGCTCATATTGTCTCATCTGCTGAGAACCATATGCGAACAATGCTCTCTCTTTAATCTGGAAACACCCAAGTCTGGTCCATGATGTCTCATAGTATACTACAGACCCTAAAACTTTCTTTGGAAGCCTCAATATGGTGGCACTATTCAGCCATTGCGTCAGCTGCTGATAGCTCTGCTGGTATCTCTCAGACCACACAAAGGGTTTTCCCTTCTTTGTCAAGACTGATAGTGCTGCTGCAACTCTGGAGAAGTCTGAAACGAAACTCCGGTAATATCCAGCCAAAGCAGATGCCCCTCCCCCCTAGGGCGGTAATCATGGAAACATATTTTGAAAAGATGTACCTATGTTCTATCACTCCTGTTTGGAACTGAAAACACAAATATCCTTCTACCATGAGGGTAAGGCTGGCTGACACAAGAGTGACCGATTACACCCTCCTATTCATGAGTTTAACCTGTGATTCCTAGGTTTTGCGTTTTCTCTGACTAAAGAAAACCTCATCCCAACTTTGTAGATAAACCACAACAATTTTTTCCTAATACAGTCAACATGTGTCTGAACTGTGGTTGCCCCATCCATACCCAAACTAACATCATAAGGACATGATGTTTCCACCAAGAAGTTCCAACCGAATCTCTCTCCTCAACGGGTCAGAACACACCGTCTTCGCAAATGTGATTATCGTGTCTCCTCCCAATGGTATCTCCAGACATGAGGGTCATGTCAACTATATAATCGGGAACTCTAGTTCTGGGACAAGATACGTGGAAGGAAGGAATTATTGGTACCTATGTCTATTGATATGTCTGCTATTAGTAGACACATACCATACCTCGAATCATTCCTAGAGCCCTTGGGTCGCACTCCAGGACGCCATACAACTACTCTCTTCCCCTGGCCTCTAGCTCCCTAAGACTGGTGGGGACTACAAAGGCGGGTGGTTGTAACATGTCGAAATATAAACCAATTCATACTGCTCTCCTAACTCTGATTCCACGTCTGCTGCCCTGCAGATTGATCAGTACTTATCACTACCTCTTCTCGAAACATTTTACACAATAAAGTCTCTGAGACTGGCGCCAGTATCAAGCATTCCTACAGCTAACATTCATTGGCTATATCCGATCAGCCAAAGTACATTCAACCATAAAGGTTATTTCTAGCATCTAGAGAAAAGGAGCTAGCTCGGATTTCCAAAAACACACCTCGCTTGGTAGTCTCATCCCCAATGCACTGTTTGTGTCATATTCATCGAGTACCAAGAAATATCGGTAATCATAAATGAATTCCTAGATACTGAAATGTCATCCTGATGAAGTTTTACAAGCTCTAGAGAACTCTCAGCCACCTCCTAAGGACAGTCCTCATCCACATATGAGTCGGGCTCGAATCAGACCCTAAGGGGTATCTGATGTTGAAACGCGTGTAAAGCACTAAGCCTACGTGTGTCATCTACCGGTACCACTAGTTGTAACTACTGACCAATAGGTAGCGATATAGTTGACACACTACCTAAATGTACAATCTCATGCAACGGTCCAAGTATCAAAGCCTCATCACAATGCGGGCCAAAATCATAGTCACTCACTAGAAAAAACTAGTAGTTATGATCACTATCTGCTCTACGGGTGTCTCAACTAGGCAGAGAACTCGAGAAATCTTCTCCATCCAGTCATTCGCTGCCTGGGAATCCGTCTCGCCTCGTATCCTCGGAGGACTATGTCGCTAGAACTCGTGCAATGTTCTCAGTCAGTGTGCATCATCCGCCAGTGCGGCTGGTGGAATCTGCTGGACAATGGGTGGTGGTGCTACTTGTACACCACCCGAAGATGCCAACATATTAAGAGGGCCATGCAATTGAGCCTCATCGATCGGTGGGCCTTCATCGTGTACTATCTCGGAACTCTTACTAAATGTTTTCATGGAGGCGTCCTGAACAGATGCAACAGAGTGAAAAGTTATACATGGTGAGATGACCTCATTGAGCTATCTTAAAGAAATCTTTTGAAAAAACACATGAAATCACTGTTTTCATGCACTGAGTCGGAGATCATTAGTCAGGGTCCTGGTGTATGGATACGTCCGCCACCACACGAACACTAGACTCCCTGAACTAAGAACCAAACTCAGTACCCTTAACACTATATCTTTGAAAAAAAATAAAGATCATAGTCCTATGTTCTGCGGTAGAATCGATTCCTCCAAAACCAATTTTTCATGACCCATCCCTTGGGGCCCGTGTTGTGAATACGCCAAGCCCACCTTCCCTAGTTCAGGGGCTGGTGACTAGCACCAAAGACAGAAATCCCTAAAATGAGAAGGCATTGCCTTTAAATCATGATAACACACACAATAGAGTATGAACTGGAAGAAAAACACTAAGTAAAAATGTATAAAAAGAGTGCTAAAAGTATAGGGGCCAGAATAAAAGCACAATAGGAAAATACAAGTACAATTGAAAACAAGTACAACTGAAAATGACGAAACAACTGAAAGGTGAAGAACATCTCCTAGATCTTCTACCACAGATCCTACCTGAAGGGTAGGTACAAATTGCCTCCTCAGAACTCCACATCTTTCGGTCTCCTCCGTGTACCGACATGTCATATGGTCCACCTCTAGGTACCATCCAGTCCTGGTATACTTACCATTGGGAGGAGACTCGATAATCACACTTACGTGGATGGTGTGATATGAACCTTTAGGTGTGAGTTTCGGTTGCAGCCTCTTGGTGGAAGTGTCGAGGCCTTACAACATTAGTTTGGGTATGGACCGGGAAACCACAATTCATACTCAGTTTGATTGTATTAGTCAAAAAGGATGTGGTTTATCTACAATGTTGGGATGAGTTTTTCTTTAGTTGGTGAAAACAAAAACCCAGGCAGTACAGGTTAATCTCATGCATAGGAGGGTGAAACCTGTCAGTCTTTAGATGTCAGCCTTACCCTCATGGCAGAAAATGTTTTTTGTTTTCATTTACAAACAGGAGTGATAGATCATGGGGACATATTTTCAAAATATGTTTCCAGGATTACCCCCCACCCCTAAGAGGGCGGGACGCCTACTTTGGATGGATATTACCATAGGTTCATTATAGATTTCTCCAGAGCTGCAGCACCACTATCCGCCTTGAATGTGAAGGGGAAACCATTCGTGTGGTTGGAGGGATACTAGTAGAGCTTTCATAAGCTAAGGAAGTGGCTGAATAGTGCCCCCATCTTGAGGCTTACAAAGGAAGGCGTAGGGTATGAAGTCTACTATGACGCATCAGGGACCAGGCTCAGTTGTGTCTTGATGAAGGAGTGAGCAGTGATCACATATGGTTTTCGGTAGCCGAGACAGCACGAGCAGAACAATGCTAACCTTGACATAGAGTTAGATGAAGTGGTCTTCACCATAATGATGTGGTAGCATTATCTTATGGGAGAAAGTTTTACCGTTTACTCTAATCACTAGAGTCTCAGGTATATCTCCTCTCAGAAGGACCCGAACATGAGACAACGATGATGGATTGAGTTCCTCCATGAATATGACTTCGAGATTTTCTATACTCTTGGGGAGGGGAACATTGTTTCAGATGCTCTCAGTAGGATTTCTGGTATACAGCTGCTAGGCGTGGTGACAGAACAGTTTGAGGATTTACAGATATCCTTTATGGATAGAGATGGATCAGTCTTCCTTTAATATCTTACAATCACTCCACCATTTCAACAGTGAGTCCGGGAGGCACAGTTTGGAGATGCTGATTGTGAGATACAATGTGCTTAAATATCCACAGGGCAGACACATAATGGATTTTATGAAAGTGGCGAGCACATCATCCTCTTTCAAAGACGTACCATGATACCATTGTCACTTCAGGACGAAGTGTTAAATGAGTTCCACACATACCATCTAGCGGTACATCCAGTAGTGGATAAGTTGTACCAGAACCTTCAATGACAATCTTGGTGGCCAGGTATGAAGAAGGAAGTAGCAGAGTTCGTTTCTCGATGTCTCACTTGTCAGTAGGTGAAGGTGGAGCCCCAAGTACCAGTGGTCTTGGTTCAGATTTTAGATATCCCATAGTGGATGTGGGATGGGATATCCATGTACTTCTTGACATGACTTCCACATACATCCAGGGGTCACATCATGATTTGGGTGATCATTGATAGATTCACCAAGTCTGCCAACTTTCTACTGATCTGAGAGCAGGCAGAAGTCATATGCTGACAGGAGACAGAGACCTCTGGAGTTTGAGGATGGAAACCATTTTTTTACAGGTCTCACCTAGATGAGGACTATGGAGATTTGGATGAGGTGGAAATTCATCTACGAGATTCATTAGACCTTTACAGGTCCTCAGTAGAGTTGGCGAGATGGCTACCGCTTAACTCTTCCACATCAGTTGCACTAGGTGCATGACGCCTTCCACGTATTCCATCTTAGGAGATACGTGGATGACCCTTCTCACATCATAGTCCATGGAGAGTTGGACATCGATTATGGGACGACATTTATGGAGGTTCATTAGGGATTGAGGATCGACAGGAGCAGGTTCTACATGGATGGTCGATACCTCTGGTGAGCATTCAATGGAGGCACATGAACCTCCAGGAGAGAACATGAGTGCGGGAGGCTCAGATTCGTGCTCAGTACAACCATATGTTCTCTTAATTAAATTTGTAGCTTACGGGGACGTAAAACCCTGATGTGGGGAGAATGTAAAGACACAGAATTCCCTTGGATTTTTTTTCTTCAATACATGGGAATTTTGTTGTATACACGGTGTGCTAAATGTATAGGGGCCGAAATAGAAGCCCAAAAGGAAAATACAATTAAAACTGAGGAGGAAAAAATAGATTAAAGGTGAAGAGCATCTCCTGGATTGTCCACCAGAAATCCTACTTGAAGTATAAGTACAGATAGCCTCCTTAGCACTCCACGTTTGTCGGTCTCCTCCGCGTACCGACATGTCGTATGGTCCATCTCAGGGTACCATCTAGTCCCGGTAATATGTTCTGTGTGTTTTCTTGTTTTAAAGGATATGCCTTCCAAGTTTATGGATTTTATCCTATGGTGCCTGTCTCCAGCCCCTGGTCTATGGAAGGTGGGCTTGGGTTATTCATAGCATAGGCCCCAAGGGATGGGTCATGAAATTTTTTTGTTATAAAAACATTATATATGTCAATACTTCTATGTAGATATCTAATAGTACTATTGTAATTGAGATTACCATGTTAAAATTATTTACCATAGTTTTTAATGAATTAATAATCAAAAGAGAAACAATTCAGGTCATTTTGAATGAATTTATCACTTAAAAAAGAATAAGAAAATGTATAAGAGTATAATGTTTCATTAGAATATATAAAAAATAAATTGTTATATTTTACTACCCCCTCTTCTGTTTAAGATAATAACGTTTTATATGATAATCCATATGTGGAAGACAATCATAATGTGTTAGTGATTATAGATGTTACCTATAAAAATCCTGTTGAAGTTTATATTATTATCATTGATGTTCCAAATATTAATGTTCAATATTGTGGAGAAATATTATTATCTTAGTCTAATGAGCTATTGGGAGAAGTCAATAATTTCATGGTTGTTATGGAAGAGTGTAACTTACCATCATATATTTTACATTATATTCATTGTCAATGGATGATTTGAATTCTATAATAAAACTACTAGAATCTCATTTTGACCATATTCATATAATTACTACTACTCATCCAAATATGGAATTGAAGATTGAATTTAATGGCTTAACGTGCACGGTCTAGTATTTTTTGGATTCTACTTAGAGTGCCCTAGATTTTGAAACCAAAAATCATGGATCTATAATTGAAGGTGTTATAACATATAATTTTTATGTAGACTCATTTTCCATTGACACATTGAATGCATTTATTTCATAAATAAATTATTTGTTTTTTCTCTTAAAATTCATCAAGAATTCTAGAGGGGTTTACTTACAAAAATATGATGTACACCCACGGTTACACAATATACTATAAATGATTAGTATTAGTAACTAAGATATTTGGGTAGTACGGATATAGGAAATTTTTAACTGAATAAAGAGAAATATTTAATGTTTCATAAAGACACAACTTTTATAAGTATAGTCCTTCAGAAGTTTTTTGAATTTCTAACAATTTTTTTGATATTTGGAGGAAAACAAAATAGCTTCAATAGTAACCAACCCATTATTTTCAAATTCTCCCTCAAAATATTTATTTTAATTTTCAAAATCATCTAATCATAGTAATATTATGAATAGAAATGAAGTTTTTCATTATTCCACTGGATGCACTTATCTCATGTTTCAATATACAAAATTTTTAGTTTTATTTGTTGAAGTGGCCCATTAGTTGTTGTTGATTGAATTTATACACTGTGAGTTTTAATGACACCCTCTTCCGAAGATATAGAATGATTTTATGATTCTTATTCACTTATGTATAGAGGAAATTGTGATTAGAATAAACTTGAGTGTATATTATATCTTTCTGTTTTAGGTTTGAAGATCTCTTAGACTAACAATTCTATATCAACATCATGTGGCCTACCAGTGCTTGATGAAAATATTTGATTAATCATATATATATATGATAAGATGAACCATATTAGTATTAATTATTCTTCAAATAAATAGTATCACATACTCAATATTTTTAATTAATAAATAGATTATTTTTTATCTATATCATAACAAATATATATTAGAATCCAATACACTACCTTGGAGGATGTTTCATAAGAAAGTGCTGAAATTCTATGTATGTTTGGATTAAATCCATAGCTGGGTGATATCTTCAGTGAATGTGATGATACCCTATTGTGAACATTATCTTTTCCATACTTCTATGCACAATGATTTGAGAATAAACCACCTAATAATCACAATTTTGATTTTCCTCTATTATATTGATTATTCTCTCTTTTATTTAACTGACGGATTGAACATAATATTTGAAATGTGTTTAGATTTTTTTAGAATATTTATTGACTACTCTTTGAAATTTCTATATTAATTTCATAATATGTTTCTTGTTTTATTCTTAGAATGTTAATTTTGAAAATCCAATCTAATTATTATTCATCTCACTGAATAATATTCGAATATCTTATAATTGTAAATGTATTATTGGGAATATATCTCTCTAAACATTAAATATTGTATTTAATATCATTAAAAAGGGGAGGATGGAGAAAAAGATATCTCATATTAAATATATATCCATTGAAATAAAATTCATTATATTATGAATGTTATGATCATAAAAGGGGAATATTATTAGAATCAATAATGTTATTCAAACATATCACAATATTTCATATGTTTTGATTCCCACAAAATCCCAATTTTTTAATGAGTTTTCCAAGGCATTTCCAGATTTTATCCTCGAATAATTTTGATGAATAAATTCAAAATGTGTTTATCATAAATTATTGATATGTCTAATGAGTTTATTATAATATTTAAATGATAATTATTAAACTAATGGAAGAATTGATTTATTGAAAAATGGATTTATCTATTGCGTTGATGAATAAAATTAAGGATAGTCTAAATTTGTATTTTCACCAAAATATTTTATCATACAGTAGATACGAATAAATATATTATGTTATTATTTAATTAAAATGGTAATGAAGTACTTTAAATTACATTCATAGAGAAGTAATGATTAGAAAGATAAATTCCATAAGTTATTAGATATATATCTTATCTTATGTATATTTAAATTCTTTAAATGAAAATTAGTAAATAAATTGTATTAAATACTAAAAAATTTAGGATATATGATGATTTTAATCATATGGACGTTTTCTATATTATATTATTGAATGTATCTTATGAAAACAGTCGTTCAAATATTTATCATATTTGGATGATGTTATCTTTTTTATGATCTACATTTTATTATATGTGTTCGAGTATAAATTGGATATATTGATTTCCAAAAATAATCTTGTTTAAAGGACTCTGTATTCTATTATGTGAAATATAAATGAAGTTTTCTAAATAAGGAATGTTTGATTTAGAAACGATTCATTTTTCCAAGAATTGTAAAATCTAATAAAAACACATTCGGAAAAATCATACCATCACTATTAACACATTTTTAGGAAAATGTGTATTAATAAAATTATTTTCCATTTACCTTGGAATTTAAAATGTTTTTTCACATTACTATTGGGATTCATAATGTATCATATTTCAAATTCCTAATAATATACTCAAATATGATATCTCTCGGTTTTATGTAAGAAGATTAACTACTATATAAAAGATAAAAGGAAAATAAATGATATACATAAAAATATGGAATAAAATTGATATAACTATTATTTTTTGTATTGAATGATCATTTAATAATCATCACTACTTTTGTACATAAAATATTATCCTTTTCAAATTATGATCCTAGAGAGATAAAATTTAATGATATTCTTATTCTCTATAAAATTTATTTATTATCTATCAATTCCTTCTTAGAAATGGATGATAAACCTATACCAAATTTTTTTCCATATGTGTACCCATTATAACTCATTATCATCGAGAGTTCAAAGACTAACAATTGGAATTATAAATTTATAGGTGATTTAAAATCACATTGGACTTTTATAACATGTAATATATTCTTTTACTAAGTAGGGAACCCACATATAACTAGCTAGTATTGCGAAACAATTCAATCAAATGGAGAGCCAAATTGGTGGAGTCCTTTAGTGAATATTTTTTCCTTAAAAGACATTATATTTTGCGTATTCTACCTATCGATGAATTTTTTATTTCAATTTTTATTTTTAAATAATGTATCAGAAAAAATTATTTCTAAAAGAGATTTGTTTTTCACTATAGAAAATTTCAAAAACACAATTCAACCCCATCTTCTATCATGTTATATATTAATCTAACTAGAAATAAATTTTGAAATGTTTTCACTACCACTCATTATTTGAGAAATAAAATGATTTTTGTATGTTATGAGGTCTACCACCTCTATAAATTATCATACCTAAATTTTCATATTGATTCATTCTAATCTTCTATAATTTCAAAAAATATGATTTTTAACCTTAAATATATATATATAACAAAATTATTCTTTTCAAATAATGAAATTATTCCCAAAATCATCTTTCATAATAAAAATCACCAATAAATGTTTCTATGTTCATGTATGGGTTTTTCTAAACACCATGTTAAATAAGGATATATAATAATAGAATCGATGTATATGAGAACATAATTACTCATAATATATGATGAAAATAACTAAATTATGATTTCATTATTTTTATTTTTAATTGTTAATGTTTACATTGAACTCATTAACTGCAATTACAAAATCCAACCATTAAAACAATATACACGCTTAACATTGATTTCATAATTAAGGATCATAAAAAAAACTCCCAAATAATGAAATTATAAAATTATAAGTATTTATAATGATTAAATTATTTTATTTTTTATAATCTATAAATAAGGTATTTGGGATAATTGTGATGAAAATAATTACCATTTTTTATATTGTTTAATATGATTATAATTACGCACACGTGATTTCAAAATTAGTTAATAATGAAATAATTTATATAAATAGAATAATTATAAATTAATTTTATAAAAGTCATTGTAAATTAATATAATTATATAAAAGATAATTTAGAAATTTTTGTTTATTATGCAAGTTAATAATGTTAATTGCACTATGTAAGAAACCATTGTATGTGTGTCTTGCCTCAAAACTTTTCTTTCTATCAGACATATTTCATATTACACATTATGTTTATAATGAATTTTATTATCCACATCGACATTGATATTTTTTCACCATGATCTTATCATTATTCATGTTATTAAAATGTTGATTTTTAATGATATAGTTCCATTTTTTTAACTGAAAAGTTTTAAGTCTGTAATTGATTAATTCATTAAATTAATTTTATGAGAAATTTATATATTTTGAAAGTAAATTTATTAATATGGGGTATATTCTACATATTTAGTTGACTCAAAAATGATTTCACATTCATTAATCTCGTTGTAAGTTCAGTTTATGACCTCTAACATTATAGGGGTTCAATTTAATTGTTTCACTAATCATAACAGTTTGCATGACTCAAATTATTTATCAAAATGACAAAAGTTCTGTACATTATTTTGATTAAATAAGTCTATTCTATACATTTATTTACATTTCTACATATTGTTTTTTATTATTCTATAGATGGGTGAATTAGTTTCATCTATATCACCTAGGTTGAAAAGATATATTCGCAAATAAAAACATGACATTGGAGATATGAACTCTGATTATTTCTACAAATTTATTTCCCTTATTCTAATTACATTATTTAAAGCCAAATATATCTAATAATTTTAGGAACATTAAAATGGAATATCTTAAATGATCCTTCTAATAATCTTATATATTTTAAGAATAAAAGTTAAATTTTTTATCAAGTAGTATTTCAAAAAAATGTATATCAGAATATTAAATGATTTTCAACCTTTCTAAATCCAATGTTTTATCTTCAACGCAACATTCCATTTTATAAAAATTACATATTTTTAACGAAACATTTTAAATTTTTAATTTTAACAAATAAATTGTTCCCAATGTTTTCACTTCATTTGTTTTGAAAATAATGTCAGATACTGACTTGTACCATCTTTTTTTGAAAATGATAAAATTTATTCTAAAATCCTTATTAATTATTATGTAAACACATATTTTCTTATAATTTATCAATTTTTAGGAGTAATTATCTCATGTATCTCATTAATTATAATATATATTATTTTCACATATTTTTAAAAAATATTTTATTTAAAAGTTTTACATATGGTAAATGATCTTTCTTATTCTTAATTTTTTTTCTAAAACTGCAAAAATATATCTTTTATCAACATTATGTTCCTTTGAAAGGGAATTTTTCAATAAAATTAGTTTTCAATAATATATTGTATGTTTAATTATATAGTTAATTTACAAAATATTGAAATTTTATTTCATTAAATTATTTTCATTTGTTAATTTATCATATCAAAATTATTTTTGGTTGAATTTATTAATTTTTTATAAAATAATTGATTTTTATGTTGTTAGTTATAAATATAATTTTAACTAAAATTATAGTATATTTGATTATATTATGATGTATTTATACATAATATCATATAAAATAAATTCAAATTGAATTTATTTATTAGCGAGTAATATTATGCATTTTAAAAAATTAGGAATTATGAAAATGAATTTCCACTCATAATTATCCTCTATAGTATTTTCCATAATTAGAGTATAATTTTTGTAATTTCAGTTAATTAAATATATTTTTTGTTAAATTGGGATTATTTTTTCTATTAAAGGAATATAAAAGTTATTTTCATTATAATAATAAAAAATATATAATTAATATGTATGAAAGCATTAAATTTAACGTACAAATAAAATTTGTGGTTAAAATTAATCTCTTTTTGGAAATGTGTTCTTATGAAAAAAATACGATAATAATAAAATTGATTTTTAATGAAAATTTATTATTTATATGAAAAATTAGATCTCATATTCAGGCTAATTAGTTCTAAATTGCCTAATATATTCCAATTTATTTTTTGGCAATGAATGTAATTTAAATTAGAAAAATTAGTTACTCTCATATAACTTAAAATTTTATAAATAATAAATATAATAGAAAAGAATTTAAAAAAATATTAATGTATATTTTTTTAGGTTTGATAAACATAAAATTTTACTAAGATATATGATTTTCCACTTCAGATTCTTCATGTCTTATGAAACATGGGATATTTTTTATTAACATGAAATATTTACTAAAAAGAAAATCTCACAAATTATAAATGTTTCCTCTCAACACCCATTTAAGACCAATCAAAAAATTAAGTTCCCAAATAAAAATATTTATATATTTATTCTTTTATAATCATATTCCCATTCATTGAGCCTCTATTAAAATTATATTGTCTTAAGACATCAATTTCTAATGTGTCTTCCAAGGGAATGAAAAGTCTACAACATAAGTCATTTTTTTCCGAAATTCATTTCTTAATTTTCTTATACTTAAGAAAATTTAATTTTATAACTAATATACAATGTTATTTTTTTATTATTAATATAAAATGTTATTGAGATACATATATTAATATTAACATACTTATCACTTTTCTATTAGAAAAAAAACAAACGATCATTCATGCATTCTACAAACTAATGCATCCATGAATCAATGACTTCTGTTTTTCACCGCTGCCTATATGAAATTATTTTTTACATGAAATTATAGAATAAATGGAATACATACACTATATTTATTATAATAAATATAAAAATTATAATCTAACGTATTTCCCTCCGATTATTTGAGAAATAAAATCATCAACTATTCATTGTGCACTCTACGGTCTACATGAATTAAAAAAAGTTATTTTAAACTAATATAATAATTATTTATTAAAATATATTTAAATAAGGTTAATCACATAAAATATTTCAATATAATTTCATTATTCCTCTGCATTTCTGATGTTATGGAAATAAAAACCATTTTCAAAATCAAAATCATCCATTATTTATTGGCTGTAAATGTTAGGGTCGGCCTAACCACAATTTTGAAAAATACATTAAAATAATATCATGGATGAAAAAGAGAATATAATTAATGATGAAATATTATATAAAAACTAAATAATGAATTAAATTGGTCTCTGGAGGGGTAAGTTTAATATTTAATTCATTAATTATGATAGGAGAAACCCTTTTCAAAATACCATTAGAACATTGTCGTCACTGATTTCATTTTTAATGGTCATAACCAAAACAATTGATGACTTATAATGTGAAATAAAATATATTTTAAATTAATAAATTAAAATTGGCTTTTTATCTCTGAATGATTAAATTTAAGAGAATAATTAATAAAAAAACCATAGTTATAAAAGTAATTAAAAAATATATAGATTACTCTCAAGAGATATCTAAAATATATAGTATATACCTATTAAAAATGAAGAAAATAATTAGTTATTAATTTGATATATTTCTATAGATATGAATAGGGTTACTAAATAATATTATGTTATTATTTATGAAGGATTTTAGAGATCATTCAAATAAGCTAGGATATAAGGTAAGGGTTTCTTATCACAATTTTTCACCCCGTAAGACACATTACTTATTATTTACAATTAAATAAACATAATTATGTATCTATTTTTTTTTAAATATTGTACAATCATCTATTAATTTTTCATAATATTTAATATATCATCTTTTAAAAAAATATTTAACGGTTTTTAACTTCAATCATTGTAATGTTGTATGTGTTTGTTATTTCAAATTCCATTCTTTGAGATACATTTTATTATGCTTCTAATTTATTTTATATAGTTTATATATAGTATATATAATATATTAATCAATGTAATACCTTGTATTCATTGTAATATTTGATAAATTTAAATCTCTCTCTCGTCAAAGGGGATTTTAGTGAAATATTCCATGATTCGTAGTATTTTTGAAGAATTAAATGTGTTCTCCTTATGATATAAATTCTCTACTTGTTTTTATCATATAATCCATCTTATAGTTCAAATTAAATTCCTATATAATAATATTTATTTATTAGTGTGGATGTAATTTTATTATTGATATTATTTTCGTGATATAATACCCACTGATATTAATGTTTTATTTTGGAATGAATAACACACATTCATTCAAATAGATTTTTTCCTCCATGTGTGTACATTAATTTACACTAAATTTATCCTATACTTTTTTCTATGAAACCAAAAAATAATTTTTCATTATCCCTCTAATTGTATTTAACTATATTCAAAATGAAATATAAAATTTCTTTGTTATGGCATTTTTTTTGAACAATTCTATTTCAAAATATTAAAATGTCATTCAAACATTTCAATGTAAAATGGTCTTCCATGTAACACACATTTCCATTGATAAACATTAAATATAATAAAGGATTTATTTTGAATTTTTTATCTTCAAAATATTATATTTTATAAATATTTCAATCTAATTATTCAAAAACAACTTATGAATGTGATCCTTAAAAAATGCATTTTACTAATAAATTATATTTTCATAGAAAAGTATATTTAATGATTTATACATTTAAAAATGTCTCTATCACATTTATTATTTTATAAGAAACATTACCTATATATTTTCATGGTTTATAATATAAATTATTTTTTGGCTTGTTTTTTTAAAAATTTATTTTATAATTATTTTAAAATATGATGGAATTTCTATATTTAAAAATTTATTTTTCTGAAACTCCAAAAATTGTGTTTTTTTCTAAAAATTATTTTCCTTTACTATATATTATTCATAATTAATGGTAATATTAAAACTATAAAATCAAATTTAATCTTATTTTTTACATAATATGTGATCTTTTAAATATTATAAATGTTACATCACATCCATTTTCTTCTCTAATCCTTTACAATTTATAAACCTATGTTTTATCAATTACATCATTTCTAAAAACCCTATTTTCCATATATGTAATTATAATGTCTTAAACTGTAGTAAATACCTTTATTAATTGGGAAAATATTAACTAAACTGTATCACCATCCTCTATGTGGTGAAAACACTATATCATCTATTTTTTTATTAAAGGGTGTTTACAGATAATGTAAAAATGATTCATGATTACCAATTTATTTTCTATGGGTATATCATGTTAAAATTATTGATAGTATTATGAATATTTTCCTTATATAATTCTATTTAAATGTGATCTAGAACACATTTTATTTATATGGGTTTTATATGTAAGATATTGATCTCTTAGGGAACACATAAGTAATGTTTATGATATTTGGGGTCATATATCACCCTTAAATGAATTTGCTTATGTTTATATGTCATGAGATGGTAATATGTTGGAATGAAATTTCGGTTCTTATATGTATGGGAATAACTATTTTTGACACATATTATGGAATTGAGAAAATGATTTTGTATAAATATGAATTGGCAAAACCACCCTCTCATTAGGGTTTTCAATGGTTGTAGTTATCCAATATCTCTATGAATTGTTTCCCTATTATTAAACCATTATATGTTGCCTCACATTATGATATATGTTAAATTTCATGTGTATGAATATATTATAAGATATTTCAAAAAAAAAATGAATTTCATTCCCTCCTTAATGATATAAGTTATATAATTTTTTTGGTACAAATTTTTAATATATCTTGATTATACCCATATTATTATCTTAATATCACTTATGATAATTCATTTTTATTGCTTATGTATACCCTCATGGATAATATGATTTCAACCCTTTCTTATATAACAATTTCTATGATGTAAATATGAGTGCAACAAATGAGAATTAAATAAGGGAGTCATTCATGTTTTTCTTATAGAGTAATTTTCATAATTTTTATTAAATAAAATTTTGATGATATATATCCTAAAAAAAACTATTCCCATATGTTATCTAGGTCGTGTGAGAAGAATGTGATATGTAAAAATCATGTGAAATTTGGGGGAATTTAGATTTTATAATATCATTTGTTGTTAAGAATAATTTTTAAAAATACATTTTTTTTAACAGACCCAGGGGTGTGGTCCTCGGGCACCTCAGTCATCCTTCATCGATAGTTCATTTTACAGATCTTATGAGGATGAACCCATTTTCCACATCAATTATTGTTTTTTAGTCATTGGGGTGTTATGTTTTTGAATTTTTTTTTACCACCCTAAAAACATAAAAATAATAATTCTTCCATATGGTTAGTAGAGGAATAATTATAATGATATTCCATATCACTCCCACTTCCTAACCGTGCACTATTTTTCATATACATCTTCTAATACACAGTATCATTAATCATTTCATATAGAATGGAGGAAACACCCATCATGTGATCCCTTTCATAATTTTATATTCGAATATTTCCCAGTATAATAACTTTTCTAAAAGATGATATTTAGAATTCATACTCATCTATTATGAGATATTAAATGATGTATTATTGAGAAACAATTCTTTTTTAGATTCATTAGCAACTATAATAAGGATGAATGGAACCATCTTAATAAAATAGATGATATAGTATTTTTTGTTTCTTAACAATCATGAGGCTAATATATTCCATCAGTTCATCCACTTTGTAAACATCAGGTCAATAACACTAGATGATGATCATCATGTTGAATATTAAATACATGTTATTATTAAATTGATATAGAATGACATTTTCCCACTATTTTCGTTGTATCCAATCAACGAATAACACAATTTAAATAACTCTTGAGTCTTTTGTAATTCACCAATGATAAAATATATCATCATTATTTTTGTAAATTCCTTGTCCATGGGTGAAATTTAATTACTATGACATATAGTAGGATGATGAAGGATAGAAAACAGGAATGTATTATAAAAGAAAAAAAAATATTTATATATCGGTCTCTTAAAATTATAGGAAGAATCAGAAATTGGAAATACCATAACATATATAAGATAAATTATACAACAAGAAATATCACATGATAAATACATCCCATACATCACTGTGACATTTTAGGGAGAGTACTGTACATAATATGACATGATATATAATTGCAAACAATACTAATATATTTCAAATGACCTATACTAAAATTTAAAACTCACCAAATATATATATGTGTGTGTGTGTGTGTGTGTTTGTGTTCGACCAAAAAACCATCCAATTATACAATAAATAGATGATAATGAATATAAAAACTAAAATTATATAAGTATATATCCATTGAATGTATTCTACATGGTTAATAAAAATATAAAAAATAAGCATTATTTCAACTACTTATAGTGATCTTAAAAAATGTATACATTCATTCTAAAACAAAAATCATTAAATTGATGAAATAACGTGAAATTTCAAAACTCACATGAATTATAAATTAATTATAAAATAATTCTCATATATTCATTTATTACATTGAAAATATAAAATAATGTTTATGAAACTATGAAATATATCTGTTGGAAAATACAATATAAGTATCCACTGTTTAAAAATGAATTATAATTCCAATTATAAAATTATTAACCATTTTTATAAAAATAAAAAAACATTTGAAATTCTTATTAATGTCCCACGTGACCTTTTTGTAAATGGATAAATTTTTTAAAATAAATATATTCCATATAATAATAGCTAATATACCATAAAACTATGTTTCAAAACATGAAATATTGAACATTAACCAACCAAATAGCATTTACATAAAACATAACTTCTTTTTCACCATTAATAAGTTAAAATTATAGTATAATAAAAGTTTAAATTAAAATGGAATAATATCTCAAATCATAGAATATTTTATTCCATTCAACAATTTATCCTCAATTATTTGGATGTTCAAGAACCAACTAAGAAATAAAAAGTTGAAGTTGTATTGAACTATTTGTATAACATGTGTATGGTTTTCTAAACCATGCATCATTGATTTATCTTTGGATATGCATCAATTTACACCCCAAAACTAGAAATAACACAAAAACACATATATTTTTAATATATATCAAAATAATCATCATAGAAAAAATTAAAAAAATATTAAAAAATCACCAAAATTACCAAGTTATACACTAGCTATATATTAAAACTCATGTATTATACTCAATGTAATTTATCAATCACTTATGTTTGACATACCTCTTATGTCATAATGACGTATCCCTTATCTAATGTAATTATCAAAATAAAATGTGGTATATGAAACAATTTTAAATGAACAAACTATTGTTAACCTTCTATGTCCCAATTTCCCCCTTAGTATAAGGGTTAGCGTATGTTCCCAGTCATTCCGAGTTATAATATAGTCTCATGGAATCACTAACGGGAATTTGGGAATGATTTCATCCCCAAATATTAATAAATAATTAGAAAAATGATTCAAATAATATTCATTGGTTTATCCATCCCACCAAATTCATTAAATATGTTTCAGAAAATTTCAAATATAAAGGAAAAACCAAAAAAATCCCATATAAGATAATAATTCAAACATGCAATGAAATATAAAATGTCATGAAGAACACATAACATGTAGTAAAAATAAAGAAGATATAATAGAAGGGTGGATAGAATATGATATTTATAAACAACCATAAATTATACTCGAATATTTTCACTTGATACGAGAATGAGTTTATGTCCCAAGGTCACCACTCCTTGATAAATCCTTCACCTACCAATCCAATGAATTATACCTACCAACAAGATTGACTTCTCTAAATACAATTTTCAAAACAAAAGAGCTACATACCCAACTGGGTGTGTGAGTGTATCGCATGAGAAATAACATCACAAAACCATCACTCCCAGATCTTACACTAAATTATTATACAATACATTTCAATCATTGATGCTAATAATGGTAACCCAATTTTTTCCGCTCACACCAAAAACATAAAAATGGAAAATTATATAACTGACATTCTTGAGTTCCAGTTAGTTTTATATTTTTAGTAAATTATTATAAACCCCTAAATAATCAATATTCATTTAATCATATGAAAAATTATCCCAACAGGTCCCAAATTTTATTATTTAACATCAATACATAATAATCATATATACAAAATAACTTATAGATCTAATTTGATCAATATGATTATCTTTATCATGTGGAAGAGGAAATATATTAAGGGTTATCTCAAATTATTTTTAAGTGTAAACATAAAAATTAAAAATTGAATTCCATCGATGAGAATAAAGACTTAAAGACAATACAATGACATAACCAATGTGAATGAATGAATAATAAAATAATTCATACCCATATATTAGTTAATCATGAAACATTCTATATGTTTTAAACAATGGACTAGGTCATATTAATCAATACCCATGATCCATTTCATATAAATATTGATAAAATATATCATTATAATCCAATAACAAGCATAAATAAACTGTGTCAGTATCATGGGATATCATCTTTATAGTGAAGAAACAAAACCGTTAAAATTAGAATAACCATAAATTTGAACATCCAATATAATTATCTAGAGAACATTATTATTAAAAAATATAAAAGAGCGCTATCTAGGGACACCTATCATATACTGAATAACTGGTTCACCTGAAACTATTTGGGAACAGAAATAATATATAATGTTCAAGACCAAAAAAATAAATTACATAGAGCATAGTCGTAATCTTACATCTCATAGAAACATAAATTATTACATTCAAAACATTATTAACCCATGGAAAATAAATGCGTTCTATAATTATCATTGTGAAACATGATTGACTAAAGGAAAATAAATATGATCCATAAAAATCTCATTGAAACACTATTAATCCATCTAGAAAAAGATTTAGAATAGTATCAATAGAAAATACCTCTACTGGAGAACAATTAACAATAATGACTGTTAACATTGACTATTGGAAATAACATTCAAATATTATTAAATTCATTTTGTGGAAAATAATTTGTTTTTTGAAAAAAACACATTAAAAAAGATGTGAACTTGTTTGAAATAGTTTTCTGGGTTTTCGACTCATAATGCTGAGCCCCAGTCCTTGTAAGGGGTTTCTCTTTTATTCTGTGGGGTTCCAGTAAGGGAGTGTGAAGTAGTATAGACAGACGTCATTGAGGGTCTTCCACGTACATTATGTGAAGACAATACCATCTGGGTGGTCGTTGACCGACTCACCATGACAGCCACAACATAGATTTTTGAGAGTATAGTTTTTTAGAGAGTATGTGATTCCACTACATATTGGACATACATCTTGTACATGGAATCCCATGGTACATAGATCTAATCGGTATTCTCTCTTTGCATCCTAGTCGTGGTCATCGAGGATTAGCAGGAGGGGATCCTATGTGGGAAGATCATTCCTTTAGTTCATGCATGGTGGTAGCACGATATACTCTAGAAGATCACATGGGAGTGGTTGGGTTAGGTAGATGATCATATCCTCATCTATTTGGATATCCCTTGGTTTGGATTTTGAGAAAGTATTTCCTTAATGTGGGGATAATGTAATGTCTCATATTTTCCTAGTTTTAATATTTGAAAATTTCTAGGAAAATTCCATGACTAGGCAATAAGACAACATGGTATTCCGAGGCCCAGTTGACCTAGAATGTTTTGATGAAAATTGATATGTTTTTTATAGTGTGTTTGAGTGGTTTTCCTAAAGAAGTGTAATAAATCTATAATGGGTTGAAAAATCAGAAATCTTAGTCCACCAATGATTTTAGGATTTCTTGTTTACCCTAGGTGTCAGTTAACTTTTTTCGGCATGGGTCTCTAGTGAGAAAACATGAAAATGATGTAACCAAAAATAAAAAAATTATAAAAATTATTTTTTTTAAAATTTATTAATAACTTGTGGGTGGTGACTGAGATTGGAAATATAACAACATCATTATGTTCATATTGTGGAGTTGTCCTTAGATGGGGTTTATCATCGTCCAACTTTGGTCGACTACGGAAGTTAATTTTTTATGATGTTTTAATGAATATTAGAATAATATTAAATTATTTTATTTTATTTATGTATAAAAATTTTTCAGTGACATTGCAATGTCATGATGATTTGATGACTTATCGTGTATTGTTTCGTAAATGAAACAGCATGGTGGAACAATAATGCTACAATCGGTCTAATGTGTTTTCTTTTATCGCATGTTAAAATGGAAGTCATGGTTAACACAGACCTCTAAAATTCCATGGGAACTCTCTGTAAAGGAATTTGAATCTGCCTCCATTAGATGAATGACAAAAAACGATGAACCTTAGTGGATAACAGAGCACAGATCAAGAATCAAGGATCAATGAACGATGGTGGAGAAACTCCATTCTTCAACAAAATCAGATCCAAAAATAGAGGTAGGGTGTGAGTATTAATCTATTTTCCTTCTCCATTAATTGTCCCTGTTATGAATGTGGACTAATTGCCAAAAGGATTAATCCATGAGTCGTGTGTATTGTAGGTTGGGATTCACCTAGTGGTGTTTATTGGGGATTGTTAATCTCAAATAGATTTTCTATTTATTTGAATTATTTTTAATCCTTATAATGTCATCAAACCACTATTGACACAAACATGGATTGAGGTATATTCTAATTTATTGGTTCATTCCTTTTTCCCTCCATTCTTCATTTGTCACAAACATTATTCATTTGGCCCATGAATCAACAATTTATCATTGATCAATCATTGTGCAATATACTCGGGGTACAATGATCTAATATCATAGATATGGGATGAATGTAGTATGATATTTGTGAAACAATGATAGTGGTAGATGGATCGATGCGGTTTCATAGATATCATCGATCAAACATATTTACAGCAGGATGGATTGTGGAACGGATCTGAACCCACAAAATTGAAGGCAGAGACCTGAGGATATTGGAACATCATAGGTATTTAATAGGAGATCCACAGTGAATTTGATGGCCCATGGAAGGGTCCATAAGGGCACTGGTGCCGATGAATGATGGTGGATTAGGGTGGAGGCCACATGGTGGTGTGAAAAATGATGGCCTTCCATGGTGGTTGTCATGGAATCACATGGTGGTGCATGTATTGATTGACCTCATGTAGACGAACAACATCCATGATTGCCTATCCGCATGAACCGAATCGATCTAGAACATGGTGGCGCACCCCGACACATGTGGTGATGTGTCATGCTACTGGGTCGAATGTTGTTTGGCCGCATACTACTGGGTTTCATGCTAGTGGAGGTCATCCTACGCAACACTAGATGGAATGGGAGTACTGAGCCGCCCGACTACCCTGTAGGCTAGGTCCAACCACCCATTAGGCCATGCACAATGGGAAAAGCCGGACCAGTTCCGGTCAGGTCGATTCATATCCTACCAATAACTATGTCATCCATTTTTCATAATAATGGATATATCATTCCAACAGAGTGATTTTTTGAATCACTTTCTCTGGAATTATGACCCCAATGATAAAGAGGTCCTTTTGAGATGGCTTGGTTGGTTTTTAGTTGGACCAGTAGGGGATGGTAGTACTCTATATGTCTTTACAATGAATAATTGATGTAGGATCCAAATAACCTTATAAAGGGTGAAAATAGAGATTAAAACCATATCATTTGACTTTCTAATGAATGTTTATTGCAAAATCACATACATATTATAGAGGATAAACAATGTTCCAAAGTGAGTTGTCTCATACTGACTTCAATAGTGACTCAGCTGGATAGAAAATGTATCACACCAAGAGGACTGGCTGATCCTCCCTTCTCTTCATGGTTCCATAGATAGAGTTTGTGGACAAGGTGTGACCAATATTTATGTGGTAACTTCTCCCCTATCAAGGATTTTGTTTCCATTTGGTCCACGAGTCCCCCAAGGAGCCCTGGTTACAGGACCCCCAATCTGTGTATCATGGTTAGATTGTTACCTTCTTGACATGACCTGAATAGTGTGCTTCGGGTAGTTCTCAGTGTGTTCTCATTGAGAGGGCACCAAATTAACAGGTCCTCTTTTTGAGGGTCTCTGATGACTTCATAGCTCAGGGCTTGAGTTCTCTTAGAATTAATGTGCCTTATGAACAATCTATTAACCAAGTATTGGTAGTGATACCAAGACACCTTGTTTTCGAAAGACCAGAAGTCTCAGGGAAATATCATTATTTATCAAGACTAGATGTTTTCTCAGATACTTTTGACTGTCTAGTTCTACAGGCTTACAATTACACAGCTCAAAGAATGAGATCTATCAAAATCATTCATCCTATGAGTGGAAAAATATGAATTAATGTGGATGACACCTTGAGTCTTGGAATCCTTTACGAGTATACCAGGACCATCTTGTTATATGTTTTCTTTACTGCACCATTGTTGACATGAAAATAAATTCTTTGTGTTTTTGCCTTTGTTGTTTTTACATTGTATTTCATGGTTCCCTACTGATTATGGTTTTACTCACACCTACACTGGATTTTCAAGAATGTGTCATGTCTTGTGAAGACAATGAACGCATTTATGTAGTCCTTTGTGGACCATAGAAAGGTGAGGCATAGAGTAACCTGACAGAGGGTGTGTGCTACTGCGACATCATGCATCCATTTCCGAACCAACCATTCATGTATGGTATTCTATGTAGGAGTACCAAGGGATTTCACATTTACATTGTTTTTGTCTGGGTTTGTATTCCATACCTATTTACTTTATGTTTCTTAATATCATACCTTGTGATTGATTACTTTGTGTTTTAAACTACTAGTATATGTTGGTTGGTGTTTTGTGCATGTGTATATTTTCGTAGTCAAAAGCCTCTATTTTTTTGGGATATGCCTACCCGAGGATTGTCACCTACCTCTAGCCTATGGGAGACGGGTTTGGGGTAGTCATGGCATGGGCCCCAGAGGGACGGGTAATGATAACCATGGAAATTAGGCATTGTTCTTATTAGAAATAGAATTTAATTTAGCTAGTTACAAAATTTGGATATGATACTGAATAAGGATATTAATATATATTTTTGTGAGTCTATTAATGATGAGAATAAGATTAGGGTTTTCAATGAGAAATATGTCTATAAATTCAATGATATTGTTTTCTTTTGATTTTTTTATAATGATGACCTCATCAAATCAACAGTTAATGAGAAGGAATTGTAAATGACATTAGGGTTAATGGACTATGATTTTAAAAATCCTTATGAGGTATGTTCAATCATAAATAGCTCAATTTATATTTTCAATTATGTATATCCTCCATGGGTGAAATTTTATTACCATGACATATAGGAGGATGTTGAATGAAAGAAAACGGGAATGTATTATAAGAGTAAAAAAATATATTTATTTATCGGTCTCTTAAAATTATAGGAAGAGTCAACAATTGTAAATACCATAATATATATAAGAGAAATTATACAACAAGAAATATCCCATGATAAATACATCCCATACTTCAGTGTGACATTTTAGGGAGGCATACTGTAAATAATAGGACATGAAAAATAATTTCAAACAATACTAATATATTTAAAATGATTAATACTAAAATTTAAATCTCCCCATATATATATATATATATATATCTGTGTGTGTGTGTGTTTGTGTTCGACCAAAAAACCATCCAATTATACAATAAATAGATGACAATGAATATAAAAACTAAAATTATAAAAGTATATATCCAATGAATGTATTCTGCATGGTTTATAAAAAGATGAAAAATAATCATTATCTCAAATACTTATAGTGAACCTAAAAATTTATACATTCATTCTAAAACAAAAATCATTAAATTTTTAAAATCACATGAAATTTAGAAACTCACCTGTATTATAAATTAATTATATCATAATTCTCATATATTCATTTATTACATCAAAAATATTATATAATGATTATGTAAATATGAAATATATCTTTTGGAAAATTCCATATAAATATCCATTATTTAAAAATGAATTTTAATTCTAATTAGAAAATTATTTACCGTTTTTATAAAAATATAAAAACATGTGAAATTTTTATGAATATTCCACGTGACCTTTTTGTAAATGTATAATTTTTTTAAAATAAATCTATTCCATATAATAATAACTTATATAACCTAAAAATATTTTTCAAAACATTAAATATTTAATATTAACCAACCAAATAGAATTAACATATAACATAACTTATTTTTCCTCTTTAATGAGTTAAAATTATAGTATAATAAAAGATTAAATTAAAATGGAATAAAATCTAAAATCATAGAAAAATTTAAACCATTCCACAATTTAGCCACAATTATTTGGATGTTCAAGCACCAACCAAGAAATAAAAATTTGAAGGTGTCTAGAACTATTTGTACATCCAGTGTATGGTTTTCTAAATCATGCATCATTGCTTTATCTTTGGATCTGCATCCAGTTACACCCAAAAACTAGAAATAACCCAAAAAAACCCATATATTTGTAATATATATCAACAAAATTTCATCATAGAAATAATTAAATAAAAATATTAAAAAATCACGAAACATCCCAAGTCATTCCCCAGCTACATATAAAAACTCATGTATTATACTGAATGGAATTTATCGATCACTTATGTGTTACCTATCTTTTATGTCATAATGATTTATCTCTTATCTAATGGAATTATCAAAATATAATGTGGTATATGAAACAATTTGTCAATGAACAAACTATTATTATCCTACTATATCCCCACGGTCACCTTAGTATAAGTGTGAGAGAATGTTCCCAATCAATCCGGGTTAGAATATAGTCTTAGGGAATCACTAATGGGAATTTGGGAATGATTTCATCCCCAAATGTTAATAAATAATCAGAAAAATCATTCCAAGAATATTTCTTTGTTCATCCATCCCACCAAATTCATTTAATATGTTATAAGCAATATCAACTATAAAGAACAAAATAAAAAATTCTGATATAAGATAATAATTCAAACACACAATGGAATATAAAATTACACGAAGAATACATAACATGTAGTAAAAATAAAAGAGATATAATAGGTGGGTGAATAGAATATTATATTAATAAAAAATCCTAAATTATCCTCAAATATTTAAACTCGATACGAGAATCAGTTTATGACCCAAGGTCACCACGAGTTTCTAAATCCTTCACCTACCAAACCAAGGAATTATACCTACCAACATGACTGACTTCTCTAAATACAAGTTTCAAAACATAAGAGATACATACCCAACAGGGTGTGTGAGTGTATCACATGAGCAATAACATCCCAAAACCATCACTCTCAAATCCAACACTAAAATCGAGAAAGATTACATTTCCATCATTGATGCAAATAATGGTTACCCAATTTTTTCCACTCAAACCAAAAACATAAAAAAATAAAATTAGATAACTAGAATTCTTGAGAACCATTTAGTTTTATATTTTTAGTAAATTATTATAAACCCCTAGATAATCAATATTCTTTAAATAAAATGATAATTTTTCCCAACAGGACCCATGTTTTATTATTTCACATCAATACATGATAATCGTATATAAAAAATAACTTATAGATGTAATTCGATCAATATTATTATATTTATCCTATGGAAGAGGAAATATAGTAAGGGTTATCTATAATTATTTTTAAGTGTAAACATAAGAATTAAAAAAAATTCCATCGATGATAATAAGGAGTGAATGATGGTATGATGACATAACCAATGTGAATGAATGAATAATAAAATAATTGATACACATAAATTAGTGAATCATGAAAAATTATATATGATTTAAACAATGTATTGGGTCATAGTAATCAATAACCATGAGCTGTTTCATGATAATCCTTATCAAATATATCATTATAATCCCATAACAAGCATAAACAATTGTGTTAGTATCATAGGATATCATCTTCATATTAACAAATAAAACCCTTACAATCAGAATAACAATATTTTGAACATATAATATAATTATCTAGAGAACATAATCATTAGAAAATATATAAGAGCGCTATCTAAAAACACCTATCATATACTGAATAACTAGTTCACCTGAAACTACTTGGGAACACCAATAATATATAATGGTCAAGACCAAAAAATAAATTACATAGAGCATATTCATCATATTACATCTCATAGAAACATAAATTATTACATTCAAAACATGATTAACCCAAGGAAAATAAAAGGGTTCGATAATTATCATTTTGAAACATGATTGACTAGAGGAAAAGAAGTATGATCCATAAAAATCTCATTGAAACAATATTAATCCATCTAGAAAAATATTTTGAACGATATCAATATAAAATATATCAACTAGAGTACTATTAACAATAATGGTTGTAAAAATTGATTAATGGAAATACCATTAAAATATTATTAAATAATTTTTTTGCAAAATAATTTGTTTTTTGAAAAAAAAACACATTAAAAAATATGTGAACTTGTTTGAAACTGTTTTCTGGGTTGTCAACTCATAGTGTTGAGGCCATGACCTTGGAATAGGTTTCTCTTTAATTCCTTTGGGTTCTAGTAAGGGAGTGGGGATCAGTATAGACATACATCATTAAGGGTATTCCACGTAAATTCTATGGAGACAATACCATCTAGGTGATCGTTGAACGACTCACAATGTCAGCCACTACAATGATTATTGAGAGAAGAGTTTTTTAGAGAGTATGTGATTCCCCTACATATTGGAGATACCTCTTGTACATAAAATACCATAGTTCATAGATATAATCGGGATTCTCTCTTTGCATCCTAGTCATGGTCAACGAGGATTAGCAGGAGAGGATCCTTTGTGGTAAGACAATTCTTTTAGTTCATGCCTGGTGGTAGCACGATACTCTCTAGAAGATCACATGGGAGTGGTTGGGTCAGGTACATGCTCATATCCTCATCTATTTGGATATCCATTGGTTTGGATTTTGAGAAAGTATTTCCTTAAGGTGGGTATAATTTAATGTCTTGTATTTTCCTAGTTTAAATATATGAAAATTTCTAGGAAAATTCCATGACTAGGCAGTAAGATGACATGGGATTCCGAGGCCCAGTTGACCTATAATGGTTTGATGAAAATTGATATTTTTTTTATAGTTTGATTGTGTGGGTTTCCTAAATAAGTTAAATTAATCTAAAATGGGTGAAAAAAATCAGAAATCTTAGTCCACAAATGGGTTTAGGATTTCTTGTTAACCCTAGGTGTGACTTAACTATATTCGGTGTGGGTCTCCAGTGAGAAAACATGAAAATGATGTAACCAAAAATAAAATAATAAACGAAAATCATTTTTTAATAAAAATATTAATAACTCATGAGTGGTGACTCGGATTGGAAATATAACACCATCATTGTGTTCATAATGTGGTGTTTTCCTTATATGGGGTTTATCATCATCTGACTTGGGTTGACTACGGAAGATAATTTTTTAGGTTGTTTTAATACAGAATCGAATAATATTAAATTACATTATTTTATTTATTTATAAAAATTTCACTGTGACATTGCAATGTCATGATTCTTTGTGACTTAGCTTGTTTTGTTTCTTAAATGAAATAGCGTGGTGGAACAATAATGCTACAATCGGGATGATATGTTTTGTTTTCTTGCTAGTTAAAATGGAATTCATGGTTAACAGAGAACCCTAAAATTCCTTGGGAACTCTCTATAATGGCATTTGAAGCTCCCTCCAATATATGAATGACAATAAATGATGAACGTCAGTGGATAACAGAGCATGAATCAAGGATCAAGGATCAATGAACGATGGTTGCATAACTCAGTTCTTCACCAAAATCGGATCCAATCATCAAGGTTGGGTGTGAGTTTTAATCTATTTTCCATCCCCATTCATTATCCTTATTATGAATGTGGACTAATCTCATAACAAATTAATCCAAAATTTGTGGGTATTGTAGGTTGGGATTCACCTAGTGGGGTTTATTGGGGATTTATAATCTGAAATTTATTTTCCTTTGAGTTTAATTATTATTAATCCTTCTAATGTCATCTCACTAGTATTGACACGAACATAGATTGAGGTATATACTTATTTATTGGTTCATTCCTTTTTCCCTCCATTCTTCATTCGTCACAGTCGTTATTCATTTGGACCATGACTCAACAATTTATCATTGATCAATCATTGCACAATAGTATCTTGGTACAATGATATAATATCACAGATATGAGATGAATTTAGTATGATATAGGTGAAACAATGACATTGGAAGATGGATCGATGTGGTTTCAGATATATCATCGATCAAAAAAAATTGCAGCGGGATAGATTGTGGAATGGATCTGAACCCACAACATTGAAGGTAGAGACCTGAGGATCTTAGAACACCATATGTATCTAATATGAGCTCCATAGTTAATCTGATGGCCCATGGAAGGGTCTACCAGGGCACTGGTGCCGATGAATGATGGTGGATTAGTGTGGGGGCCATATGGTGGTGCAGAAAAGGATGGCCCCCATGGTGGTGGACACAGAATACCTTGGTGGTGCCTATATTGACTGTCCTCAAGTAGACGAACAATGTCCATGATTTCCTATCCGCATGAAATGAATCGGGCTAGACGGAGGTGGCGCACCCCGACACATGTGGTGATGTGTCATGCTCCTGGTCCAAATGTTGTTGCGCCGCATACTACTGGGTTGCATTCTAGTAGAGTTCATCCTGCGCAACACTAGATGGACTGGGAGTACTGGGCCACAGGGCTGCCCTGCAGGCTAGGTCCAATATCCCATCAGGCCATGCACAATGGGCCAAGCCGGACCAGTTCACGTCAGGTCGATTCATAGCCTACCCATAACTAGATCATCCATTTTTCATAATAATGGATGTATCATTACAACAGAGAGTTTTTTTGAATATCTTTCTATGGAATTATGACCCCAATGATGAGGAGGTCCTTTTGATATGGCTTGGTTGGTTTTTAGATGGATGAGTAGGGGATGGTAGTACTCTATATGTCATTACTATGAACAATTGACTTAGGATCCAAATCCCCTCATAAAGGGTGAAAATAGAGATTAGAAACACTACATTGGACTTTCTAATGATTTTTATTTCACAATCACATACATATTATAGAGGATAAACCATGTTTTAATGTGAGTTGTCTCATACCAACTTCAATAGTGACTCATCTAGCAAGAGAATGTATCACACCAAGAGGCATGGCCGATACTGCCTTCTCTTCATGGATCCATATATAGATTTTGTGGAGAAGGTGTGACCAATATTTATGTGGGAACTTATCCCATATCAAGGATTTTGTTTCCATTTGGTCCATGATTCCCCCAGTGAGACTTGATTACAGGACCCCCAATATGTGTATCATGATCAGATCGTTTCCCTCATGACTTCACATGAATAGCGTGCTTTGGGTAGTTATCAGTGTGTTCTCTTTGGGAGGGTTCCAAATTAATAGTTCCTCTTTGTGAGGGTCTCTGATGACTTCATAGCTCAGGGACTGAGTTCTCTTAGAATGAATGTGCCTTTTGGAAAATCTAGTAACCATGTATTGGTAGTGATATCATAACTCATTTTTTTGAAAGACCAGAAGTCGCAGGGAAATATCATGATTTATCAAGACTATATGTTCTCTCAGATAAATTTTACTATATTGTTCTACAAGCTTACTATTAGATAGCTAAAGGAGTGAGATCTCTCAAAATCAATCATCCTATAAGTCGAACCATATGAATTGATGTGGATGACACCTTGAGTCTTGGAATCCATTACGAGTATACCATGATCTTTTTGTTATATATATTGTTAACTATACCATTGTTGACATGAAAATAACTTCTTAGTGTTGTTTAATTTTTTGAATTTACATTGTATTTCAAGGTTCCCTACTGAGTATGGTTTTACTCACACCTACACGAGATTTTCCAGCAAGTGTCATGTCTTGTGCAGATAATGAACCCTTTTATGTAGTCCATTGTGGACCGGAGAAAGGTGGGGTATATAGTAACCTGACAGAGGATGTGTGCTTCTATGAAATCATGCATCCATTTCCGTACCAACCATTCTTGTAGGGTTTTCTATGTAGAAGTCCCATGGGATTTCACATATACATTGTTTTTTGCTATGATTTTATTCAATCCCTATTTAAATTACGTTTCTTACTATCATACCTTGTAATTGATTACTTTGTATTTTCAAAATCAAGTATTTCTGGGTCGGTGTTTTGTAAATGTTTATATTTTCTTAGTCAAAAACCTACAATTTTTATGGTATATGCCTACCCGAGGATTGTCACCTTCCTCTGGCTTATGGGAGACGAGTAATGATAACCATGGAAATTTGGCATCGTTCTTTTATAAAAAATAATTTAATTTAGCTAGTTACAAAATTTTGATAATATTATGAATTAGG
The DNA here is from genome assembly GCA_963277665.1 of Viscum album. NCBI lineage: Eukaryota > Viridiplantae > Streptophyta > Magnoliopsida > Santalales > Viscaceae > Viscum > Viscum album. Next base: position 588,132,496 of record OY728122.1, on the reverse strand, counting down.
ATATTAATATATATTGTTGTGAGTGTATTAATGATGATAATAAGATTACGGTTTTCAATAATATATATGTGTGTTAATTCAATGATATTTTGTTCTTTTGATTTTTTTATAATGATGACCTCATCACATCAACAGTTAAGGAGAACAAATATTAAATGACATTAGGGGTAATGGAATGAGATTTTAAGAATCCTTATAAGGGAAGTTCAATCATAAATATCTCAATTTCTATTTTCAATTATGTATAACCTCCAGATATTATAAATATCATTTTTTTAATCTAGATGTAGAGAAGAATTTTGTTCTCAATCGTGAACCAATGCGTAATTTTATCAATAATTTAAATCAATTTTTTATCTCTCAACATGTTGGTGACTTTAAAAAGAATTTTCTTTAGGTTATTGTGTTGTTTAATTTTACTCAAATAGAAAATAAACTAAATAATTAATGAAATATCATATTATATACCTGTAAAATAAATAAAAATCTATAAATTTCAAACTATTTTGGATGATTATGATTCTTTATTATATGAATTTTGTTGTTTGAATGAATGAATACTTTGTTCTTCATTGTAATTTTTTGAAAATCTATTTTGATAGTGTTTTAAAGAGAATTTGATATTACTAGATTTTCCTTGTCAAAATGATATTACTAATTAGAGATATTGATGATATTCAAATAGGAATTACTAAGGTTGAGGTTTTCCATTCATGTGGTATTATCAATTATAGAAGCACATAATAAATTGTTGCATGTGTGGTTTTGGAAGACATTATCGATGATTTGCCTCATTTAAATTGAAAAATTCGAGGTTTAATAGACATAATGGATGATCAAATTCCCAATTTATTTTTTAGAATAATGAAAGGAACTCCATAAGGAAATTTTGTAGTGAATCAATATATTTCTCAAATTATTGTGATAGAAGATACCATGCATCAAGTTGTATTGATTTCTATAACCCATGATTTTTTGAATATTAAATCCATAATATATTTCAATATTATTAGTTTGATATATAAATATTCTATTACGGGTGTGATTACCTTGTTCAAAGCATTTATACTGGATTTGAATGAATGTATAATCAAAATATTAACAATTTAGTTCATTTGTAATTATTTTCCTACTTCTAAAAAAGAATAAGTAAATCTAGTAGAGGATAATGTTTCATTAGAATATTTATGAAATAAAATGTTTAATTTAGCTACTCCCTTTCATGTTTATGATAATAATGTTTTATATGATAATCCACATGTGGAATACAATCATAATGTGTAAGATAGTAATGATGTTACTTATCCTAATCATGTTGAAGCTGATATTAGTTTCATTAAGGATCCACCTATTTATGATCATAATTGGGGAGAAATATTTCTATCTTAGTTGGATGACCTATTTGGAGAAGTTAATTATTTCAAGGTTGTGATGGAATAGTATATAACTTATGTTAATATATTTTACAAATAATTCATTGTCTAAGGATGATTTGTATTCTTTAATGAATCTATAGGAATCTCAGTTTTATCATATTCAAAGAATTCCAATTACTTCTCTAAATATGGAATCGAAGATAAAATTTAATGGTTTAAGGTGAACAATCATATATTATTTGGATTCCACTTAGAGTGCCATATATTTGGAACAAAAAATAAAGGATCTATGAATAAAGGTGTTGTAACATATAAGTGGGAAGAAGACTCATTTACCCATTACCAACTGAATGAACTTATTATAAAAATATATTAGGTTTTTTCTCTAATAATTAATCGAGAACTATAGTGGAGTTTACATTCAAAAATATGATGTATTTCCAATATTACTCAACATAATATCCAACGTTTGTATTAAACACTAAGATATTTGTGTAGTATGGCTCTGGGAAATGTTCAATTGAAAACGTGAAATATTTACATTCCATCTAGAGAAGTTTGATTATATATATATATATTTTTATATTTGTAGGATAATTGAATAGCTTCTATAGTCAACTAATCTTAATTTTCAAATTCTTCCGGAAAATATTGATATTATTTTTCAGATCCTTTAAATCAATGTACTACTAATAAAAGAAAGGCAGTTTTGATTAATAACACATGATTCAAATATCTGAAGTTTCAATCTTTCAAATATTCAATTTGATGGGTTGAAGTAGTCCATCCATAGTTTTGAATAGAATTTATATATTGTGATTTTACTAGTACCCTCTTCCGAAGGATATGAAAATGTTTTATAATTATTATTGACATATGTATGAATGAAATAGTAATAATAATATAGTTGGGTGTATATTACCACTTTTAGTTACATGGTTTATGATATAGTAGACTAATAATTCTATATCTGCATCATGTGTCCGACCAGTGCCTGATGGATATATTTGATTCATCTTCTATATATATTGTAATGAGAACCAAATTCAAATTTATGATTCGTCAAAAACATATTCATACACATCCTCATTGTTTTTAATGAATAAATTGAATATTTTTTTATCTATAGTACATGATATATTTATTTTAATCCAATACATTACCTTGGAGGATATTTCATAAGATAGTGAAGACATTAGATTTCAGTTTGGATTAGATGCATAGCTTAGTGATATCTTTTGTGAATATAATGATACTCTATTGAGATCATTTTCTTTTCCACCTATCTATACTCAATCATTTATGAATAATCCTCCTAATAATCTCCATTTTTATGTTCCCCAATGATATTTATTATTCACTATTTGATTAAACTGATGGATTAAGCATAATATTTGAATTGGTTTTAGATATTTTTTTAATTTTTATATACAACTCTTGGAAATTTAGAGGTAAATTATATAATATGTTTCTAGATTTATTCATTTAATGTTAATTTTTAAATTCCATTATAATTATTATTCATATCATTGAATAATATTAAAATATTTCATAATAGTAAATGTGATATTGGGAATGGTTCTCTCAATACATTTAATGTTATATTTAATATCCAAAAAATTGGGAGGTTGGAGAAGAAAATTTATCTGGTGTTAAATGTGCATCCATTGAATAAAAAATCATTGTTATATGTGTCTAATGATCATTAAAATGGGATATTATTAGAATCATTAATGTGATTAAAACATATTTCAATATTTCAAATATTTTGATTCCCAAAAAATCCTTATTTCTTATAAATGGTTCTTACTAGGGATTTCATGATTTTAACAAAGAAAAACTTTGAAGAATAATTTCAAAATGATTTTATCAAACAAGAGTGATATATCTAAAAAATATATTTATTATTAAAATGATAATTATTACACTAATATAAGAATTAATTTATTGGAAAACATATTTATCTAATGCATCAATGAATTATATTAAAGATAGTATAAATGTTTTTTTTTCACAATTATATTTAATCTTACAGTCTATATGAATATAATGATTAGAAAATAATTTAATTAAATTATCTATGATGTTAATAAATATACATTCATAATGAAGTCATGAGAAGAAAGATAAATTTTCTAGGTTATATGATATATATCTTTTATTTTGTATATTTAAATTCATTAAATTAAAACTAATTAATAAATTATATTAAATACTAAAATAGTTGTGATCTATGAATATTTTTATCATATGGAATTTTTCCCTATTATATTACTCAAATTACCTTACCAAAATAGTCCTTACAAAAATTTATCATATGTAGAACGTGTTATCATATTGGTGATCTATATTTTATTATAAGTGTTATATTATAAATTGGATATTCTGTTTTACAAACCATTTTCTTATTCTAATGAATTTATAGGAGCTTATGTGCAATATAAATGATGTTTTCTAAATATGAAATATTATATTTTGAAATTATTCATTTTTCTACAAATGGAATTTTCTGATAAAAACACATTCTTCTAAATCAGACCATCACAATTCAGACAGTTTTTTTAAATAATTATAGATAAAATTATTTTACAATTACTTTTGATTTTGGAATGAATTTTCACATTTCCATTGGGATTTATAATATATCATATTTCTAATTCCTAATAATATATACTAATAGTATATCATGTGGTTTTATGAAAGAAGATCAACTAACATATAAAAGATATAAGGAAAATAAATTTTATAAAATAAAATATGGAATAAATTGAATATAACTATTAATTTTGTATTGAAACATCCCTTCTTAATCTTCATTATTTTTTTTGCGTAAAATATTATCCTTTTTAATATATGAACCTCTAGAGATACTCTTTAATGAAATTATTCTTTTTTAGAAACTTTTTTTATTATCTATCAATTATTTCTTAGAACTATATGTTTTACCTATACAACTATTTTTTTCATCTACATGCCCATATGAACTCATTGACTTCAAGTGTTCAATGACCGGAGATAAGAATTTTAAATTTATAGGTTAGTTGAAAGTAATTGGATGTTTTATAACATGTAATATAAGAATTCACTCAGTAGTGAAGCCCCCATAAAAGGGATAGTATAGTAAAAATATTCCTTCCGATGGAGTGTCATATTTGTGGAGTCAATTAATGAATATTTCTTTCTTAAGCCACATTAAATATTATGTGTTCTATATACCTCTGACTTTATAATTTAATTTATAATTATTTTTAACAGATCACAAAAAAAATTATTTCTAAAATGGAGTGGGTTTTCACTTAAGAAAATTTCAATAACTCAATTCATCCCTAGCTTTTACCATGTTCTATATTAATCAAACTAGAAAAAAATTATAATCTCTTTTCACTACCTCTAATTATTTGAGAAATAACAATGATTTTTTTACGTTATGTGGAATAAAACCACTATAAATTAACATATATCATTCTTCATATAGTTTCATTCTACATTATTATAATCTCTTAAAATATTATTTTTACCTTAAATATATATAAATAATATAATTATACTTTTACAATAACGAAATTATTCCAAAAAACATTTTCATAATCATAATCATAAATTATATTTTCTATGTTCATGTATGGGTTTTCCTAACCACCATGTTAAATAATAATCCATATAAATATCATTGATGTATATGAGAACTTAATTACTCGTAATATATTATACAAATAATTAAATAGTGATTTTATTTCATTATTTCGGGATTTGTAATGTTTACATTGAACACATTAATTATGATTACAACATCCTACCATTAAAAAACTGAAATACATGCTTATGTTTTATTTCATCATTAAGGATCATAAAGAAAACTCCCACAAAATGAAATTATAAAATTATAAATTATTATAAAGATTAAATTCTTGTAGCTTGTATGATCTAAGAATACGGATCTTTGGGATAAAAATGATGAAGATAAATATAATTTTGCATGTAGTCTAAAATGATTATGATTACTTACATCTCATATCAAAATTATATAAAAACTAAATAATTTACATGAATTGAATAATAATAATTTATTTTTATATAATGTAATGTTGATAAATATATTTATATAATAGATTATTTAGAAATTTGTGTTTTTTATACATGTTAATAATGTGAATTTCACTATGTAGGGAAACATGGTATGCGTGTATTGCCTTAAATTTTATCCTATTCAGATATATTTAATATTACACATTTTGTTTACTTTGAAATTGATTTTCCACATTCAATGAAATAATTTTTCACTATGATCCTATCATTATTCATGTTATAAAATTGTACATTTATGATGTTATGATTGATTGTGTTTTTATGTTAACATTTTTTTGTATGTAATGGTTTAATTCCAAAAATTAATTATTTTATAAATGTATAAATTTTTTAAATAATTATATTAATATGGAATATGTTATAAATACTTGTTTGATTTAAAAATTATTTAACTTTCCTTAATTTTTTTATATGTTCAATGTCATGATCTCTAACAATATATGGTGGTTCAATTAATATTTTACTTGAATCAGAATATTTTTTATGACTCAAATTCTTCTTCATGAAAACATAAATTATGTACATTATTATGATCAAATAAGTCTCGTTTATCTTTTTATTTCTATTTCTATATGATGTTTTATATTTTTCTATATATAAGTGACTTATTTTCATCTATATCACATTTTTAAATGAGATATATTCCCAAATAAAATATTGAGATTATAAATATTAACACTAATTCATTTAAAAATATTTTTTTCCATTATTTTCATTGTATTCTTTTAAGCCAAATTTACCTATTCAGTTTTGGGAAAAAAATATGCATTATTTTCAATGATCCTATTAATTATCTTTAACAACTATAAAAATGAAAACATAAATTTTTTTAGGATGTGGTATTTCAAAAAATGTTATTTCAAATTATTATAATATGTTTTTATTTCTTTATAAATCCAATGTTGTATCTTTAAATCCCCATTTCATTTAATAATAACTACATAATTTAAAAAACAAATTTCTAATTTTTAGTTTTAAAATATAAATTCTTCCCCTAGATTTCAATTAATTTCTTATTGAAAATAATGTTTGATACTGACATGCACCATAATTTTTTTAAATGGTGAAATTTATTCTGAAATCATTATTAATTTTTTTGTGATCACATATTTCTTCTACATTTATAATTTTATATTTGTAATTGTCTCTTAGTTTTCAATGATTATCATAGATATTAATTTTCACCTATTTTTAAAAATTAGTTTATTTTATATTATTTTATATGGTAAATGATGTTTCTTATTCCCAAATTTATTTTCTTAAAACTACTAAAAAATATTTTTTTATCTACATCGTTGTCCTTTGAGAGAGAAATTTTCAATAAAAGGTGTTTTAAAATATATATATTTTTCAAATAAGTAGAAATTTTAAAAAATATAGAATTTTAAATTTATTAAATGAATTTTATTTGTTAATATATCATATCAATATTATTTAGGGTTAAGTTATTATATTATTATTAAATAGTTTATTTTTAGGTTGTTAATTTAAATTACAATTTTAAATAAAATTATATTGTATATGATTATATTAAGAAGTATTTATACATAATAATATATAAAATAATTTCCAATAGAAATGATTTTTAGAGAATAATATTATGCATTTAAAAAACATTTCTGAATTATGAAAATGAATTTCAACCCTGTAATTATATTCTGTAATATTTTCCATTAATAAAATACAATTTTAGGACATTTACATTAATTAAATATTATATTTGTAAAATATTGGTTTTGATGACTTTTAAAGGAAAATAAAATTTATTATCATTATGATATTAAAAATAATATAATTATATTTGATAAAAAAATTAATTTAAACATACATAGAATATTTATGCTTAAAATTAAACTTTTTTTGTAAACATGTTATTATGAAATAAATGCAATAATAATAAAATTTATTTTTAATAAAATTAAATTTTTTATATGAAAAATTGGATCGCATATTCGGGCTAATTATGTCTAAATAATCTAATATATTCAAAATTTATTTCCTGGTAATGAATATAATTTACATTGGAAAAAACAATTACCATGATATAACTAAAAATAGTACAAATAATAAATATAATAGAAAAGGAATTAAAACAATTTTAAGTTATAATTATTAGATGAGATAAACATTATATCATCCTCTAATTTTTTTTTCAATTTAGGATTCTTTATGTCATATAAAATATGGATGATTTTATATTAAGGTGAAATATTTACAGAAAATGAAAATCTCAGCAATTATTAATTGTTCCTCAAAACACAGATTTAAGAAAATTAAAAAAAATATGTTACCAAATAAAAATATTAAGATATTAATTATTTTATAATTATATTCCTCTTTACCGAGCCTATATTAAAATTATATTGACTTAAGACCTCAATTACTAATGTGTCTTCCAAGGGAATGCAAAGTCTACCACATAAGTGTCTTTTTTCCTAAATTCATTTTTTATTTTTTTATACATAAGAAAATGTATCTTTATAATTAATATATAATGAAATTATTATTATTTTTAGTACACAATGTCATTTGATATATAAGAATTACTATTTGCCTACTTATCCCCTTTATATTATAAAAAACCAATCCATCATTCGTGCATTCTATGGACTACTGCCTCCATGAATCGACGATGATTGTTTTTCACCACCTCCTATATTAAATTATATTTTTGGTGAAATTTTTGAATAAATATAATATATATACTATAATTATTAAAATAAATTTTAAATTTATAATCCGACGTATGTCCCTCTCATTCATTGAGAAATAAAATCTTCAACGGTTCATTGTGCACTCTACCATCTACCTAAAGTATCATATCTTGTTTATAATCTAATTTCATTATTATATTTTAAAATGTATAAAAATATTGTTAATGTGAAAAAAAATTAATATAATTTATTTATTCATCTGAAAATTTTAATTTTATGGAAATAAAAACCATTTTTAAAATCAAAATCATTCATTAATTAGGGTCTGTAAATGTTCGGGTCAGACATACCACCTTGTTGAATATGCTTTAAAATAATATCATCGATGACAGTAACAATATAATTAATGAGAAAATATATTATAAATAAATAAATAAATATTTAAATCAGTTTTTGGAGGGATAATGAGAATATTTAAATCATTAATTTTGATAGGGGAAACCCTTTTCATAAAACCATTAGAACATTGTTGCCAACGATTTCATATTTAACCGTCATAACCAAAAAATGGTTGACTTTTATATGAAATAAAATATATTTTGACATACTAAATTAAAATATATTTTTTGACCTTAGAATGATGAACCTTCTGATAATAATTACGAACAAAAACAAAATAAAAAAATAAATTACAAAGGATTTTGATTACTCACACTCGATATCTAAAATATATAACAAATAAGTAATATACATGAAAAAAATAATTAGATATTAATATTATATAATTTTATGGATATGAATAGGGTTATTAAATAGAATATTATGACAACGTGCATGTACCCTAGTGGAACAGTCTAATGTTTGGAATCCAAAAAAGCAAGGATCAAATCCGGGAAGGGACTAATTTCATGTCACACTACTGGAAAAAGAGGTATTTACAACGGTTCACAACTATTGGGAAAGGCCGCAGAACCGTATGGAATATCTATCCCAACGGTTATGCAAACTGTGGGGATGTAACCCGTTGGGAAAATTTTTCCCAACGGTTTAAAAAGAACCATTGGGATAGGTTAGAAAAATCAACCTCTCCCAACGGTTAACATTAACCGTTGGAATATGTTTTCCCAATGGTTTTAAGTAAACCGTTGGGAAAACCAAACAAAATCTCTATATTTTCCCAACGGTTCACTCCAAACCGTTAGGAAAAATCCAACTATACTTATTTTCCTAAAGGTTTGAAACCGTTGGGAAAGAGTTTACACCAACAGTTCAATCAGAACCATTGGTATAAACCTCCTTATAAGACTATGGAAATAGTTTCAAACCATTGGCATAGCTGATGCTGTGTAAATTGCACAGTAGCCTGTAATTTCCACAATAGCATGCAATTTGTACAGGGGAGGAGCAGGGTCTCCATTCACCTGTGATTCTTCAATCCCTCTCCTTTACATGCAATAACCAACTAACATATACATATACAGAACAAATTCATATACATTTAACATATAATATATCCTGAAACTATACACATTTAGAATTAAATCATAATTCATAACGTAATTATAAAGATACATAATTTGGAATTCATTTTAAAATTCATTTAGAATTCATTTAGAATTCATTTTAGAATTCATTTAGAATTCAATTTCAAATTTAGATGAATATTATATGTGAAATTTGGAATTCAATTCATAATTTGATCAGTTTTTCATATACATGTGTTTTTATTATATATGATATCAATTTTAAACAAAATACATGAACTTGGAGTAGTACCAGTCACACCATGCCTCTTATTGAGGAATGATTGACTAGTGCACGTCACACATGACCCATTGATCATTTTCCTAAAGTATCAATATATTCTGAAAGGGTTTCATTGGTTTTCTATATGCCAATTATTATCACATAAAATGTAGTTCATTTAAAAAAATGACATTTTTGAGTGATCCCTGTCACACCGCAAGTCGGATTGAGGCGGGGTTGACTGTTAAACTTCACAAATAACCCATTGATTTTTGTCCTAATGTTTCCAGAGAATCCGAATGTGTTTGGTCAGTTTTTCGTATGTCATTTGTTGGTTTCAATTAAAATGCATTCTATTTCAAATAAAAGTGATCCACTTTGAGTTGTGGCGGCCACACCGAGGCTCAGATTGAGGATTGGTTGACTCGTACACATCAAAAAGGACCCATGTATCCTTTTCCTAATGTATCAACACAATCCGAATGTGTTTGGTCAGTTTTCCGTATGTCAGTTGTTCTTTTCACTTAAAATGATGTCCATTTTAAACTATAGAGAGACACTTAGAGTGATCCCAGCCACACCGTGACTCGGATTGAGGTGGGGTTGACTCTTACATGTCACAAATGACCCATGGATCGTTTTCCTACAGTTTCAATTGAATCCTAATGTGTTTGGTCGGTTTTTAGTATGTCAGTTGTTGTTTTCACTTAAAATGTTTTCCAATTCAATGAAAAGTGAGTCACTATGAGTTGTCTCAGCCACCCCAAGGCTCGTATTGAGGCGAAATTGACTCATAAACATCAAAAATGAACCCTGGATTGTTTTCCTAAGGTTTCAACGGAATCCAAATGCATTATGTGGGGTTTCAGTATGGCAGTTTTTGTTTTCACTTAAGATGTTTTCCATTTCAAAAAAAGTGAGTCACTTTGAGTCGTGGTGGCCACAACGAGGATTGGATTGAGGCGCGGTAGACTCATAAATGTCACAAATGACCCATGGATCCTTTTCCTTAAGTATCAACAGAATCCAAATGTTTTTGGTTAGTTTTCTGAATGTCAGTTGTTCTTATCACTTAAAATGAAGTCGATTTTAAACTATAGAGAGACACTTCGAGTGGTTCTGGCCACACTACTCCTCAGATTGAGGTGGGATTTACTCGTACATGTTATATATTACTCATGGATTGTTTTCCTAACGTTTAAAAGGAATAGAGATGCATTTGTTCAGTTTTCCGTATGTCAGTTGTTGTTTTCACTAAAAATTATGTCCTTTTGAAACAAAAGAGAGACACATCGAGTGGTTCCGGCCTCATCGCGCCTTGGATTGATGTGGAGTTGACTCATACACGTCACATATGACCCATGGATCGTTTTCCTAAAGTTTCACCCGATTCCAAATGCGTTTGGTCATTTTTCCGTATGCCAGTTGTTCTTTTCAGTTAAAATGATGTATATTTTAAACAAAAGAGATACACTATGATTGGTTCTAGACACACCGCACCTCGGATTGAAAAGGGGTTGACTTGTACACATCACATATGAGTCATGGATTGTTTTTCTAAAGTAACAACACAATCAAAATCCGTTTGGTTGGTTTTCCGTATGTACTTAAAATGTTTTCCATTTTTAACAAAAGAGAGACACTTAGAGTAATCTCAGCCACACCATGACTCGGATTGAGGCGGGGTTGACTCGTAAACATCACAAATGGCCCATGGATCGTTGTCCTAAAGTTTAAATGGAAACCGAATGTGTTTTGTTAGGTTTCAGTATGCCAGTTGTTGTATTCACTTAAAATGTTTTCCATTTCAAAGAAAAGAGAGACACTTTGAGACGTGGCGGCCACACCAAGGCTTGGATTGAGGGCAGGTTGACTCATACACATAAAAAATGACACATGGATCCTTTTCCTAAAGTTTCAACACACTTTGAAGGTGTTTGTTCAATTTCCCGTCTGTTAGATGTTGATTTCACTTAAAAATAAGTCCATTTTGAACAAAAGAGAGGATTCTTGAGTGGTCCTGGCCACACCACGCCTCAGATAGAGGCGAAGATGACTCGTATATGTCACATTTGACCCATAGATCGTTTTAATTAAGTTTCAACAGAATCCGAATGTGGTTGGTCGGTTTGTAGTATGTTAGTTGTTGATTTCACTTAAAATTAAGTCCTTTTTTAACAAATCATAGGCACTTTGAGTGGTGTCGTCCACACTAGGCCTCTGATTGAGGTAGGGATGACTCGTACACATCACATATGTGTCATGGATTGTTGTTCAAAAGTATCAGCACAATCAGAATCCGTTTGATTGGGTTGGCGTATGTACGTAAAATATTGTCCATTATAAACAAAATACATACATGTGGAGTGATACCGGCCACACCGTGCTTCAGATTGAGTCGGGGTTGACTCTTACACATCACATATAACCCCTGGATCGTTTTCCAAAAGTTTCAAAACAATCCAAAAGCATTTGGTCAGTTTCCTGTATGTCAGTTTTTGATTCCACTTAAAAATAAGTCAATTTTGAACAAAAGAGAGGGATTTTGAGTGGTCTCGGCCACACCGCGCCTCAGATTGAGGCGAAGGTGACTTTTAAACATCTCATTTTACCCGTGGATCGTTTTCCTTAAGTTTCAATAGAATCTGAATGCATTTGGTCAGTTTTTCATACATCAGTTCTTGATTTCACTTAAAATTAAGTCCATTTTTAACAAAACAGAGGCACTTTGAGTTGTGTCGGCCACACCGGGCCTCGGATTGAGCCAGGGTTGACTCAGACACATCACATTTGTGTCATGGATCGTTTTGAAAAAGTATCAACACAATAAAAAGCTGTTTGATTGTTTTGACGTATGTACGTAAAATATTGTCCATTTTAAACAATAGAGGGACATTTTGGGTGGATCTGGCCACACCACGCCTTGGATTGTGGCGGGGTTGACTTGTACTCGTCACATATGACCCATGGACCTTTTTCCTAAAGTTTCAACAGATTCACAATGCATTTGGTCGGTTTTTTGTGTGCCAGTTGCTGTTTTCACTTAAAATTAAAGTTGTTTTGAACAAAAGAGAGTCATTTTGAATGGTACCATCCACACCGCGCCTCTTATTAAGGCGGGTTTGACTCGCACACATCACATATGACCCATGGATCATTTTCCTATAGTATCAACTGAATCTGAATGCGTTTGGTCAGTTTACCGTATGTCAGTTGTTGATTTCACTTAAAATTAAGTCCATTTTTAACAAAATAGAGGCATTTTGAGTGGTGTCGACCACACTGAGCCTCGTATTGAGGCGGGTATTACTCTTACACATTAAATTTGAATCATGGATCGTTTTCCTTATGTTTCAATATAATCTGAATGTGTTTGGATGGTTTTTCGTATATCAGTTGTTGATTTCAAATAAAATTAAGTCCATTTTCAACAAAACAGATGCACTTTGAGTGGTGTCGGCCACACTGGGCCACGAATTGAGGTGAGGTTGACTTGTACACGTCACAAATGAGTCATGGATTTTTGTGAAAAAGTATAAACACAATCAGAATCCGTTTGATCAGTTTGGGGTATGTACGTAAAATATTGTCCATTTAAAACAAAATAGGGACAATTTGGGTGGTTCTGGCCACATTGTGCCTTGGATTGAGGCAGGGTCTACTTTTACATGTCAAATATTACTCATGTATCAATTTCCTAATGTTTCAACAGATTTTGAACCCATTTGGTCGGTTTTCCGTATGCCAGTTGTTGTTTTCACTTAAAATTAAAGTCATTTTGAACAAAAAAGAGAAATTTTGAATGCTACCCTCCACACCGCGCCTTGGATTGAGGTGGGGTTGACTCTTACATATCACATATGACCTTTGGATATTTTTCTTATAGTATCAATAGAATCCAAATGCATTTGGCCGGTTTACCGTATGTCAGTTGTTGATTTCCCTTAAAATTAAGTCCATTTTTAACAAAACAGAGGCATTTTGAGTGGTGTCGGCCACAACGATCCTCGTATTGAGGAGGATATGACTTAAATATGTCACATTTGACTCATGGATCATTTTCCTTATGTTTCAATAGAATCTGAATGCGTTTGGTCATTTTTCTGTATGTCAGTTGTTGATTTCACTTAAAATTGAGTCCATTTTTAACAAAACAGAGGCACTTTGAGTGGTGTCGGCCGCACCGGGCCTTGAATTGAGGCGAAGTTGACTCGTACACGACAAATATGAGTCATGGATCATTTTTAAGAAGTATGAACTCAATAAAAAACTATTTGATTGGATTGGCGTATGTACGTAAAATATAGTCCATTTTAAACAAAATACATACACTTGGAGTGATACCCGCCACACCGCACATCGTATTGAGGCGGAGTTGACTTTTACATGTCAAATATGACCCATGGGTCGTTTTTCTAATGTTTCAACACAATATGAAGGTTTTTGGTCCATTTCCCATATGTCGGTTGTTGATTTCACTTAAAATTAAGTCAATTTTGAACAAAAGAGAGTCAGTTTGAGTGATCCTGGCCACACTGTGCCTTTTATTGAGGCGGTTATGACTTATAGACATCACATTTGACCCAGGGGTCATTTCCCATATGTTTCAATAGAATCTGAATTTGTTTGTTCAGAGGGGAAGGGTCTAGTCGGGTACGCGGAGATGCTTGTCTACCTCTGGTACGAACCTCCCTCGTATCATCGGCCTAAGTACTGAAAGAATGGAATAATGAAAAGTACACATACTTATTTACCTATAAAATCTAAACATAGACAGAACATATCCGCATCATGTCAAAAAAAATAACACAAAGGATCGGACAAAATAGAAGCAGTCATGCAGAGTAATGACAAGTGCACATACAGATCGAAAGTAGCTAATTTTTTTTTCATACATGCCATGTTTATTTCCTAAAACAAAGTAAAAAAAGCAAAATTATGAAACACTAGAACATGGGTTGAATCCCATGAAGCACTAAGTTTAACTTCTTCAGCCAGATGGATGGACATTGGTCAATCGTCTTGGTCCATCAGCTCATAACTCCTCTGCCTCTTACAAGAACTGGGGGCCATGTCATCAAGCTCATAGGGACGCATAGTGGGATTGATCACATCAGGAGCATATCGGGCATGAATTTGGTGTGGAAGTAAGTGAATCTGGCGCTCTTCATCAGCCAGACGCTGAGTCACCCGTCGTGCGAGGTCAGATGGAGACAGGACGTGCACATCAATGATCATGGAAGAGGGAGGAAAGCTAGACATTGTTGGTTAAGATGCATCCACAAATAGATTTTTTTATATATATTAGAACATTTATAAATGTTTTTCCCATTTTGACAAACAATTAATGTGTGAAAATTTTGAAAAATAACTTATCGGATATATAAAAATGGATTTACTCATGGGCATGATGCATAATATCTCAAATATTCCTCATTGGAACCCAATTTGAAATTTTAATCCATTATCAAATGTCTTATATAAATTTATTTTTATTTGGGTCCTTTGGGTTGAATTATTTTTGTAAAATCTATCCAATGGAGGATAGACTAGTGAAATGGAATACAATTGGATGATATGTGGTGAAAACCATATTATAAGCATTGTTTAGGATATTATTTATGTGGTTTGAGGATCAAATCTATCTTTTTAGAGAAAATCCAGCATGTCCAAGTTTGGTGGTCAATGTTTTGAAGTGGGGGTTATTTGGTGGTTGTGGAGGGGGATGTGGGGGATGCCCAAGGTCTAGGAGGAGGGGTGGGGGGCTGTCCAAGGTCCAGGAAGGGGTGTGGGGGGCTATCCAGGGTCAATGAGAAGGGGAGAAGGGGCATTCCATTGTCCAGGAAGGAGGGGGGGCTGTCCAGGGTCCATCGAGGTGGGGGGCTATCCAGGGTCCAAGGTGGAGGGTGGGGGTGGGGCTTCCTAGGGTCCAGGGTGGAGGGTGGGGGGCTTCCTAGGGTCCAAGAAGGAGGGGGACTATACATGGTCCTCGGAGGAGGGTGGAGGGGGTTGTCTAGGGTCCAGGAGGGGGATGTCCATGTTTCAGGAAAGAGGGGGGCCAGGCTGTCCAAGTTCCAGGAGGGGGGGACTGTCCAGGGTCCAAGAGGGGGGGGGGGTGTCCAGGGTCCATGAGGAGTGGGGGCTCTGTTAAAGGGAAGAAATTCCCAAATAATTGATTGAAAATTAACTAAACCTAATCCAAAAAACATTACAATTCCAATCCATCACCCAACCAACATCCAATTCATCCTAAATATCACTAACCTTCGCATGACATAAAAAAACAACCTAGTTTATACCAATTTAAAACAGAAAATAAAAATAATAGATGAAAAACATTAAAACTAAGGATGTACTTACAGATTTAGAGTGTATAAATAAAAAATTGTTTGATTTAAGATGGATCTATGAGTGGATCGAGTTTTTGAGTCTTTGTATAGAGAGATCCCAAACGTCTAGGTCAAATCAAAATAGAAAATAAAAAAATAAATCAAGAACATTATAACAGAGGTAGAATTTATAGATTTGAAGTTTAGAACAGAAAAATTGTTTGATTGAAGAGGATGGATGTAGTTTCGGAGACTGGGTAATGAGAGAGCGTCGGGAGAGGTTCAATTTAGGGCTGAAGTCGAGCGGAGGGGGACTACAATCGAGCGGAGGGGCTACCAGACACCCGAACTGGATTTAGGGGAAAACATTCAAAACGGTTTTTAAAAACTGTTGGGAATGTAGAAATATATACCATCGGTTAGTGTATAACCATTGGAAAAAGTGTCTTAATTGAGGCCTATACCAATGGTTTTACAAACCATTGGTAAAATGCTTCATAAAATCCTCTATAACAACGGTTTTCTAAAAGCCGTTGGTATACAAGACCATTCCCAATGGCTTATCAAACCGTTGGGATATAATCGTTGGTAAAAATGGGATTTCCAGTAGAGTCCTATAGCAGCACTGTAGCAGTACTTTAGCAACGACGGAACTGTAACGGTAGAGGAACTGTTGCGTCGAATGCTCTGTAGTTGGAACTGTAGCAGCGACAGTACATTAGCATGGACTGTAGTAGCCCGAGTACTGTAGTAGAACTATTCACCGAGGAGTCTTTTTGCCAAAAAGAGGTCTTTTAGGCCTAGTATTTAGGCCACTTGGCCTTGGTCTTCGGGCTATGTAATGGGTCTCCCTATACCCAATATAATGAGGTCATTGCTTTAAATAATAAAATGAGGCTTTGGCCCAAAACATTAAAAAAAATAGAATATGAGGTTATATATTTTTTTTGAAGGATTTTAGTGATCATTTAACAATTCTAGGAAATAATGTAAGAGTTTCATATCACAATTTTTCACCCCTTAAAACACATTTATTATTACATGCAATAAATTATACATATTGGTATTTCTAAAAACTATTTAAAATTTTGTATCTTAATCTAATGATTATTCACAGTATTTACTATCTCATATTTAATAGTAATATTCAGTGGTTTTTATCACCAAACATTCTAATGTTGTAATTGGTTGTTATTTCAAATTCCATTCTTTGAGATACGTTTTTATTATGCATCTAATTTTGATTATGTTTTATATATATAGTATATTTAATAAATTAATCAATTGAAGACTTTTAATTCATGGTATTATTTGGTAAATATAAATCTATCTATTGTTATAGGGGGTTTATAGAAATATTACATGATTCATAGTATTTTTGTCGAATTAAATTTGTTCTCCTTATGTCATAAATTGTGTACTTGTTTGATATCTTATAATCTGTTTTTATAATTGAAATTAAATTCCTATATTATATTTTTTCATTTTAATGTGAATGTATTTTTTTATTGATATTATTTTCATGATGAAATACCCTCTGATATTAATGTTTTAATTTGGAATGAATAACTCATATTCTTTCAAATTGAATTTTTCCACCATGTATGTACATTCATTTAAAGTAATGTAATCCTCTAAATTTTGATCTCAAATAAAAATTATTTCCATTATCCTCAGAATTAAATTTATCTATTTTCGAAAAGAAAAATAAAATTTCTTTTTTATGATGTGGGTTTTTGAATAATCAGATTTCAAAATATTAAAAATTAAACTCCATCATTTCAATGTCAAATGTTATACATTGTACCACACATTTAAATTGATAAACATTAAATATAATCGTGGATAAATTTTAAATTATAAACATTAAAATATTATATCTTATTAATATTTTACTCAAATATTTAAAAAAACAACATTTGAATGTGAGGATTAAAAAATATATTTTAAAAATGAATTAAATTTTCATATAAAATTACATTTAATGATTTATACATAGAAATATTTCCCTACCACAGTTTAAATTTTATAATAATCATTACTTATTTGTATCCATGGTTTGTATAATAAATTAATTTTTGACAAGTTTTTTAAAATAATTATTTTATAATGATTTTTAAATATGATGTATTTTCCATATTTAAAATTTTAATTTTTTATAAACTCCAAAAAATAGTTTTTCATATAAATAATTTCACTTTTACTTCATATTATTATTTATAAATGGTAATGTTAAAAATAGAAAATCAAACATATTTTTACTTTTTTTATTATTAAGTGTTATTTTATACCATATAAATGTTACATCACATCCATTGTCTTCCCTAGTCATTTATGGTCAATAAACAAAAAAATTATTTCAATTACATCAATTCTAAAAACACTATTTTCCATATATGTAAATATAATGTCTTAAAGAATATTAAATAAACTTATTAATTAGGAAACTATTAACTAAACCATATATCATTTATCTGTATGGTGTCAACACAATATGGTATATTATTTTAAATAATGGTTGTTAACAGATAATGTTCCCTGAAATACAAGGATACATATTTAATTTATATTGGTATATCATGTTAAAATTGATGATATAATTATGGAAATTTTCCTTACATAATTCCATTTAAATGTGACATTGAACTCATTTTATTTATATGGTTTTGAAATGTTAGTGATTGTTTTATTATAGAACACATAAGTAATGTTTATGATGTTTGGGTCATATATCACCGTCCAATGCATTGTCTTATGTTTATATTCCCTGAGATAGTATTTCGGGGGAAACATGTTAGTTCTTATATGTTTGGGAATAATTATTTTTTATACTAATTCATGCATTGACATAATGATTTTGTATAAATAAGAATTGGAAAAACCATCATCTCATTAGGTTTTTCAATGGTTATAGTTATCCAATATCCCTAAGTATTTTTTCAAATTATTATAAAATTCTATATTTCCTCTCTTTAAAATATATTTTTAATTTATTTTTTATGAATATTTTATAAGATATTTCACACAATTTATGAATTCCATTCACTTCTTCATTATATAAGTTATATGATTTTTTTGTATTATTTTTTAATATATCCTGAAGATACCCATATTAATATATTATTTACACATATGATTATTAATTTTTATTATTTATGTATGCCCTTAAGGATAATTTGATTTCACCACTTTCTTATATACCCATTTTCTAGGTTTTAATGATTAGTGAAGCATATTAGAATTAAATCAGGGAGTCATTCATGGTTCGATTATTGGGTAATTTTCAAAAAAATTATAAAATATATTTATGATGATACATATCCTAAGAGAAAATATTCCAAATGGTTCTCAATGATTTGTGAGACTAATGTGATATGTAAAAAACATGTGAAATTTGTAGGATTTTATATTTTATAATATCTTTTATGTTAAATCTATTTTTTGAAAAATACATTTTTTTTTCAGTTGACCCAGGAGTGTGGGCCAGAGGCACCTCAATCATATTTCATCTATAGTTCAATTTATAGATCATATGATGGTGACCCATTAATAATATCAATGATTGATATTTTGCTCATTGTGGTATTATGGATGATAATGTTGTTGTTTACCACCCTAAAAACAAACAAATATTTTTTCTATATGGGTAGTAGTGGATGAATTATAAGGATATCCCATATATTACCCACATTCTATATGTTCTACATTTTTCCTCTACTTCTGGAAATACTCAGTATAATTACGCATCCCAGATATAATGGAGGTAACACCAATCATGTGATCCCTTTCATGATTTTCTACTTTGAATATTTCCCTGTCAACTAACATTTCTAAATGACGATATTTATAATTCATACTCAACTATTATGAGAAATGAAATAATGTATCCTTTGAAAAACTAATACATACATGATTCATTACAAACTAGATTAAGGAAGAATGCAATCTTCTTAAATAAATAGATGATAAAGTATTTTCTGTATCTTAACCATTTTGAGGCAAATATATTCAATCAATTTCTGCACTTTCAATCCATCACATCAATTACATTGGATTAAGATAATCATGTGGAATATTCAAGAAAAGTTGTTATAAAATAGATATAGAATGGTATTTTCCAACTATTGTGGATGTATCCCATCAATGAAGCTTAGAATTGACATAACTCTTGAGTCTTTTAGAATTCCCCAATAATCAAATACATCATCAATCATTTTTTTATTTTCCATGTCCATGGGTGAAATTTTATTACCACAAAATATAGGTGGATATTTAAGGAAAGAAAACATGGAATTATTATAAGAGTAAAACATAATTATTATCAATAACTCAATACATATTATATGGAGAATAAATAACTGAAAATACAATAATATATCTTAGACATATTTTACAATAAGAAACAACCCATGATACAGACATCCCATACTTTATTGTGACATTTTCGGGAGGTAAGATGTAAATAATAGGACATGAAAAATGATTTCAAACAATACTAATATATGTAAAATGAAAAATACTCAATTTTTAAAGTCCCGAAATATATATATATATATATATATAATTGACCATAAAACCATCCAATTATATAATTAATAATTAATAATGAAAATGAAAATTAGTATTATAAAAGTATATATATAATAAAAATATTCTACATGGTTTATTAAAATATGAAAATTAATCTTTATTTAAACTACTTAGAGTAGACCAAAAAAACATACACATTTATTCTAAAACAAAAAAATTTAAATTATTTAAATCACTAGAAATATAGAAACTCCCATGTATTATACTTAATAATAACTTAATTTTCCTATATTCATTTACTAAATTGAAAATATAAAATTATGTTAAGGAAACTAAGAAATATTTATATTGGAAAATACTATATAAATATCCATTATTTAGAACATTCTTTATAATTACCATTAAATAATTATTAACATTTTTTATAAAAATATTAAAACACTAGGAATTTTGTAGGAATGGCCCAAATGACATTTTTATAAAAGGATAAAAATTCTAAAAGAAATACTTCAAATTTTATAATAACTTATATAACCTAAAACTATGTTTCATAACATGAAATATTAAACATTACCCGACAAACTAGAATTAACATAAAACAAAACACCTTTTTTGTCTTAAATAAGTTTGAATTAAAATATAATAAAAGAATAAATTAAAAGCGGACAAAATCACAAAAATAAAAGTATTTTATACCTTTCCATGATTTAGCCTCAATTATTGGGTTGTTCATGCGCCAACTAAGAAATAGATAGTAGAATGTGTCCATAACTATATGTACAACATGTGTATGGTTTTCAAAACCATGCATCAATGATATATCTTTGTATCTGCATCAATTTACTCACCAAAACTATAAAATCTCCAAAAAGAACATAGATTTTAATATAGATCAAAATAGAATCATCATTGTCCAAATAAAAAAACATATATTAAAAGATCACCCAAATTCATTAGTCATACTCCTACTACACAAGGAAACTCATGTATCTTGGCAAATGGAATTTATAAATCACTTTTTTGTGACCTTCATCTTATTTTATAATGCTTTTTTCACTTATATAATGGAATTATAAAAATAAAATTTGGTATATGAAACAATTTTGTAATGGAAAAAATAGTGTTATACTACTCTGTCCCCATGGTTGCCATTCTATAAGGGTCGGGGAACGTTCCCAATCAATCTTGGTTAAATTATAGTCATATGGAATAACTAATAGTAATGAGGGAATGATTTCATCCTCAAATTTTAATAAAAAATCAGAAAATTCTTTCAATGAATCATCGTTGGTTTATCTATACCACACACTTAAATTAATATGAAGTACGAAATTTCAAATATGAGGAAAATTCCAAAAAAAACGCATATAACATAAATATTCAAACACAGAAAAAATATAATATGTCACAAAGAATACATAACATGTAATAAAAATAAAGAATATATATTAATAGGGTAGATAGAATAGGATATTCCTAAACACCCATAAATTATCCAAGAATATTTTACCTTTATATGAGAATATGTTTATGACCCATAGTCACCTCTCTATGATAAATCCTTCACAACCCGAATCAATGAATTATACATACCAACATGAGATTGTTCACTAAATTGATTTTTTTAAACATAAGTTCTACATACACAATTGGGTGTGTGTCAGTGTGTATCGGATGAGCAACAATATATCAAAACCATCACTCCCTGATCCTATACTAAAATCTTAAACCTTATATTTCCATTTTTATGCTGATAATTGTGACCACATTTTCTCCATCCAAACCAAATACATAAAAATGAAAAATTAGTTCACTGAAATTATTTAATACCATTTTATTTTATAGACTCAGGGAATTATGATAAACCCCTACATTAGCAATATGCTTTTAGTCATATCAGAATTTCTCCCAAAAGGTCAAATATTTTATTATTTCACATTAAAACAAGATAATAATCCATACAAAATACAATATAGATGTATTTGATCAATATTGTTATTTTTATCCCATAGATGATGAAATATAAGAATAGTTTTGTAAAATTATTTTTAAGGGTAAATATAAGAATAAAAAAGTGAATTCCATCCATTAGAATAGGGATTGAACGATGGTATGATGACATAACCAAAGTGAATTAGTTAATAATAAAATAATTCATACCCAATAATTATTAAATCATGAATTAGAAAAAATAACATAAGGATTTATCAATGGATTGGGTCATAGTAACCCATACCCATGATCCATTTTATATCAATTTTGATCAAACATATCATTATAAATCCATAATAAGAATAAATAAATCGTGTCGATGTCATGGGATATAATCTTCATATTGAACATAGAAAAACCATACAGAACCCTTACCATAAAATTTAATATAGTGTGAACATCCAATATAATTCTCTAGATAATATAATCATTACAAAATATAAAGATGCATAATCTAGGCACACCTGTCATATAATGCATAACAGCCTCACCTAACACTATTTGGGGACACCCCTAATATATAATTTTGAAGACCCACAAATAAATTATATATTGTTTAGTCATTTTCATAAAACTCTTAAAAACATCAATTATTACTTTCAAAAAGTGATTTGCCCCTGGAAAATTAATGGGTTCCATAATAATCTTTTTGAAACCCGATTGACTAGTGAAAAAGAAATGAGATCAATAAAAATATCATTGAAACAATATAAATCCATTATGTGAAAAAATTTGGATGGTATCAATTAAAAATATATCAGGTCTAGAACAAGTAACTATAACGGTTGTTAAAATTAATTAATGGAAATACCATTAAAAGATAATTAAATACATTTAGTGGAATATCATATTTTTTTGAAAAAAACATTTCAAAATATTTTTCAAATTCGTTTTTTTAATATACCCCTTGTAATATGATAAGGTACACATCACAGAAAATAATGTTCATGACATTAGAAAATATTTTATATGCTGCATACATTAAAATAATGCCTTAATTCACATTTTTGGGAATAGAAATATTGTAATTGTATATAAGAAAACATGAATATTCCATTCAAAAAATATTTAAAATAATAAAAAATGTGTTAAAATAACTTTTATAATTCATTTTATTAATTATAAAATCTTTTATTTAAAAAAATTTAATACATCATTTTTGAATAAAAACAGTTTTTCAACTGAAGAGAGAAATAACGTGAATCATTCATAATTTATTTGAACTCATTGGTACATAATGAGAGGAAAATTAAGGGAATAAATATATTATCATTAAATAAATAGGGGAGAATAATGTTAAATATAATTATTTATAGGTTGACCATAAAATTTTATCTTTGGAGACATAATCACAAAAAATACGAATAATCATGTGTATTGTAAAATATAAATATTCCCATTATGGTTGCATTGAATAAGAAGCCTCATGAAAGTATTAAATTAAATAAAATATAAAATAAAATATAAATTAATTAATTTAATATATAACATTCCATGGGTATGTAAAAACTCCTAAAAAATAATATATGTTCTTAGCATTACATAAGTATCAAAGAGGGATAATAATGACGAAAATCTATTATCACATCAGTAATATTTTGAATTGAAATCCCCAATGACGAAATAAATATCAGGAAATGAAGGATATTAATCATATAAAATGTAAGAGTGTAATTATGTACATTATATTAAAAAAATTAGAAGCCTAATATTACAATATGCCTCAATGAAATGAAATTATAAAGAAATCCATTACCTCATGCTTTCTTTTGGTTGAACAACTTATATTATCCTGTATAGATTTTATATAAATGTTAATAACTTATTAGGGAACCATATTAATATTTATAAATTTTTATTATATACATTTATAACATATTTCTACTCATTATATAGTAATTATTCATTATTTTTATTGTTTTGGGATTTAACCACCTTGTTTTATAATTCATGATTTATTATGAATCTCTGATTTCTAGTAATCATAATATAGTTTAATCATCTCTGGAGTAATAATCATGAAAAAATTATCTTATTTAGCATAAATTACACATCTCAAACCATCTAGAAAATATAGTTTGGAAAAATGAACAAATATGCAGTCATGGAGATGGTAGGTCATACGTAAGCATGAGTAACGTTTCCATTTTTAGATGATCAATATTGAATGGTGGTATGTAATATTTTAAAATTAATTAATGATAATAATATAATATAAACAATTTTTAAAATTAACAATACTTATATACATAATCCATGTTGTGTGGTGATGGAAAGAGAGTCACATCACATTTTGAAGGCGGTAGTTCACACTTAGACAAATGAGGATTTTATTTTTTTAGTGTAATAAAAGTTAATGAAATATTTTATTTTCTTTATAAAACATATTTAATAAATTTAATTAATATCTAATTAATTTAACATATTATAATAAAATTTATACTCATGATCTTTCTAGTAGTGGGTTAGTGAAAAAACTTATTACATCCCATTGCAAGGTGGTGGTCCACCATACAAACGAATGATGATATCATTTCACATATTGAATGGAAAATAAAACTATTTATATGATATAATTAATAAATAGATATAACTATGTTAATAATTTTAAATATATACACATATTATATACTTTATTATAAAACTATGTGGATGGTTGTAATGGAAGAATGAATGAAATCTGTTCTGGAGGGGGTAGTCTATTGTACACCCAAAAAATGATTCCATAAACCATTTAATGGATGTTGAGATGGTTTTAGGTAATGAAAATATTATAAAAAACCACATTATGTGGGATATATTAATTTTATTATTTCACAATGGTTAAATACACATTATAGGTGGTGTAGAAAGGAAAAAAATAAAAACAATCTTTTAATGACATTAACTCTTCTGCGGGTATCCTCCCAATGATTCTAAAAAAGTATATAAAGGGAAGGATTAATACCAAAACAGTGGAATCTATGATGAGAGGAGCGATGCTTGGAATGAACTTGGGTAGGTTCTAATCAATCTCGTGTCATTTTATGGGGTTAAAAATATAGTATAGGGGTGATATATTATAAGTGGGAGTGTCACGACCTATCCCAGTGGGGCCCATGTTATGGTTCATATATCCTGGATCTAATAGGCCAAGGGATGGGAACTAAAACTAAGAAGACATATCACTATCATGGGAAGAATTTCCAATGTACCTATTCACAGACACATTTTTAAACTCACATAATGATGAAATGTAACAACCAATAACAACCAAGTGCATGCATACGATTATATCCCAACCAGAGTACAATAGGAAAGTAAATTAAAGTCTATATGGCCAAAATTAATTCAAACTGAAATAAGTATAAGTCTTGTGTCCAACCACTATGAAAAATGTATTATGACTCGTGTCTGAAGTTTCAGGAATTCAACTTGGCGTGTCTAGTCACACAATGTGTCATCTAGCCCATGTCCTCTTAAGACTTCATCAAAGGTTCGATCATCAATACAATACACAACAGGTGAGGGAAAATCCCTTTTAGGGGAGAATAAAAAAATTCTCAATAGGACACCTCAAAACCAAAAATCAAAACAACAAGGGAATATATAGTCATATCCACACAAGTGTCTATCCACAAAATATTTAAGAATAATATCTATATATACTCAACTATGACACACCTTATAGAGGCAAGTCACAATGAATACATATTGACCGTTGAAATTTTGATCGAAGATTCCACCACGAACTCATCTGGGAGAACATACTCCTTAGTCTGAGAGCACTAATGTCATCCATTTCTAGAGGTATTACTCATTAGGTCTCGCCATGTGAGAGATATAATACAACAAATGACGATAAGATCCATGGATATGGGGTGATACCAACTCAATATAGATTAACCCTCTATGTATAGGATTGGTTCCCCTCATAGTTATTGTCATGTTGATAGAAATAATAATACATAGTGCATGAAACATTAATAGAGGATCCTACTCTGGGCCCCTAAGATAATTCCAAAAACCCTGTCTATAAATTCTTTCTAAAGATTTAATACTCATATGAGTAAGAAATGATTTTAACATTCCATTAAGGAATATATAAATAGAATTAACTCTATCAATACTTGTCCATGATATAGAGGAACGAAGCCTCAAGCCATGTAGGAAGTGTTACACTACGTGTATTAGGGTTCATGCTATGTCAATTGATCCTAGTTACTACTTGTGTACAACAGACCATAACATTAAAACATGTTGTGTATAATAAGAGTACAGCATGTGTAGAAGGATTTTCATTACATTTCAATCATTATTGGGTCTTCCCATGTACTGTAGTTGTGTCCTTGTACATGGTGTCATACCGTGTATGCCTTCCTGTGTACCAGTAAATGGGGGAGACCCTGTAACCGGTTAAGGCTATGTCATGTGGGGGAGAAAACACTATGTATGAATCAAATGTAATCCAATACCTATCCATTTACATCCCATATACATTTCAGGTTATCTAATGATGAACACACGTAGTGTAGTGAGGATTATATAGCATGTGTATTGGGGTTTCTAGAAACCCATCTTATTCCACCACACACCACCTCTGAATTTTCAGAAGCCATTCTAATGGTCTATTCACCCCGAAACATCAGATCTATGTTTGATTAACCACCTTAACAACAAAATCATTGGGTTTTGGGCACTCAAAAAGATTTTAAATATGATATAATCCATAATCAGACAAATTTATCAAATAACAGGTTCATCAGAATTTCTTCGATTCATCTGTCGATTTCATAATCAGAGCTCCATTGATTTTCCTCAATGCTAGATCACCGTTTTTGAATCGTTGCATAATGAATTTAATGTGCAATGATTTATTGTTCAAATTTGGAAGAAGAATGAAGAATACATGTGAGGAACACAATAAATCAAGGGAGAAAAAAATAAGGAATAATATTACAGAACGAACCTTGGATGTTGTTTATTCTGGCCACAATGAGTTCCTGTATGAATGATGAATGAATAAAAAATTATCTAGAACTAAATCTCGATAAACCCCACAAATATCATCACATCCTACATGTATGATCAATCTTCAAGATAGTTTATTTTTTTATTAGTCATTTTTTTTCATAACAATCAAGAACGGGAAACAACAATCAAAATAACACATCATAAATAATTTTTGGATCATTCAATAATGAAGATCGGTCATTATGTTATCACTATTAGAAAGATCTACCAAGAACAATGTTTCTAGAAATATAATATTATGTTATATGATCACCTCCTATGAGGATTCTTCATATATCTCTCTCTAGGGACTATAAAGGATTCCAAATTTATGAGTCTAACCATGGATCTCTTCCACATTGGTTATTTAAATTAAATTGATATTTTTGTGAGTAAGTTGATGAATAAATAACAAAATAAATTTTTTTCAAAATGATTTTAATCATTTAAAATTACCATGATGAATTTACACAATAGACCCACGACTACCAATGTTAGATTGCACCTAGGTTAACGTTAATATTTTGAATGTAAATGTTTCCTTATATTCCTGATCCACAGAATCATTTAGAATTCATTCCACTTTTCAGGAAAATTGTTTGAGCATGTTGTTTAATATTGTTATATTTTTCAAACAATTGTTCTGATCACATAACTTCTTAGTATCACACCCTGTCTCAGCAACTGTTGTCAAATTTATTCCATATATTATTTGAAAATAATACATGAAAATCCCTAATGTTACATGTAGAGGGAACACACCTAGTTTTTAATAGAAATGAGTACTCTTTTGGGGGACCACCATGCAAGTGTATGCCTCGGGCTCCAGGGGTTTGGTGGAGCAGAATAAAGCGTCCCTATGGTCTTTGGTTGGTGTAATTGTTGAGAAGCTTCGGCCCTTCACTCGGTGGATTGTTGGAAATGGAGATCTCTCCTTCTGGCACCAAGACTGGAGATGTGAAGTGCTGGGGTTTCCTGGATTTACGATCACAGATATTTCGTACAGGGATGCTAGTGTTTTCTTGGAGTTCATCAACTCGGTTCTGGATGAAAATCAGCTTGACTGTTTCAATCTCATTAAGCTTAATATAGAGAATGATAAATTTTTCTTCACTGGTTCCTCCATGGGATGATTCTCTTCTAAGGAAATTTTCCACATTGCTTTTGAGCCAGGTCAGGAAGGGAGGTGGGATGAGGTCGTCTGGGTGAAGGACATTCCATCTAAGCTCAATTTTCTAACATGGAGGATTCGAAATAGATCACTTCTGATAGACAATAATGTCAGGAGGTGCGGCATCCAACTTGCGTCTAAATTTTTTTGATGTAACATGCATAGAGAAGATAGCACTTCACACCTGTTCTTTGGTAGTGTTTGGGTGGGCGAGGTCTGGAAGGCTCTTGGAGAGTTCTCAGAAACCCTTTCTTTAAATGAGACCTTATCCTTCTTTCTTGTTAAGTGGTATCATGGCACAGAGGGGTGGGACCTGAGAGGATTTCTCGTTCGGTTTTGCTACATGTGGGGTTTTGTTGTCTTTGGAAGGTGAGGAACGAAGCAATGTATGAAGGTGTGGCTGTCTCCGCTACAATTATTATTGTCTGGGAAAAAATCGGTTACTGGACCTGTACAAGGCAGTGCGATATTGGAGGGAAGCTCCATCCTTTCACCACTTTCATTCCAGTTCCAGCGAGGACTGTACCTTTAGTAACAGGAAAGGTAGTTGGGTCTGCTGGAAACCTCCCTCGGGTGGCTTGGTGCTCAATGCGGATGGCTCTTGTGTCCAGGGGTGCATTCGTGGAGGAGGTGTGGTGAGGGATAGTAATGGCTCTGTTTTCTTATCATTTTCAGCCAGCCTGGTCCATGGATCTTCCCTTCAAGCGGAGGCACTGTTAATGCTTATAGGACTCAATCTTTGCAGGTAGCAGGGTTTAGAGGTATCTGAAATTGAAACAAACTCTTTAATTTTATATAACTCCTTGGAGGAGAATGGTGAAGTCCCCTGGTCGATATGCTATGTCATAAGGCAATGTAAAATCATTATTAAGGTCAACATCTGAATTCTTCACACCTGGAGACAGGGGAACAAGTTTGCTGACTACTTGGCCTCGGTGTTCCTTAATGGCATGGAGAAGGTGTTTCATCACTCTGATACAAGTATTACTCCTAATGGGATTGTCTTTATTAATGGGTATGCATTAGGGCTGCATCATTTTAGGCCCCCATAGTTTCTTTTTTTTTGGGTGGGGGCAGGGGTGGGCGAGGGGTTTCCCTATGTGCTCCTCTTTTTTTTAGTTTTCCTCATTAACCCTTTATAAAATTTCATGATTATGATGATAGTAATAATATGTCCAAAAAATTGTTTTTATATATATTTTATGTAATTTGTACCCTTAAATTTATTGTCTCACCCCACACCTATTAAAACAATTTTTACCCGAACCATGAAAATTTATTTTTATGGAACTCACTATTCATTTTGGTAAAATAAATATTTTGACCATATAATAAAATATAAAATATTATTCATCAATATATATGTTTTTTAATTTTCAATATTAAAATTGCATAAGTGGAAAATTTTATTTTAAAATTAATCTTGGAAATTTTATGAGAAATCCAGTTTCAAAAGAGAAACTATACAAACAATTACAGTGTTTTTATATCAAAATACAATATTAAATATATTAAAATTACCTAAATTGAACTAAATAATTTAATATTGAACTAGTTAATGTTTAAAATAAAAATAATATATATTTTTTATTTATAAATTATTTAATCAAAGAGGATGTTTTTAACCAAAATTCAGTATTTTTCACTATTGATCAAAAAATGAATCATTTTTGAAAAACCAAATTAATTATTAAAATAATAATTTTAAAATTATTATTTCAAATAATTTTTTATCATATAAATTTTCTCAAAGTGTAAATAATTAAATTTAAAACATAACAAGTTGAGTTTAGGAAAAATCATGTTTTCAAGAAATGAATGTTTCATGAAAAAGATGATTTTATACAAATTATATGTATCAAAATAATAAATTTATGAATATAAATAATATTTTGTTGATTATTAATATAAAAATGATATTTAAAAATATACTCATTGTATATTGATTTAAATAATTAATATGGATAATCATTTTTCAAAATGAAATAGTTTTCCGAAAAAGAGCCATTTAAACCCTAAACTACTTATAATAAATTACAATATAAAGTCAATTAAAAACTAATAAATATTTGATAAATATAAATAATTAATAAATATTTCATTTGTAATCATATTTAAAAAATAATTTTTCTTTGGAATTAGATAATTTATTTAAAAGAAATGATAATTTTATAAAAAAATATATGTTTACTCAATTCAAAAAAAATTATTTATTTTCAGAATGAACATAGTGATTCCACCCAATAAAATTATTAATTGTCTTATTCAAAAAAATATATATGTATTATAACATCCCTTTTAATCTATTTTTCATAGAATTTAATTTTTTTAATTTTTGTAAAATGTAAATTAAAAAATAAGATCTCAGGTGCATTACAGACACGTTTGATGGTCAGAGGATAGAAATCATGTTTGGCTAACAGGGTCTCTAGATTGGTTAGAATCATACTACCTAGGTCATATGCTTGTGGATCCTGTTTTTGGTCTAGAAAGTGGGAATATTCATAGTTCTCATGTGGTT
The DNA here is from genome assembly GCA_963277665.1 of Viscum album. Classification (NCBI taxonomy): domain Eukaryota; kingdom Viridiplantae; phylum Streptophyta; class Magnoliopsida; order Santalales; family Viscaceae; genus Viscum; species Viscum album. Next base: position 588,101,099 of record OY728122.1, on the reverse strand, counting down.
ATTTAAACTATGCACCCGGTCCACACACAATGTCATATACGCAAAAAAAATACATTTCCCCTTATTATTTTTATATTTAATTTTATATTATTTTCATTTATCTAATTTTTCATTTATTTTAGATTATCATTTATTATATTTTATTTTCCCCCCTCATCTTTTACTCCTCCTTCCACGCAAGGAATACCTCTCTCTTAGGGTATGGTGGACTTGTCCTTATCGAACCATGGGTGGTTTTTGATACCGCACCTCCATTTTGATATCCTTTCACAACCGTAATGGAACTAGAAAGGTCACAATATGCTTTATATATATATATAATAAAAATATTCTACATGGTTTATTAAAATATGAAAATTAATCTTTATTTCAACTACTTAGAGTAGACCAAAAAAACATACACATTTATTCTAAAACAAAAAATTTTAAATTATTTAAATCACTACAAATATAGAAACTCCCTTTTATTATACTTAATAATAACTTAATTTTCCTATATTCATTTACTAAATTGAAAATATAAAATTATGTTAAGGAAACTAAGAAATATTTATATTGGAAAATACTATATAAATATCCATTATATAGAAAATTCTTTATAATTACCATTAAATAATTATTAACATTTTTTATAAAAATATTAAAACACTAGGAATTTTGTAGGAATGGCCCAAATGACATTTTTATAAAAGGATAAAAATTCTAAAAGAAATACTTCAAATTTTATAATAACATATATAACCTAAAACTATATTTCATAACATGAAATATTGAACATTACCCGACAAACTAGAATTAATATAAAACAAAACACCTTTTTCGTCTTAAATAAGTTTGAATTAAAATATAATAAAATAATAAATTAAAAGCGGAAAAAATCACAAAAATAAAAGTATTTTATACCTTTCCATGATTTAGACTGAATTATTGGGATGTTCATGCGCCAACTAAGAAATAGATAGTAGAATGTGTCCATAACTATATGTACAACATGTGTATGGTTTTCAAAACCATGAATCAATGATATATCTTTCTATCTGCATCAATTTACTCACCAAAACTATAAAATCTCCAAAAAGAACATATATTTTAATATAGATCAAAATAGAATCATCATTGTCCAAATAAAAAAACATATATTAAAAGATCCCCCAAATTCATTAGTCATACTCCTACTACACAAGGAAACTCATGTATCTTGCCAAATGGAATTTATAAATCACTTTTTTGTGACCTCCATATTATGTTATAATTCTTATTCACTTATCTAATGGAATTATAAAAATAAAATTTGGTATATGAAACAATTTTGTAATGGACAAAATAGTGTTATACTACTCTGTCCCCATGGTCGCCTTTCTATAAGGGTCGGGGAACGTTCCCAATCAATCATGGTTAAATTATAGTCATATGGAATAACTAATAGTAATGCGGGAATGATTTCATCCTCAAATTTTAATAAAAAATCAGAAAAACCATTCAATGAATCATCGTTGGTTTATCTATACCACACACATCAATTAATATTAAGTACAAAATTTCAAATATGTGGAAAATTCCAAAAAAAAACGCATATAACATAAATATTAAAACACGAAAAAAATATAATATGTCACAATGAATACATAACATGTGATCAAAATAAAGAATATATATTAATAGGGTAGACAAAATAGGATATTCCTAAACACCCATAAATTATACATGAATATTTTACCTCTATATGAGAATATGTTTATGACCCATAGTCACCTCTCTATGATAAATCTTTCCCAACCCGAATCAATGAATTATACATACCAACATGAGATTGTTCACTAAATTGATTTTTTAAAACATAAGTTCTACATACACAATTGGGTGTGTGTTAGTTTGTATCGCATGAGCAAAAATATTTCAAAACCATCACTCCCTGATCCTATACTAAAATCATAAACATTATATTTCCATTTTTATGCTGATAATTGTGACCACATTTTCTCCATCCAAACCAAATACATAAAAATGAAAAATTAGTTCACTGAAATTATTTAATACCATTTTATTTTATAGACTCAGGGAATTATGATAAACCCCTACATTAGCAATATGCTTTTAGTCATATCAGAATTTCTCCCAAAAGGTCAAATCTTTTATTATTTCACATTAAGACAAGATAATAATCCATACAAAATACAATATAGATGTATTTGATCAATATTGTTATTTTATCCCATAGATGATGAAATATAAGAATAGTGTTCTAAAATTATTTTTAAGGGTAAATATAAGCATAAAAAAGTGAATTCCATCCATTGGAATAGGGATTGAATGATGGTATGATGACATAACCAAAGTGAATTAGTTAATAAGAAAATAATTCATACCCAATAATTATTAAATCATGAAATAGAAAAAATAACATAAGGATTTATCAATGGATTGGGTAATTGTAACCCATACCCATGATCCATTTTATATCAATTTTGATCAAACATATCATTATAAATCCATAATAAGAATAAATAAATCGTGTCAATGTCATGGGATATAATCTTCATATTGAACATAGAAAAACCTTACAGAACCCCTACCATCAAAATTAATATAGTTTGAACATCCAATATAATTCACTAGATAATATAATCATTAAAAAATATAAAGATGCATAATCTAGGCGCACCTGTCATATAATGCATAACAGCCTCACCTAACACTATTTGGGCACACCCCTAATATATAATTTTGAAGACCCACAAATAAATTATATATTTTTTAGTCATTTTCATAAAACTCATAAAAACATAAATTATTACTTTCAAAAAGTGATTAGCCCCTGGAAAATTAATGGGTTCCATAATAATCTTTTTGAAACCCAATTGACTAGTGGAAAAGATATGAGATCAATAAAAATCTCATTGAAACAATATAAATACATTATGTGAAAAAATTTGGATGGTATCAATTGAAAATATATCAGGTCTAGAACAAGTAACTATAATGGTTGTTAAAATTTATTAATGGAAATACCATTAAAAGATAATTAAATACATTTAGTGGAAAATCATATTTTTTTGAAAAAAAACATTTCAAAATATTTATCAAATTAGTTTTTTTAATATACCCCTGTAATATGATAAGGGACACATCACAGAAAATAATGTTCATGACATTAGGAAATATTTTATATGCTGCATACATTAAAATAATGCCTCAATTCGCATTTTTGGGAATAGAAAGATTGTAATTGTATATAAGAAAACATGAATATTCCATTCAAAAAATATTTAAAATAATAAAAAATGTGTTAAAATAACTTTTATAATTCATTTTATTAATTATAAAATCTTTTATTTAAAAACATTTAATACATCATTTTTGAAGAAAAACAGTTTTTCAACTGAAGAGAGAAATAAAGTGAATCATTCATAATTTATTTGAACTCATTGGTACATAATGAGAGGAAAATTAAGGGAATAAATATATTATCATTAAATAAATAGGGGAGAATAATGTTAAATATAATTATTTATAGGTTGACCATAAAATTTCATCTTTGGAGACATAATCACAAAAAATACGAATAATCATATGTATTGTAAAATATAGATATTCCCATTATGGTTGCACTGAATAAGAAGCCTCATGAAAGTATTAAATTAAATAAAATATAAAATAAAATATAAATTAATTAATTAAATATATAACATTCCATGGGTAAGTAAAAACTCCTAAAAAATAATATATGTTCTTAGAATTACATAAGTATCAAAGAGGGATAATAATGACGAAAATCCATTATCGCATCAGTAATATTTTGAATTGAAATCCCCAATGACGAAATAAATATCAGGAAATGAAGGATATTAATCATATAAAATGTAAAAGTGTAATTATGTACATTATATTAAAAAAATTAGAAGCATAATATTACAATATGCCTCAATGAAATTAAATTATAACGAAATCCATTACCTCATGCTTTCTTTTGGTTGAACAACTTATATTATCCTGTATAGATGTTATATAAATGTTAATAACTTATTAGGGAACCATATTAATATTTATAACATTTTATTATATACATTTATAACATATTACTACTCATTATATAGTAATTATTCATTATTTTTATTGTTTTGGGATTTAACCACCTTGTTTTATAATTCATGATTTATTATGAATATCTGATTTCTAGTAAACATAATATAGTTTAATCATCTCTGGAGTAATAATCATGAAAAATTTAACATATTTAGCATAAATTACACATCTCAAACCATCTAGAAAATATAGTTTGGAAAAACGAACAAATATGCAGTCATGGAGATGGTAGGTCATACGTAAGCATGAGTAACGTTTCCATTTTTAGATGATCAATATTGAATGGTGGTATGTAATATTTTAAAATTAATTAATGATAATAATATAATATAAACAATTTTTAAAATTAACAATACTTATATACATAATCCATGTTGTGTGGTGATGGAAAGAGATTCACATCACATTGTGAAGGCGGTAGTTCACACTTAGACAAATGAGGATTTTATTTTTTTAGTGTAATAAAAGTTAATGAAATATTTTATTTTCTTTATAAAATATATTTAATAAATTTAATTGATATCTAATTAATTTAACATATTATAATAAAATTTATACTCATGATCTTTCTAGTAGTGGGTTAGTGAAAAAACTTATTACATCCCATTGCAAGGTGGTGGTCCACCATACACACGAATGATGATATCATTTCACATATTGAATGGAAAATAAAACTATTTATATGATATAATTAATAAATAGATATAACTATGTTAATAATTTTAAATATATACAGATATTATATACTTTATTATAAAACTATGTGGATGGTTGGAATGGAAGAATGAATGAAATCTGTTCAGGAGGGGGTAGTCTGTTGTACACCAAAAAAATGATTCCATAAACCATTTAATGGATGTTGAGATGGTTTTAGGTAATGAAAAATATTATAAAAAGCCACATTATGTGGGATATAGTAATTTTATTATTTCACAATGGTTAAATACACATTAGAGGTGGTGGAGAAAGGAAAAAAATAAAAACAATCTTTTAATGACATTAACTCTTCTTCGGGTATCCTCCCAATGATTCTAAAAAAGTCTATAAAGGGAAGGATTAATACCAAAACAGTGGAATCTATGATGAGAGGAGCAATGCATGGAATGAACTTGGGTAGGTTCTAATCAATCTCGTGTCATTTTATGGTGTTAAAAATAGAGTATAGGGGTGATATATTATAAGTGGGAGTGTCACGACCTATCCCAGTGGGGCCCATGTTATGGTTAATATATCCTGGATCTAATAGGCCAAGGGATGGGGACTAAAACTAAGAAGACATATCACTATCATGGGAAGAATTTCCAATGTACCTATTCACACACACATTTTTAAACTCACAAAATGATGAAATGTAACAACTAATAACAACCAAGTGCATGCATACGATTATATCCCAACCAGAGTACAATAGAAAAGTAAATTAAAGTCTATTTGGCCAAAATTCATTCAAACTGAAATAAGTATAAGTCTTGTGTCCAACCACTATGAAAAACGTATTATGAATCGTGTCTGAAGTTTCAGGAATTCAACTTGGCATGTCTAGTCACACAATGTGTCATCTAGCCCCTGTCCTCTTAAGACTTCATCAAAGGGTCGATCATCAATACAATACACAACAGGTGAGGGAAAAGCCCTTTTAGGGGAGAATAAAAAAAATTTCAATAGGACACCTCAAAACCAAAAATCAAAACAACAAGGGAATGTATAGTCATATCCACACAAGTGTCTATCCACAAAATATTTAAGAACAATATCCATATATACTCAACTATGACACACCTTATAGAGGCAAGTCACAATGAATACATATTGACCGTTGAAATTTTGATCGAAGATTCCACCACGAAATCATCTGGGAGAACACACTCCTTAGTCTGATAGCACTAATGTCATCCATTTCTAGAGGTATTACTCATTAGGTCTCACCATGTGAGAGATATAATACAACAAATGAGGATAAGATCCATGGATATGGGGTGATACCAACTCAATATGGATTAACCCTCTATGTATAGGATTGGTTCCCCTGATAGTTATTGTCATGTTGATAGAAATAATAATACCTAGTGCATGAAACATTAATAGAGGATCCTACTCTGGGCCCCTAAGAGAATTCCAAAAACCCTATCTACAAATTCTTTCTAAAGATATAATAGTCATATGAGTAAGAAATGATTTTAACGTTCCATTAAGGAATATATAAATGGAATTAACTCTATCAATACATGTCCATGATATAGAGGAACAGAGCCTCAAGCCATGTAGGAAGTGTTACACTACGTGTATTAGGGTCCATGCTATGTCAATTGATCCTAGGTACTTCTTGTGTACAACAGACCATAACATTAAAACATGTTGTGTATAATAAGAGTACACTATGTGTAGAAGGATTTTCATTACATTTAAATCATTATTGGGTCTTCCCATGTACTGTAGTTGTGTCCATGTACATGGTGTCATACCGTGTATGCCTTCCTGTGTACCAGTAAATGGGGGAGACCCTGTAACCGGTTAAGGCTATGTCATGTGGGGGAGAAAACACTATGTATGAATCAAATGTAATCCAATACCTATCCATTTACATCCCATATACATTTCAGGTTATCAAATGATGAACACACATAGTGTAGTGAGGATTATATGGAATGTGTATTGGGGTTTCTAGAAACCCATCTTATTCCACCACACACCACCTTTGAATTTTCAGAAGTCATTCTAATGGTCTATTCACCCCGAAACTTCAGATCTATGTTTGATTAACCACCTTAACAACAAAATCATTGGGTTTTGGGCACTCAAAAGGATTTTAAATATGATTTAATCCATAATCAGACAAATTTCTCAAATAACAGGTTCATCAGAATTTCTTCGATCCATCTGTCGATTTCATAATCAGAGCTCCATTGATTTGCCTCAATGCTAGAACACCATTTTTGAATCGTTGCACTATGAATTTAATGTGCAATGATCTATTGTTCAAATTTGGAAGAAGAATGAAGAATACATGTGAGGAACACAATAAATCAAGGGAGAAAAAAATAAGGAATAATATTACAGAACGAACCTTGGATGTTGTTTATTCTGGCCACAATGAGTTCCTGTCTGAATGATGAATGAATAAAAAAATATCTAGAACTAAATCTCGATAAACCCCACAAATATCATCACATCCTACGTGTATGATCAATCTTCAAGCTAGTTTATTTTTTTATTAGTCATTTTTTTTCATAACAATCAAGAACGGGAAACAACAATCAAAATAACACATCATAAATAAATTTTGGATCATTCAATAATGAATATCGGTCATTGTGTCATCACTATTAGAAAGATCTACCAAGAACAATGTTTCTAGAAATATAATCTTATTTTATATGATCACCTCCTACGAGGATTCTTCATATATCTCTCTCTAGGGACTATAAATGATTCCAAATTTATGAGTCTAACCATGGATCTCTTCCACATTGGTTATTTAAATTAAATTGATATTTTTGTGAGTAAGTTGATGAATAAATAACAAAATAAATTTCTTTCAAAATGATTTTCATCATTTAAAATTACCATGATGAATTTACACAATATACCCACGACTACCAATGTTAGATTGCACCTAGGGTAACGTTAATATTTTGAATGTAAACGTTTCCTTATATTCCTGATCCCCACAATCATTTAGAATTCATTCCACTTTTTCAGGAAAATTGTTTGAGCATGTTGTTTAATATTGTTATATTTTTCAAACAATTGTTCTGATCACATAACTTCTTAGTATCACACCTAGTCTCAGCAATTGTTGTCAAATTTATTCCATATATTATTTGAAAATAATACATGAAAATCCCTAATGTTACATTTAGAGGGAACACACCTAGTTTTTAATAGAAATGAGTACTCTCTGGGGGACCACCATGCAAGCGTATGCCTCGGGCTCTAGGGGTTTGGTGGAGCAGAATAAAGCATCCCTATGGTCTTTGGTTGGTGTCATTGTTGAGAAGCTTCGGCCCTTCACTCGGTGGATTGATGGAAATGGAGATCTCTCCTTCTGGCACCAAGATTGGAGATGTGCAGTGCTGGGGTTTCCTGGATGTACGATCACAGATATTTCATACAGGGATGCTAGTGTTTTCTTGGAGTTCATCAACTTGGTTCTGGATGAAAATCATCTTGACTGTTTCAATCTCATTAAGCTTAATATAGAGAATGATAAATTTTTCTTCACTGGTTCCTCCAGGGGATGATTCTCTTCTAAGGACTTTTTCCACATTGCTTCTGAGCCAGGTTAGGCAGGGAGTTGGGATGAGGTCTTCTGGGTGAAGGACATTCCAACTAAGCTCAATTTTCTAACCTGGAGGATTCTAAATAGATCACTTCTGATAGACAAGAATGTCAGGAGGTGCGGCATCCAACTTGCGTCTAAATTTGTTTGATGTAACATGAATAGAGAAGATAGAACTTCACACCTGTTCTTCGGTAGTGTTTGGGTGGGCGAGGTCTGGAAGGATCTTGGAGAGTTCTCAGAAACCCTTTATTTAAATGAGACCTTATCCTTCTTTCTTGTTATGTGGTATCATGGCACAGAGGGGTGGGACGTGAGATGGTTTCTCGTTCGGTTTTGCTACATGTGGGGTGTTGTTGTCTTTGGAAGGTGAGGAACGAAGCAATGTATGAAGGTGTGGCTGTCTCCGCTACAATTATTATTGTCTGGGAAAAAAATCGGTTACTGGACATGTACAAGGCAGTGCGATATTGGAGGGAAGCTCCTTCCTTTCACCAGTTTCATTCCAGTTCCAGCGAGGACTATACCATTAGTAACAGGAAGGGCAGTTGGGTCTGTTGGAAACCTCCCATGGGTGGCTTGGTGCTCAATACGGATGGCTCTTGTGTCCAGGGGTGCATTCGTGGAGGAGGTGTGGTGAGGGATAGTAAAGGCTCTGTTTTCTTAGCATTTTCAGCCAGCCTGGGCCATGGATCTTCCCTTCAAGCGGAGGCACTGTTAATGCTTATAGGACTCAATCTTTGAAGGTAGTAGGGGTTAGAGGTATCAGAAATTGAAACAAACTCTTTAATTGTCTATAACACCTTGGAGGAGAATGGTGAAGTCCCCTGGTCGATATGCTATGTCATAAGGCAATGTAATATCATTATTAAGATCAACATCTGAATTCTTCACACATGGAGACAGGGGAACAAGTATGCTGACTACATGGCCTCGGTGTTCCTTAATGGCATGGAGAAGGTGTTTCATCACTCTGATACAAGTATTACTCCTAATGGGATTGTATTTATTAATGGGGATGCATTAGGGATGCATCCTTTTAGGCCCCCATAGTTTCTTTTTTTTGGGTGGGGGCAGGGGTGGGCGAGGGGTTTCCCTATGTGTTCCTCTTTTTTTAGTTTTCCTCCCTAACCCTTTATAAAATTTCATGATTATGATGATAGTAATAATATGTCCAAAAAATTGTTTTTATATATATTTTATGTAATTTGTACCCTTAAATTTATTGTCTCACCCCACACCTATTAAAACAATTTTCACCCGAACCATGAAAATTTATTTTTATGGGACTCACTATTCATTTTGGTAAAATAAATATTTTGACCATATAATAAAATATAAAATATTTTTCATCAATATATATGTTTTATTTTTCAATATTAAAATTTCATAAGTGGAAAATTTTATTTTAAAATTAATCTTGGAAATTTTACGAGAAATCCAATTTCAAAAGAGAAACTATACAAACAATTACAATGTTTTTATATCAAAATACAATATTAAATATATTAAAATTACCTAAATTGAACTAAATAATTTAATATTGAACTAGTTAATGTTTAAAATAAAAATAATATATATTTTTTATTTATAAATTATTTAATCAATGAGGATGTTTTTAACCAAAATTCAGTATTTTTCACTATTGATCAAAAAATGAATCTTTTTTGAAAAACCAAATTAATTATTAAAAGAATAATTTTAAAATTATTATTTCAAATAATTTTTTATCATATAAATTTTCTCAAAGTGTAAATAATTAAATTTAAAACATAACAAGTTGAGTTTAGGAAAAATCATGTTTTCAAGAAATGAATGTTTCATGAAAAAGATGATTTTATACAAATTATATGTATCAAAATAATAAATTTATGAATATAAATAATATTTTGTTGATTATTAATATAAAAATGATATTTAAAAATAAACTCATTGTATATTTTTTTAAATAATTAATATGGAGAATCATTTTTCAAAATGAAATAGTTTTCCAAAAAAGAGCCATTTAAACCCTAAACTACTTATAATAAATTACAATATAAAGTCAATTAAAAACTAATAAATATTTGCTAAATATAAATAATTAATAAATATTTCATGTGTAATTATATTTAAAAAATAATTTTTCTTTGGATTTAGATAATTTATTTAAAAGAAATGATAATTTTATAAAAAAAATATGTTTCCTCAATTCAAAAAAAATTATTTATTTTCAGAATGAACATGGTGATTCCACCCAATAAAATTATTAATTGTCTTATTCAAAAAAAAAATATGTATTATAACATCCCTTTTAATCTATTTTTCATAGCATTTAATTTTTTTAATTTTTGTAAAATTTCAATTAAAAAATAAGATCTCAGGTTCATTACAGACACGTTTGATGGTCAGAGGATAGAAATCATGGTTGGCTAACATGGTCTCTAGATTGGTTAGAATCATACTACCTAGGTCATATGCCTGTGGATCCTGTTTTGGGTCTGGAAAGTGGGAATATTCATAGTTCTCATGTGGTTATTTAAACTATGCTCCTGGTCCACACACAATGTCATATATGCAAAAAAATACATTTCCCCTTATTATTTTTATATTTAATTTTATATTATTTTCATTTATCTGATTTTTCATTTATTTTAGATTATCATTTATTATATTTTATTTTCCCCCCTCATCTTTTACTCCTCCTTCCACGCAAGGAATACCTCTCTCTTAGGGTATGGTGGACTTGTCCTTATCCAACCGTGGGTGGTTTTTGATACCGCACCTCCATTTTGATATCCTTTCACGACCGTAATGGAACTAGAAAGGTCACAATATTCATTGTATATAGCAATCGTCTATATAATGTTCCATTTCCACTGGACTATTCTATCTTTGTGAAAATGGATTTTTCTCAATGTGTGCTGTTTTTTAAAACATTTAAATATTCTATTTTTGGTTGAATCAATACTTGTAATTGATATTTTGGAGTATCCCTGCTATAAGGACTGGAAACTACTCTATTCCTTCTTGTTTTGTTTTTTTTTGTGTCTCACAATTGTGCCTCTCATTAGGACCCACTGGTGAAGATTTATATCGCATATTAAATTAGTTTAGATTTTTTTCCTTCTTAGTAGTGACCCCCTCTAGAGGAGAAACCCATTTTTGGGTTTTCACTTTCCATTGGCTACCCCCTTTACATTGCACTATTATTTTCTTGCTAAAAAATCTTGATGAAGATTTTATCTTGTAAATAAATTTTATTTAATTGTTTTGTAGTGTTCATTGTGACTCTTTATTTTAGTGAAATACATCTATGGGGTGTTTGCTTCACCTTCGACCAAAATTTTGGGAATTCCATTCAGTTAGGCCTAAATCAATATTTCATAGAGTTTTGATTCACCATGGGATGAAAATTGAAAATTTTAAATGGTTTTTAATTAGTTATGGTCCATCAACTACATTATTTTTCGAAATACCCATGATCTGTTACAGTTAATTGGACCTTGTCTTGTGACATATCCCGTTGAAATTATTTAACAAATTGCTTAAATTCTAAATATATCATTTCAAATACGAGAACACCGTGCATTATGATATATTCATATACATAATTAAATGTTATTTTATTAGTGATATTGTACAAAAATTCATATCCTTATTTCCTTGTGCATTATTCTAATACAATATTCTTTTTTTATATAATTGATTTTTTTGTTTGGAAATCTTGTTATCTTGTGATTTTTGAATTTCATTAATGACACAAAACCAATATAACAACTCTATCCTTGTTTAGTGGAATGAAATATATTGTAAAATCACTATAATATCATATTCTTCTGATATTTAAATTTTTGTAATGATATGTGATTATCTACAAGCTATGATTGATGGTTATTCCTTGAGATAAAACCTTATACTTAATTATTACTATATGAGTTTAGAATAAATTTTAATATATTTAAATCAATTGTCTGATTAATAAATGATATGTTTATATAATAAAACCCTTCCAATTGAGGTTCACTATGTTTTAAACTAAAAATATTGTTTAGTGTTTCTAGGTATGTTTAGTTACATTTCTATATCAATTTTTCCATTGTTTTTTTCATTAAATTAAAAATTATGTTTATATTATAACATTCTAGATTGTCATATTAAATTTCATGAGATGACATGAAATAGTTTATATGCTATGCTTTTCCATTATACCCTTCTTATGAGGGATTTTTATTACCTTGCTGTGTGAATTGTTTAATGGTTGATATTCTATAACTGTGTAGCTTGATCATATGGTTAACATACATTTGGAAATTCTTCTTTGACATTAATCAATTATATATTCATTGTTGGGTGTTTTATTACATGATTTATAAGGATCATTCAATATGAGGTTAAATGGTATATGAATCACAAGTCAACGATTCAATGGATGGTCTGACTATGAATGGTGGGTTACAACATGACATTTCAAGAGTGATACTTTTTCATATCATGTATGAGATTTCCAGCCAGGATTTATTATTCTTGTGTGTGAGGCTGAATCCCCTGAAGAGAAACTGAGGATGGACATGTTGGAAATATTGTTATACCATGCCCCAGGTGAGACCTGAACCCTATGTGAGATACTTGGAATAGACTCAGAGTTCACCATTCCTTAAAATAATACAAGGTGTGACCACATGGAAACCATGAATAGGATAACTAATGTTAGTATATATCAAACATATCATATAAAACAATTAAGATTCTATTTAGGTCTATATGGATGGGCTCTAACTCCCAAACTATAATAGACGTACTTCTTTAAATTCCTTGAATTGAATGATATAAATTTATTAATATTTCATAGAGTTTTCATATTCTTTTGTGATAACTATATTTTTCTTTTAATAATTCTTGAATGATGACATATGAATTAGTCCACAAGACGAAGAACATTTTTTGGGGTATGCCTTCTTGTCTTTCTATATTTATGATGTCCCATGTATATGTATTCTACCATTTTGAAGTAATCAATTTAGAAATCAGTGTTTAGTCAATGTAGGTGGTATTGAATGGGTGTCTTTTCTGGTACCCAGACAATGTTGGGGCTATTCTATTTATTTTATTTCTTGTGAAATATTATATATTGGAACTGATATTTTTTAGAACATGAAATAGAATGCTCCAAACATTATGAGTGTCATAATAATAGTATTCATATCTCACTCCAAGCTCAGGGGTCATTTGGTAACCGACTAGACAATATGCTTACATGTATGTATAAAAGGAAGCATTCTACTTCCAATTGTTGAGTGTTTGGTTGCATCTTAGGATAGAGATTTGGGTGGAAGAATGACCATATTCCCGAGTTTATGTTGAGTCATTTGGTTACATTTTTTGACATTTTGAAATAATTCTATATATATTCTTTCACCCATGTTCTCCTATAATCGTATTTTTGTATTGACTACTGAAACATGATCATTAGCATATCTATTGTGATTATTAATCATCTTCTAGTTGTTCCATTTTATAAAACATATTTTCATCCACATATACATGATTATATTATTGCAACCTCAATTTAATTTATTTTGTACACTACTGTGTTATACCTATTAATATGAGTGTGTAGTATCCATATAGAAACACCTAAAGACCTTTTTTCTAGTTGGAATCCTTTGGTGTCCAGGGATATGCGCCTATTTTCATGTAGACCATCATCTCGAGGACGAGTTCAGTGACATGTGGTGAGGGACGCTACAAAATGGTATCCTATGATATTTTCCTTTTGTGTCGTTTTTTGGGTTATACAGGAGAGTAGGACACATGAATATGGAATTTACCCTACACTTTGACAATCCAAACACCTGTATTGGGGAACCCCAAATTGCATAGGATGGAAATTTTAGTTTTTTATTATGAAATTTATCATTGATATGACTTTTCCATTGGCTGACACAATTGTTTATTGATATTATATATATTGGAATTATTTATATGATGATTCATATTAGTTCATCCCAATGAAATGGTCATATTGAAATACATCAATCATACTAGGAACCATAAGAATTCATAATGTAATGAATATTTCCATGAAATATATATTTTCAACATCAATTTCCAATTTTCAAGTGATTGATGAAGTGCCTTGTTGTTATATCCTATAGTTATTTCATTGTTATATATTTATAATTATGCTAGTTTATTATGAAGAAAATTTAAATAAGTTGTATTGTGTAGACATCTAATTTCAATTTGTAATTCATATGGGACATTATATATTGTAATGTTGATATACCTAATTTGTTAGTTTAAACGAAATTAAATGTTTAAATGAATTAATGAAATTATACATAATAAAATTAAAGTACACCTTGAAATGTGAGTCAATTACATGATCTTTACCTAGGAAATTGTCATTAGGTCCTTTCAAAGGGATCCTTCAATGGTATCAATTTTTTCTTATATAGACTCGACTCTTATATTTGGTTGTCTGTTGTGCTATAATCAGAGGAAGTAAATACATTTTTAGTATTTATCGCTTTCCATTTTTCTATTTCATGTTCTAAGGAGGACTTATACCGACTCGTTCTTATTGATACATTACGTTATAACCCAATCTATTGTAAAATTACATCTAAGGTGAACACATTTTCATTATAGAGATATGTCACCACCAAATCCTTGTGTTGTATTCCAAGACAGTGGTGGTGAGCATACTCAGCAGGTTTTGGCACCTCAGCAACCTATAGTACCTCTAATAGTGCTTCATATGGATCCTCCTTCTAATTATACAATTCATGCTTATGCTCAGTTTAGAGATTTTTTTAGGTACATTTAGACTATTTAGAGTGTTTCTAGGACTACCCTAACTATGGTAGATCTTAATCGGGGCTTTTAGTAGTAGTATCCTCCCAAAATCTTGGGGGATGGGGGTACTCACGCTACAAAATCTAAGATAGAATATATGGTATCCATCTTCAATCTGCTCGATAAACCTCCAGCGCAGAGGGTCATGCATTATGTAAATATATTTCGTGACCCCACCAAGAATTGGTGGGATGTCATTTTTTAGGTTGCGAATTACTGAGACATTGTTCGGTCCGACTTCCAATTGACTTTCTATGATCACATATTTAAACATAATCTATGAATAGATCATGCCAATAGATTTGAGTTTACATACATATGTAATTCAAGGTTCTATTATGGTAGCCTTTAGGTTAGTTTCCTACCATTTATATGATTATTCTTCATCATACCCTATTCTATTATGGGCTATCCCTATTAGGTAGCACACTAAAATAATTAACAACTACATATTATTTCATGCCAAAATTATCCATTAAGTGGTGTTGATCAAATTCCATAGTAACACATATGGTCTTGGTTTGAAAACAACACCCTTGTTTTGATGGTTGGTCATGTGTTGTGATCAATATATAAATATTATCTTTTCAAATTTCCTTGTTTTATCATGTTGGGAATGCCAAGGGCATAGTCAACTACTTATTAAGTTTCGCGACCCTTCCTCTCTTAGATTTTTTCAGTGATGGATGACTTGGGAGATCATCATATTTTTAATCCGTCATATTAGTAATGTGAGTATTTGGTTAATATTTTGAATATAACACCAAATAATTGAATATATATGTTCAATATACCTATGGATAATATCAAGGATGTGTCCTTTTTCTATATTAAACTTTAGGAACTATGTTTAGATTTACATGGTACTCATTATCCCATTAATTGGTGCATCAATCAATATGATTTCAATGTTAGCTGTATAATCTTGTGTTGTCATTATTTTAGTACAGGTCGACCCTAGAATTATGTGACCTTGGCATTATGAGTGTCCATAACTATTCCAATATTTGTAATTATTTTGCAAAAAGAATCAAGTGTTTGAAATGTTTTTCGGTTGATTATCCTTTTAGTCATAATCTCTTTTTGTATGGGAATGTAAATGAGGATGCATCATGGGTCGTCCATGGTGTGGACATCCTATATAATTCATGATTCGGAAGGTGTATCTAAACACTTCTAAGTATGTGAATTTTTTATTTTTAAAATTTCCTTCAAATTTTTTTTCTTCTGTCGGTTTGAAAATTTTGGAGCACTCCTCCGTTATTATGGAGAAAGTGGATCATATCCTTTATAGATTTCATTTAAATGTCTTAGTGTACTCTCTGACTCATGGAGACCATGTCCCCTCTGTTTTTATTTTCTAGTTACATTGATAGAGCCTTGGTATTACACAATAAAAGCATTTTAAAAATTCATTGGCCTTGTTGTCGTTGTATTGATCAAAGCCGCACTCTGGAACAATGATTGATTTAATAATCCTATTGATCCTGAGTGATACCTATTTTTACCATTTAGTAATTCATGGGTTAGAATTACTGAAACAAAATGTTCTCATCATAAAAATCTGGGTAGGTGGCTTCCTCCTGGTTTCATTTAATGTTCTTGAGGTAACAAAATTGAGCATGTATCGACATCTCGATCATAAGCACTGAATGTGGTTTTCCTTCAATGTTCTCCATTGATCCAATTTATTCTCTATGAAGATACCCTTGTTTTCAGATAGGGTCATAATGGTGTTTTCACCATGATGATCCAGCATTATATCCAAAGAGATGTTTCTATGATCATGTCAAGGAACGACAACTTGTAAATCCTCTTGGCTAGATACATCACCGGAAGTCAATTTATTTCCATAGATAGTATGATTTGTGAAAATCAAGAGATATATATGTTTAAAATGAAGATGATTTGACATGTTGTATGCTCCATCCATCTATGTGGAGGGTTTTAGTAGTGGATCATCTTGAAAACTATAGTTTAATTTAAAAGAGGACATTCTTGACTCGGCTTCTTTATTGGATCAGGTTTCATGTTTTATTTCATGAGTGTTGTTGGAATGCTAAAATCACATGTTAAAAGACAATTATGTTGATTAAGATACAATGTTTCATAATTGGAAAATAATTCTAGAACCTATGATGATGCGTCATAGGCTATTTTGAGTTGGAAATGACAATGTCATTATGAAACTAGTTTAATAAAACATCATGGACCTAGTATGTCAGGTGATGTTTTCATCATTTTCGGAGGCTTCTTGGGGAGGATAATTTCAAATGTATAGAGGTTGTAACATTTCTTCTTTATATAAGGTTGAGATCATTTAAATGTTTTTTATTTATTTCCTTAAAATTATTCTTTTAAAAAATTTGGTGGAAAAATATATTTGAGGCATCAAATATTCATTTGATTATCGGTGCACCGAAAGTATGGAAGGTTACATGGGATGTGCAGCTTTCTAGAACCACAAGTCCTAGGGTATACACTTGTGTAACCTGTTGTGGGTATTCGAATGTGGGTAGAAAAATGGTTTTCACGTGGTCATATAATGTTCGTGCCATGTCTATGTATAGTCACTTGTTTGTATAATAATGTATTCGGGGTTCCCCATGTATTTTATTTTATTTTATTTTATTTGATCTTATTTTTCATTTATTATTTATGATTTATTTTATTGATTTTATTCCTTCCTCCTATCATCATCCTCCTTCCATACATGTCCTCCCTCCCTCTTGGGGCATTTTTTACTTCTCCTCATCCAATCATGTAGTTTTTTGATATTGCACCTTTATATTTTATATAAATTCATTGTAGTCGGATGTTCTATAAATGTAATGGCAGGATCTATCTTCTACACTCATCTATTTAATGATTCATTTCTTCTCCACAAGACTATCATATTGAGAAAGTTATCTTTTTATTTTTTGGTACTCTCTATGTCATCTTATTTCTTCTATTTTATGTTAAATCGATTATTGTAATTGGATGTGAGGAGTTCCATGACTATGAAGTATGGAGTCTACTCATTTTCTATCTCGTTTCATGTCTTTTCATCATCGCACCATTTTCCACATTTCTGGACCCTCTGTAGAATCTTTATATAGAATATTTAATTAATTTAGATGCTTTTCCATGTTTGTAGTGACCCTCTCTTGTAGTGAAACCCATTCATGGGCTATTCAGTCTCCATTGGCCACCCTAAGACAATGTGCCATTGTGATGCTTCATGTGAATCATTTTAGTAAAATATTAAATTTAATTCAATTCTTTAATGTGTCTTTATAATCTCTCACTTGCACCGAACCCCATCTATGGGGTGTTCTCTTTTCCTTCGGTCACCCAATTTTGGGGTACGAACCAATTAGGCCTAATTCTCAATTAGATTGAGTTTTTTTCAACATGGGATGAGGATTTTAATTTATAATTGTCCTAGAATGATTAATTTCCCATAAATAATGTTCCCTTGAGAAATTAACTAGTTCAATTATAATTATTTAGACCTTGTGGTGTGCCATATTATTTTAACATTTAGTTAAAAATGCTTTACATTCTAAATTAATATTTTCAATTACATGAAACCCATTTCATTTGATAAATTCATATACTTCATCAAATGTTATTTTATTAGTGATATAGAAATCAAATTCTTATTCTTATATCCATATGAATTTTAATAATGCCTTTTATATTTTTAATGGCTGGAATTGGTTTGTTTATAAAACATGTTATATTGTAAATATGGAATGTCATTAATGAAATGTGACCAATATAATTGATAAAGCCTTGTTTTCTTTCATAAATTTTTTTTGATAAGCTTGGGTAAGCTCCTTGTCTTGTGTTATTTAAATGTTACTGATGACATGTTATAGTGTACATGCTATTCATGATTTATATATCATGAGATAATCACTTATTTTTAATTATAGTGGAATGAGTTTATAAAAATGATAATAAATTTAAATGGCAGGTTTTATTACAAAATTTCATGTTTTTATAATAAAACCCCTCCAACGGAGGTATGAATTCTTTAAAAATAAATTTTTTTAGTGTTATTAGACATTATTGGTTTCTTTATTATATAAATTATTCAATTTTATCGTTTAAATTCAAAATATTCATTAAATGATCAGATTTGTAGCTTTTTATATTAAATTTCATATGAGGACATGTAATTTATTATATTCTAGGATTTTTTCTTAATCCTTTCTTTTGAGAAATGGTTATTACCTTGAAATGTGAATTGATCCATGATTGATTTTCTTAGATTGCATAGATTGACTATGTGGTGGTCATGTGATATGATGATTATTCCTTATTATAATGCGATTGTAAATTCATTACCATGATTTATATGATATGATTGATATGGTTAATTTGATATGTTCCTGTATAGGAAATGAATCCTGAATTAATTATTTCATCAATTGACTCACTGTCCTTAGTGGGTCACTACTTGATGTGCTAGGAGCCATACTTTATCTTTCCTGATATGAGTTTTCTGGGTGTGATTTATTATTCCCATGAGTGACCCCAATTTCCTTGGAGAGAAACTAAGAACAAAACTATTTGATTTATGGGTACACATTTCCTCAGGCGTGACATGGTCTGATATGTGAGATATGTATCATAGAATCAGTGTTCAGCATTCCTCACAATAATAAATGGGACATAGAATGGGTCACCTTTGAGGGGTTCAGTTTTATTGGTCTATATCGGATATATCATACTGACATCTAGGTTTCTTTTTCAATCACCAGTGACGAGCTCAAAGTCTACTACTGGAATTGAAATACTTGTTTTAATTTATTGATTTGCATGAGATGCATCTTACAACATTTCAAATAGCTTGTGTATGGTTTTTTGATACCTCTCATTTTAGATTTAACATGGTTGGATGATGAAGTATGAATTATATCCCATGCCAAACCACAATCTTGGGGTATGGGTTCTTAGAGTTTATTTTTTTTACATTCACTGCGTATATGTATTCTACCATTCAAAAGTACCCAATTAAAAAATTCATCATAGGCTAAAGAAGGTGGTTTGTGATGGGTTTCTACTATGGAACCCATACCAAGATAATGTTATTCTATTTATTTAACTCCATAAATAATATTATATATTAGCCCAAAAATTTCGGTATAACATGAAATGGAATGGTCTATACATTGTGGGTGTCGACCTATTAGGATTAATATCTCACACCATGCTAAGGTGTCATTTGGTACCTATGTAGACTCTAAGATCAATGGTATAGATAAAGGGAAGTATGCTAATTTTGATCCTTTAGTGTTTTCATGATTCTTAGGTTGTATATTGGTAGAAGAGGACTAAGCCTATGCCGGAGAAGTTGTGCTATAATTTTTTTCATTTATTCACTTTTTGATAAAATGTGATATATTATCACACCCATTTTTTCCTATACTCATATTTTTTATCAACACTTGACAATACATCATTATCATGTCTATTATTATTAATCAACATCCACCAGTTGTTCCATTTTATTTCACTACATTACCTCCATAGCTATTGGTTGTTGTTATTTTTTCAACTAATTAATTTATTTTTTTACTAGTGTGTTATACATAATTTTATGAGGGAATAGTCTCACCATGATGATATCTGTGTCCCTTGATGCTATTTGGAATCCTCAGGCATTCGTGGAGATGTGGTTGAGGACATGTGGCACACCGTCTCGAAGAACGGTTTAGTGGCAATTGGGGTATGATGATACTAAGTTATATCAAATGTTATTATATTTTTTCTTACTATTTGGGTTAGGATATAGACTATGAAATATGAATTTATAATTTATTCTATTCTTTAATGTAAATTACCCTTTTCCTTAGGAACCCTAAATTTCCTAGGATGGGACTTATAGTAATTTATTAGGACATTTTTTGTTGATATGACTTAATTATTGGGTGGAAGACGTTTTAACTATTATTGATATTTATATTATTGACATGATTATTTATATTACATAATCTTGATGAAATAAGGGTGTTTCATAACATTCATCAGACAAGGAACTATTGGAATTTAAATGGTTTTACATATTTCTATCCCATATCTATTTTCTACATGAATTATCTATTTTCATGTGATTGTTTATTTTCATAGTATTTTTGTCATATACTGAATTTTCATATATATCTATAATTTATCCATTTTACTATGCATGATATTGTTATATGTTGGAATACATGGACACCAAATTTCAATTTATAACATATATGGGCCTTTATAAATTGAATGTTGATCCACCAAATTAAATCTATTATATAAAATAAAATTTTAAAATGAATTAATTTATTTTTAAATATTAAAATGAAAATACTCATTAAAATTTGTGACCTTTATATGATCATTACTAGGGAAATGGGTGGTAGGCCGTGTCTTTGTGATCATTATGAGGCCTCCTTTCCTTATTATCAATGCTTGAATCTTGTATTGAGTTGTATAATTTGATATGATTAAAAAAAGGATATGAACCTATCATCTTTATCTCTTTCCTTTTTTCTATGTAATGATTCAGGGAGGCCTAGGACCTACCCTTTCTTACTGCTTCTTTAACTTCTTATTATATCTATTGTTATTTTTTTGTCTAAGGTGCGCTCTTGGAAATTGTAGAGCTATGACACCACGAAGACCTAATACTATATATTAATAGAGTGGAGTGGAGAAAATTATTGTGGTTTTGGTCCCTAATCTACCAATAATAACTCTTATTGTTTCATCATGTGGCACCTCTTGGTTATTTTTCACCCTGAACTAATGATCTATTTATGGATTGTTTTTTAGGTTCATGAAGACTATTCAAAGGTCTCCGTGGAATAATCCGATTATAGAATATCTTACCCGGGACTTCTACTAGAAATATCCTCACCCTTATTAGGGTATAATATTATTTATCTATATACTCATGGATAGATGATATGATATCCATTTTCTATCATATCACGAAACCACCATAGTGGAGGGTCATTATTATTTCCTATATGCTTCATGACTACGACAAGCATTGATGGGATGTTGTTTCAAATTCAAATAATTACTGAAAGATGGTTTAGTCAGACTTCTGAATGACATTCTATGATCACTTCCATCAACAGAAACTGATAGCAGATAATGACAAGGGAGTAATGATTAGGGTCATATATATGTACTATTCTAGTATCCTCTATGTCAATTTCCTCCCTTATAAAGTGGTGTTCTTGGAAGGAACCTCTTTTCTTAGGGGCTATCTGTAGTTTGTAACACCTTTAGATATTAAAAAAAAATTCTTTCCAATTGTTTCCATAATGTGTTACTGCTTAGGTATTATAGCCCTTTGAATAACTCTTGGATTGAAAACAATACACTTATTTTGACTAGTGGTCATGTGTTGTGATCATTCTCTAAAATAATGCTTTTCAAAATGATTCGTTCTAGTAGGATGGGTGTTCCAAGGGTATGTTCGGAAAATTAGTAACTCAGGTGAACCCTTATCTCCAATACTTTTAGGGATGTATGACTTCGGAGACTGTAAAAATATTCTTCTCCCATATGATTAATGTGAGAATCTGCTTAATCATTGACATGGAACCTCAGATACTTGAATGCATATGGTATGTAAACCTATGGTTAGTATCGTGGATTTTTCTTTTTTATCAAATAATCTTGAGGTAGTATTTTTAGATATATACGATACATTATTTCCTATTAAATGGTTCATCACACAATTCAAGATTATTGTTAACTATATACTCTATAATTATTACCATTTTTACACTAGTCGGCTCTATAGTAGGACTTGGGTTTTAATAACAGTCATTGATCATTATAATGTTCAGAATGATGTTTCAAATATAATTCGGTGTTTGTAAAATTATTATTTTGTTTTTCCATTTACACCTAATTCATTTACCTTATGGAATGTGAATTGGGATGCATCATGGTTGTTTCCTGGTGTGAAAGTCCTCTTGAGTTCTTTAGTCGACGAGTGTAGCCGATCACTTCTAAGAAAGACAAATTATAATGGTTTCACATTCCTTATTTTTCCCTTTCCTGGGTTTCTTTAAAAATGTTCATAGTACTCAACCCTTCTTAGTGAAAATGTGTCTCAGTACCTTTTTGGGGATAATTTAAACCTCTTAGTGTACTCTCATATTAAAGGCAACCATGTCCCCTATATTGGTATCATCTTAGTACACTGATATGGGGTTGGTGTTACACTAAATTATCATTTTAAAAAGTCAATGGGATAGTTTTTGTGGGATTGATCAATATACCGCTTTGGAAACATAAATCTTTTAAAGGTGTTGTTGATCCTATGAGATACTTAGTTTTTCACAAGTTGTAATTTCTAGGAAAGACTCATTAACATCATTTATATTTATCAATACCTTACTAATAGGTGGTTTCCCCCAAGGATTATTCAATGTTCTTGAGGTAAGGATTTTTAATTATACTTACAACTCAATCCTAAGAGTTTAATTTGGGTTTCCATTGTTGATCTCCTTGGATACCATTACTCGACTCCGAGGATAGACTGATTTTTAGAAGGGCTAAGAATGGGTTGTTTAACCATGATGATCTTGACATTCTAAAAAAGGGCATGCTTCTATGATCACATCGTGGTATGATAGCTTGTCCAACCTCTAGAGTAGAGACATCACAATATTCCAGTTTCTAGCCTCAATGAGTATGCTCTGAGAATATCCCAAGATACATTTGTTTAAAATGATCATGGTTTAAATTTTTATGAACCAAACATCTTTTTCGGGTATTTCAGTATTGGCTCAACCTTCCTTCCTCTCGTATCATTTAATGTCATTCATCCCTGACTCGACCCCATGATTGGTAGGTTTTTCTTGTTATGTTCCATGATCATTATTGGAAAACAACAATCATGTGTTAAAAGATAATTTTGATGGTGGAAATACAATAGTTTATTATTAGACACTAATTAAAAAACATATGATTTAACACTATAGGGTAGATTGATGTGGAGATGACATTGTCAATATGCCTCTAGTTTGAAGAAATTTGAAAAATTTAAATCTCCAAACTTTTGATAGTGTTTTGGTGATGTATTATGATATTTGGCTTCACTGTTGTGTAATAATGTGAATATTGAAGTTTTGATGGGTGTTTTAAATGCAATGTGACCATACAAATGAATACTCATGAACCTAGTATGTCATGTGAGGTTTTTATCATTTTCAAAGGATTCTCAGTGAAGAGAAGTTCTATGATGGGGATGATGAAATGTCTTGTACATTATCTATGGTTTGTTATATTGATTATATATATATATTTCCTAAAATTGTCCCCTTAAAAATTTTCTGCACATAAAAAATGAGATTTCGAGTGCATTTGGGTTTTATTTGATGTCTGGAGGACTGAAAGCATGGAAGACCTACTAGTCTGCGCGGGTCTATGGAACCGTATGACCCAGGGCATATGCCAGTGTTTCCCGTTGCTATTTCTTGCAAGGTGGAAGATGCCTGGTTTGCACGTGGTTATTTAAAACAAGTGCTTGCTCCATGAAATGTGTCTTAGGTGTAGAAAAAATTGGGGTTTGCAAAATTTTTATATAATATAATATAATATTATTTTATTTTATTTTATTTTTCTAATTTTTTTTTCTTTCATTTATTTTATTTTCATTCCTTCCTCCCCAAATCCCCCTCCTTCCACTAATGGAATCCCTCCCTCCTTGGGTGTCGTGGAGTTCTCCTCATCCAACCATGGGGGTTTTTTATATTACACCACTATTTTGGTTTTGTTTTCATAACCGTCAGATGCACGAAATGATCATTGATTTCTCTATATTCTAAACTCATCTATTAAAAGTATTATTTCCTCTCCATTATTCAATCTTCATAAAAACTATTTTTTCCTATTTTGATGATTTTTCAAAATATTGTGATTTATCCCATTTTTTGGTTGAATCCATGCTTGTTATCGGACATGTGGAGTACCATAAGAACATTGTAGGGATTCGAATAGTTTTCCATCTCTTTAAATGTCTTTTTCGTGTCACACCATTTTTCCACTTTTCGGTACCCTCTTTCAATGACTGATATCACATGTTAAACTAATTTATATTATTTAACATGTCCAAAGTTACCCTCTCATATGGAGAATCACATTCATGGGGTGTTGTCCCTCCATTGGATACCCCTTTGACATTACACCATTGTTCATCACACCAGAACCTTCCAGTCATGCATTAATGCCATTAATTTAATTTATTTAAATTGTTTGTAGTGTCTATAGTTACACTCTCTTACAATAAAATCCAACCATGAGGTGTTCGATTTTGCCTTATGCTACCCCTTTTTGTGAACCATCCATCTTGGATAGGATCTCCATTTCCTTGAGTTTTATTTTTCACCATGGGTTGATGCTCAAAATTTATAAGTGATTTAAAATGTGAAATGAACCAAGAATTAGGATCCCTTTTGAAATTACCATGTTTAATTATAATTAATTGGACCATTTGTTTTTTCATATGTCATTGAAATGATTTATATAAAATCCATACATTCTAAATGGATCATTTAAATTAAAAATCACCATTCCTTATTATAAATGATTATGTTTCATACAATATTCTTTATTTAGTGATAATGTACTGAAATTCTTATTATTATTTCATTGGGAATTATTCTAATGCATTATTCCTTGTTTAAAGAAAAGAATTATTTTTTGGGTCAGTTTGATAGATTGTTAGTTTGGAATGTCATTAATGACTTGTGGAATATAAAATATCTCATTAATTTTTTGTGGACTAAACAAAATGTGAGAAGCTTTCCTAATCTACTTGGCTTATGATATTTAAATTTTAGTGATGAAATGTTGTTGTCTACATGCTTTTCTTTATGGTTATTCCATGAGATATTAACTTGTAATTAATCAAAACCGAATTATATTTCCATATATATTAATATATTTAAAGGAATTGATCAATTATGATATGTCATTTTCTATATAAAAAACCCCTCCAACAGAGGTGCTAGCTTCTAAACTAAAATTCTTGTCAGATATTGTTATACAATCATGGTTTCCTTGCTATATATATTATGCCATTGTTGTATGGATTATATTGTAAAATTTGGATTAAATGATATGATTCCTAGGTTATTATATTAAATTTAATGTGATGGCATGAAATTGTTTAAATACAATGCTTTTCACTAACACACAGATTATGAGGATTTGTTATTATCCTTCAATGTGAATTATTCCATGGTTGATTTTATTAATATTTATTGGATGAATATATGGTGAGCATGTGATAAGGATATTATTATTTGTTATCATAAAAATATAAATTCATTTTTTTGATTTATATGCATTAGTATATATGGATCCTTAAATATAGTCCAACATAGGATATGAATCCCATGTTAAGGATTTCAAGGAAGGAAATGTTTTCCATGGTTGGTTATTACTATAAATTCTTGGAGCGATACTTTTTATTATGATGTATGATCTTGATGGGTGGGATTTATTATGCTTGTGAGTGAGGCAAGTTCCCTCGGGGAGCAAACAATGACAGAAATTTTGGCAAGATGGTTATACCATGCATCAGGTGACACCCGATGGCATATGGTAGATATTTAGCAAAAATTCAGAGTTCACCAAACCTCGAAGAGATTATTGGGATGCTGATAGGGTCACCATCGATGGGCTCAGTGGTAATTTCCTATATCAAATATATCGTAGTGACATATGTGATTCTGTTTACATCACGAGGGATGGGCTCGAACTCCACCAACAGAATTACGGTACTTATTTGAATTACATGAGATGCATTTATTAATATTTCATATAGTTTTTTTATTCTTTGGTGATTCAATATTTTTTTTAGATGAATTTATTATAATATATAAATTAGAACCCATGCCTTCGATAATCATGGGGGTATTCCTTTTTGGCATGTCGTGTTTACTTTGGACATTGTATATGCTTTCTACCATTCACAGTTACCTTATTTAGAAATTCAGCTTAGGTCGATGCAAGTGATATGGGAGAAGTGTCTACTATGGAACCCGGAGAATGTTTCGGTTATTACATTTATTTAACTACATGCATCATATTATATATTGAATCACTTCTTTTTTCATATCACGAAATGGAAAATTCTAGACCCCGTGGGTACTAGCCTACTGGGAATCATATCTCACACCTTGATCATGCATCATTTATTTTCCATGTAGAATCTATTCTTGTAGGTTGAGATAATGGGAAGTATGATAATTTCCCGTAATGAGTGTTTTATTTCTTCATAGGATGGATATTTGGGGAATATGACTGGGCCTCTGCACAAGATGCTATTGTAGTAGTTTTTTCTGTTTTGATACTTTTTGATAGCATGTTATGTATTCCTTCACCCATGTTCAATAGTACACCTATTTTTGTAACAACTCATGACATGACATGATTATCAAATCTTTTATAATTATTCAACATCAACTAGTTATTTATTTTTATTTCACTTTATTTCATCTGCTACTTTTTGATGTTTTTATTACAACAACTAGTTAATTTATTTTGTCTACCACTATGATATACCCAATATTATATAGAAAGTTTCTCCCAATGTACATGCCTAAGTCCTTTTCTGCTAGTCAGTAGCCTCTAGTGTTTGGGGTGATGCACTTGAGGTCACATTTCTCACCGTTTCTAGGCCCAATTCAGTGTAACTCTATGTTGAAAAATATATATATTTTGTTGAATATAATTTATAAAATTTCCAGAAATTTATTAATATATTTTCAATTTCAAAATGATTAAAAAAAAATTTAAGAAAAATAAAATTTTAACCCATATAATCACTTTATAAATTACTGATTTATTTTCTACGAATAATCTAGCAATAATTTATATTAATTATGACTTATAAATATATATATAATAACTATGATAACACTATTCATACCATCCAATTTAATAGCTATGTTATAATTGTTATATATTTCATTGGTCATTTAATGTCATCATTGTGTGATGAATAATCTATGTAACATAAAATATATACATCACAAATACAACAACCTAATAATGAGAATAAATTTAATTAAAACATATATGTATTGTAATATCTCAGGGTGTTAATAAAGCATACATTTCATAAAAGGGAACGGGTAATATGAAGGTCATCTAGTATAACATAAATTAAGTTTCCATATTAGAGAATATAGGTGGGATGAAAGGATTTTTTTGTGGAAGAGAAGCATAAAGTCTAAATAATGATAAATTGTGATAAAAATGATTAATCAGAATAAATTATTTTGTAAATAGAATATTGGGAACCTAAAAACCCAACATCATAGATTTTTGAAAATACATTCTAATTTATTATATTGGATTGTATCATGATATAAATTTTATTTCAAGATACATTTCCTACAGATGAGGATATCATTCACAATATAGATTGAAAATATAACGTAACATAATTTAAAAGTACAATTTCATAATTTATCCAATTTAAACAGAAATATAACCTTTTTGATTAAATGATTATTATTAAAGGGGAATTTTTCTTTTCTAAGGCACTAGAACAAAACATCTAAAATATCATATAACCATAAAAGCTATATCAGTCTTTTCTTCCCATTTTTTCACATTACCCAAAACGGAAACATTTTTCACCAAGTAAGACAACGAAAAAAATGTGTAAATTATCAAATGATATATTAGTCATCAAAACTAAATTATAATACTGAAATTTTAATAAAATTAATCCTAAATAACTAAAAAATAACATTTTGTTTGAACCCCAAATTTTATATCATACAATTAATCTATCGATGAAAACAATTCCATGATATCTCTCCATTAAATAAGATTAATCACCTGGTCACCATATAAAATTTCATTATCATGTCATTATACTAGATAAATAATGGGTTTCCATAGATACCTTAGTATCCATGTTCATATAAACAATAAATTTAATTATTATCTTAAATATTATTTCCAAAATAATGTATATGAATACATATTATTAATGAAACAATTTACATATAAATAAATATAATAAAAATTATCCTAAATTATTATTAATGAAATTAATATACGATGGTTTAAAACCTCAATGGGGTTTTTAAGACCTTGTATTATTGATCATATTTTATCTTATAGACATATATTGGTATCTATAAATTGTATGACAACCTCAGATGAAAAAAAAATCCTAATCTCTAATGTTTACTAAACCAAAATATTTATTATAACTATAATATCCTTGAACTAAAACAACTCTATCACATTCTAAAATCATCAATATTATTTTTCAAGCATTTATGTACATAATTGTGACCTAATTTATTCAAACCCAAACCATATAACATCAAATTAAATAATTGGATGACTTATATTTTTAGGGACCTTTTAGGTTTAGAATTTTATAGAATTATGAAAAAATCCTAAATAAAAAATAACAAGGACATCAAAAGATAATTCTCTCACATAACACACCTTTTCATATTTTTAATTATGTCATAGTAATTATCTATATCAAATCACTTCCATAGATAATTCATTCAACGTCATTCATTATTAACTATGTAAGAAGAAACATAACAAGTGTGAGATAAAAATCTATGTATGGGTAAACATATAATTAATAATTTCTTTTCATTGATAAGAATATGGATCTCATAGGGTATATTGATATATTAAGAGTTCATTACTATGTCAAAAAAGAACTCATTCACATCTATTCCTGAATCATTAATCATTAGACAAAGAAAAAGGATTTATCAAAGTATTTAGTCATATGTATCAATACTCATGATCCATGTGATTTCAATATTGATCAATGTAATTATTATAATCCCACAACAAGAAAAGATAAAATTTGATGGTATCACGAGACATCATCTTCTTAGAAAACACATAGAACAGTTATAATTTAATTAATAATACGGTTGTATTATAATATTATTCCTTATAGAACAAAATAATTACACAATAAATTGGTTAACTATATGGGAGAACCCCTCGTATAATCTATAGTTGGATGAGCTAACACAATTTTGGAACATCAATTACATATATTTCCCATGAACAACCTATAATGTACATATTTCTTAGAAATACACTTAAATTTCATAAAAACTACAATTATTCCATTAATAACATGATTATCCCCTTTAAAAGAAATATAATCAATGAAAATATCTTTGAAATATGATTAACACATGAAAAAGGTATGGGTTCTGTAAAAATCTATATGAAACATTCTAAATCCATCCATATAAATTTTACCCCCCCCCCCGAAACCATTCTTCAGAATTTGGTGCATGAAATGATATGTATTATTTGCAAAAAAATTATCAATTCAAAACACTTTTTATAATTGATGAAATTTTATATTATAGGATCAGGACATATTAGAAAAAAAATTATTATATAGTAAATGAAATAAAACAATATTCCTACTATGATTGTATGCATGCTAACTCAAAAAGTGAAGATATATGAATTATAAACTCTAAGATACCTTACGAAATTATTTAAAACATGGGTTGATCATTTAACATCCCGGTAAGGGGTTTTAAAAATCACTGAAATACATTTTATGGGAAATTGAAATGAAAATAAAATTTGAGAAATTATTTTCATATTATTTTCGAAATACTAAAAATATATATTTTGAAATACATTTGGAATTTAATAATTAAATTATTTATGTGTTGAAAATACTAAAACATTTTGTAATTACATATGTTCAAAATTTTCATTACCAATGATGCAGTGATTTTTCTAAAAACAATATTAATGCTTATGAAAACCGAACAGTAAGGCCACTTGAAGTATTTTTAGGTTTTATTGGGACTACCCTCATGTCAATGGTTGGGTTCAATCCCTAAATTCCATACCATATTTAAAATTCTTGAATGTTATATTTTATAAAAACATTTTCATCTTTCTTTACTTATATATACTTTCACTAGAAAATTGTACACTAATAACATGACAATAAATTTACATGTGTTTACATGTATATATATATATATATGAAGGAATTATATACTAGAATATTAATTCACAATTTAACTGAATCTCATCTCCATCTAGAATTGATTAAATAAATGAAAAAATAACATTCATGTTTTCATTAAAAATCATAAAAATGAAATTGAAAAATAACACCGTATAACGGAATAAATTTTTCACTTCATATGTACATAAATTAAAATAATTAATAAATATTAAATTTTATTTTCTAGAAATTTCACAAATTATAAAAAATGGACATATCATATATTTTTAATGACAATTAAGAATTTATATATTATTTACAAAAATAAAATGATAGCGTTTACAAAAAAAATTATAAATTACACAAAATTTATATATTTCTAAAACAAATATTGATTTTTATAAATAAATTTCAAATATGGAAATTCATTAAATGAGAAATGAAATCCTAATTTCCTATAAAAGTAATTCACTTACTAATGGTTATTAAAATAAGAATAATATTAAAATAAAAATCCATGAAGAACTGCATTTGAAAACCAAATTTATTATGAAATTTTAATAACATGATGGACATATATTTATTTTAAAAATAAATATTTTTATGATAACATTCAATATATTCGAATATAGGAATTCAATTTTGAAAAAAAAAATTCAAAGGAAATATTTAACAATAAATTAAATAATAACATTTACAAATTAATATTAAATAATGAAAAATATAAAATATTATAAATAAAATTTGGATCCCTTACATACGAATGAAAATTACTATATATCGAGGTTAAATACAATAGAAATAATAGTTTTGTGCAGAACTGGTGTTTATCTTCATTTTGGTTTATGACATAATCTTCCTATCTCTCTAACTCAAAAAATCTATGCATTACAACCAATATAATTCTGAACTTTTTTATAATTTATATATTATAATGTTATTTAACCTATTATAATTCAAATTATAATATATATATATTTACTAGCATAGTAGTATACACCGGAGTGGTGTAATTATGATGCTTGCAGATAAAGGAAAATTATAGATATATATAGTTTAATTTTAGGATGTTTTATGTTTTTATTTTTGTATAATTTTATACTCAGTTGATAGGTAGAGAATTAAATCAATCAGTAATAGTTCAAACACAGATGCATTATTCTTCACAAATCATTCAACCCGTGCCATACATAAAAAAATCCAAATAGATTGGATTTGTTGGAAAAATATGCCAAATGCTATCAGTGTTTAAATTCAACATCAAAATGTATAAAAAATTCAAATATGAACCAAAATGGATTTTTCAATTGTGACCTAAGAACAAATAGAAGGAAAATTATCAATGAGTGGGTTAATACACTGAGGAAGATAATTGACAATATCTTTATAAAAATTCAAAACAAAGAAATTAAATATGCACACCTACATTATGATATAAAAAATAAGAGATTTAATGACATTGAAATCATTGAATAAGAAAAACCTATAATGAATCCATAGATTCAAGTGTGATCTAACAAAGCATTCCAGTGTCCTTCGATGCTTGACTTATAACCGCTGCGGCAGTTGAAACCCCCCACATAAGATCATCATTGACCAAGATCTCCATCAGAACATTGTTGAAGTCCTCATCTCGCATAAAAATAGAACTCTCCCTAGCACTTGTACCCTCACTTAGACACCTGATGAGAAAAACCAATATTCTTGGATTAGCCTCCCTTTTTCTGAGTTCAATACCGTAAAAAATATAGATTTTTTATCACTTCAATTCGATTTTACTTATTTTTTCAATTTATGATATATAAAATATATATATATATATAATGTATGTATATAAAAAAATTTAAATATTAAATTACTTATATATTAATAAATATTAAAAAATAATTACAATTTTAAAAAATATATTACCCTCATAAAAACAAAAAATATATATTTTTCTTATTAATTAAAATGTTATTTTTTTACCAAAATTTTAAATCATAATCATTTATTTTAATAATATTAAAAATCAAAATAAATTTAATTAATAAATTAATTTATCTATTTATAAATTATTAATATTCATAATTCATAATAATAAATTTATAATAAATCATTTAGTAAATCATTTATTTAATTACGATATTTTCATACTAGTATTATTATTTTTCAATGAATGTAGAAAATATTATATTATTTATAAGTATTAATATTAGATTTTACAGATTTAATATTAAAATATTATCAAAAACTGTTTTGATTTATTAAATTTATAGAACAAATCACATATTAATATTAAAATTTCTAAGATTTTACATTCTCTCCCAATTAAATTGTGCCCTTAAAAATTATTTTTATGAATTTAGAAATTTTCTCTCTTTTTAGAATTACAACAACCCAAATTCAATGAAAAAAATAATTATCTTGAATTTATAAAGAAAAATTCAATCATAAAGATATTTTTACCCTCAAAGGAAAACATCTAATCTCCAATGTTGTCTAAACTATTGATCTGATACCAATTATAACGCCCCAAATCCACACTTCTAGATCCAATTCTTGAAATTTTGTGAATTTCATTAATAAAAGTAACTGAAACAATAAATAAAACATTTTAATATATATGATAAGTTTCATTCTAGGTTTGTTATAATTATTCTATAACATAGAATTTATTAGAGATGAAGTAATGTATAATAATATGTCTACTACAGTTCCAACGAAAGTAACATCAAAAGTAATGAAATCTGAATTTGAACATATAAGATACATGTGAAAAACATTTTAAACATGGGATGGGAATATAATTTCTCATTAAATGGATTTATAAATTAATGAAATTCCTTTTATGAAAAATTCCTTTGAAAATAATCATTGATATTTTTAAAAAAAAATTGTTTTTGAAATACTATCAAAATACCTTTCGAAATAACTTTTGAATTTAATATTGAAATTATTTACATTTTGAAAATACAAAATCATTTTGTAAATACTTATGCTCAAAAATTTATTTAAAAATAATATAGTGGTTTTTATAAAAATATTATGTCATCTTCTAAAAAAAGAATAAGGGAACTTGAAACATTTGCTATATTTGGAATTCCCACTTGATGAGGTTTGGTTCACTCGCCAATTATGTACCATATTTACAATATTCATATTCTACATTATGTAAAAAACTTTTTAACCTTTCTGTACTAATATATAAATTTACTGGGGTTTTTTTCATTAAAACCTGAAAACATTTTTACATTAATTTACAAGTATATATATTTATATATTACATATATTATCATAAGAATTCATGAATCAATCAAATATCATCTCCCTCAGACATTTCTTAAATTCATGAATGATAATTTACATTAATGTATTCACTAAAACTCAAAAAATTCACATTGAAAAATAATATCCAATAGAGGATTAAAATTTTCACAACAAATGTACATAGATTCAAAAATTTAAAAATATTAAACATGTACTTTCACAAAAATTCAGAACAATATATTATGGCCATATATTAAAGATGAAATGAAATTTAAGAATGTATAAATTATTTCCATACATAAACTGATAGACTTTACAACTACACATTAAAAAGACGTTTAAATTGTTATCGTTCAAATTAACATAATGATTTTTATATATGAAATTTAAAATATATAAATTGTTGAAATGATAATTGAAATCATGATTTACTATGAAATTTATTCCATTGTTAAATTGTTTTGAAAGAAACAAAAAGATAAAATAAACACCCATATATAACTAATTTTTATTATCCACATTCTTAATAAATTTGAATACTCAAAATCATAATAAAATTGAAAATAATAATTTAAATATATTTATTTAAAAATTAAATTTTTTTATGATAATAAAATAAGTATTTTAATAGATTAATTCAATTGGAAAATTAAATTTCAAAGGTGATTTTTGAAAATAAAACAGATAAGCACTTTTAAAAATTAATACATCATAATGAACATTATAAAATATTAAAATGAAAATTAATCTCCATTACCTTAACATGGGAATTTTTATCTTTCAAGATTCGATAAATGAGAAGGAAAAAGCAAAGTACTAATTTCTATTTTTTATTCATCTATGAAGAAAATTTATTGCGAATTTCTATCTTACTAATAGACTCTAAGAAATAACACCTTTTTAAATTTAATATGGTTTCTAATATATATAAATATATGAATTATTTCAATGTTTGTGAATTAAATTTATATAATTATATATTTACTTGTGTATCAGTATACTCAAGAGTTGTGTAATTTTGATGCTTACCAAAAAAGATATAATATAGATATAAATTTTAATTTAATGATGTTTATAGGTATAGTTTATTTATATACATATATTAAGTTGATAGGTAAAACCTGAAACTGACCACAATTAATTTGAACACAGATAAATACATCTTCAAAATGAATTTGACCTCAACCACTCATATAAAAATAAAAAAAATATTGGAATCATTAAATAAAAATACAACTAACTATCAGTGTATATATTAAACATTGAAAGATATGAATATATTGAAACCTAAACCCAAATGGGTTTTTTAATAGTTTTTGAAGAATAAATTGAAGGAAAAAGAAGAAAAAGTGAGTTAATAAACATAAAATGATAATAGACCAGATCTTCATTATGATATGAAACCAAGAAATTCATTATGCATACCAATATGTATATATGAAATTTCATCGATATAAGGATATCAATTTTGAAGATGATGAACATCCTACACTCAAACAAAGATTCAGAGCGTGATCCCATCTATGTAGTCGATCTTCCTTTAATGCCTGACTTCCAACTCCTCCAACATCCAAAACCCCCAACCAAGATCACCATAAACTAAAATATCCATTAGAAACAAATCAATGATATAATATGGCATTGAAATGGCCTTCAAACATCCACTACAACCCAGAATAGGACACCCGATGAGAACGAACCAAACTTTTTGGCTCGTCATCTCTATTGCCATTTTTAACACCATCGTAAATTTAGAATTTGTTTTAAAATTCCTATTTCATTTTTGCCTCATTTCATAAATTTATATTATATATACTATAACATATATATATATATATACAAAATGAATTTATATACAATAATTAAAAAAATAAAAAAAACTTGTGCATTAATATATTTCCAAAAATAATTACAATTTTATAATATATATTACACTAATAATAAGAAAAAAATCATTATTATTAAAAAATTTATTTTTTATAATAATTATATATCATTATAATTTATTTTGATAATTTTAATACTCATATTTAATTTGATTCATAATTTCATTTGTGTATTTATAAATTTATTATACAAAAAAATCTAAAAAAATCTATTTAGTAAATTGTTTATATAATTTCTATATATTTTCACTAGTATTATTTTTTTTTGAAAATATATAATTTAATTTCATTTAGTTGTATTATTATTTAATTTTTCATATTTAATTATAATATATAATCAAAAATTAT
This sequence comes from Viscum album, assembly GCA_963277665.1. Lineage (NCBI taxonomy): Eukaryota > Viridiplantae > Streptophyta > Magnoliopsida > Santalales > Viscaceae > Viscum > Viscum album. The sequence goes on along the minus strand of OY728122.1, from coordinate 588,064,426 downwards.
TTTGACTTATTTAATTTAGATAACAAATCACTTTTTAATATTAGATTTTCCTTCATGTTACAGAAATAAAAAGGATAGTATTAGTTAAAAATATCCCAATTAAAGCATTAGTGACTACAAGTATTGTTGACCTTAATAAATGGATGAATAATTAAAATACCATTAACAAATTTTATTTTGTAAAATAACATTTTATATTGAAATAAAAATTAATAAATTAAGAAATACATTTTCTTCTAAAATAAAAATTAAATATTACAAATTATACCAAACAGAAAAGAATTTTAATTGAATTTGAAAATTACATTCATGTCATACATGTTGGAACAAATATTCTTTTCACATTTTGATAAAACCGAAACCAGAGTTTTTTTAAAAATGATAAGATTAGTCATTTAATTTTTTAGAAGAAAATTTAAAACATGGGTTAAATATTTTTTATAAATCAATTAAATAATTTTTATAGAAGTAATTTTGATAAATGTTTTTAAAAACAAGGTTTATATAGAAAAAAGGCATCCTTACGAAGAGATAAATAAGGATTATTTTTCATAAAAATGACATTTTGAACTATTGAGTACATAAATAGAGGAAAATTAAATGAATACATCAATAATCAAGAAATACCTAAAGAACAAGAAAAATAATGGGAATTATATATAGTTGTATCATAATATTTAAACATAGGAGAATCAATTACATAAAATGTAAATAAACTATGAGATAGTAATAGAAAAATATTACAACTTTAGTATATTTTAATAATATGCCTCATGAATGGATTTAATTAAATGAAAAATAAAATACAATGATGATAAAATTCATGATATTAATTGTGAAATGTTTTTTTAAACATATCATAAAAGAAAATATGTTCATAACAGAACCTAAGTCTCAATGAATCAAAATTGTGAAAACAATTCATTGACAATTTCGTAATATTTTGAATCGTAAGATCAAATGAAACAATAAATATCCTAAATTGAAGGATATATATGATATAACATTTCTAATGGGATTTATATACACTATTAAAATAAAATTATTCATATAACATCATAATATGTATCAGTGAAATGAAAATGAGATGAATTCCCTTACCTCACACTTCCTTTTGGTTGAGAATACTTTATCTTCATGTACAATTATACTAACATATAGTTAACATATTACAAAATAATATTGAAATTTATATCATCGTATATTGTCTTATTATAAATATTTTCACCCATTTTTTATAAATATTCATTATTTTGATTATTTTATTTGTTAATTTCCTTAATCACTCAATCGTAAATTTTTTTGAAAGTCCCAGTTCATGTGTATATTTTATAGTAAAATCATATTACGAATAATAAAAATGATGAAATAAATATCCTATTTAAAATTAAATTATACTATCAAAACGTATGATTAATGATGGTTATGAAAAATGATATATGTTTCGATCATTGAGATAATAGCTCATACAAAAGAATATGTAATTTTTCTATTTTCCAATAATAATTATAGAAATTAGTAATGTAATGATTTATATTTACATAATTTTAATAATATAGTATATAACATATTATTCTAGTATATAAAATTATATATATAATCCATGTGCTATGCTGATGAAAATTTAGGTGCACCACTTTTTGAATGGAGTAGTCCATACATACCTAAATGTTGTTTCCATATTTTAGTGTAAAAGATGAAATTTATATTTTTTCATAATGGAGAATATTTCCTTAATATCAAAATTAAGTCATTTATTTCACATATAATAACTATATTTAGCCTCATTAACTACCATTTAAATAAAAATTGTGAAAATGAATCACAATGTTTCTTAATGCGGTAGTCCCCAACACACAATATCTATGTCATCATACCACCTAAAGAATTTAATATAAAAATATTTATATATGATATATTGAATTAATAAGAATAAAAATTTCATAAAAATCATACAAACATATATATAATTCTTATCCATCGTTATACCCATCAGTGAAATTTGATAATGGAATAACGAATGGCCTCGGTTCATGAGGTAGTGGTCCACCATACACATTAATGAGTATTTTGTAACTTATCTGATGAAAGTAAATAATTTTTCCAGTTATGAAAAATTTCTAAAAAACTATTATATGTAACATAAATATTTTATTATAACTTATTGGATTAATAAAAAATAATCGATGTGGAGATAGAAATAAAATTAAAATTCTCATTGAATAACATTTCCTCTTCTTTAGGTATCCTTATTAGGATTCAATAAAAGGATGTTATTGTTGGTATTATTTACAAAAATAAGGAATAAAGGTTGATTGGTTTTAATTTAATATTTTATTTGGATATCTCATGTCTAAACTAAATAGTTTTTATGGTTTGAAGAAGAGAGGAGAGTTCCTTGACTTTAAAAAGTGGCGAAGAGGATAAACATGGTATTTTTAAAAATGATTGAGTGATTACATGTTTTTCGTATTAAAAAATTATCCAAAATGGGACGTTATAGAAGTATATTCATTATATTTAATAAATATTTATAGGAAACTATTTTTATACACGTTTATAGGTCACATTTACAATTATCATTTTTGTTTTACCAGTGATAAATCTGTTTTTCCCTTAACTACGGAAATTTATATTTTTTGGATTTACTATTCATTTTCGTTAAAAAATAAGTTGTATTTATTATATAAAAAAATTATTATGATTTCATATATTTCATATATTTTTAAAATTAATATAAAAAAGTAGAAAAATTTTAATTTGCAATTTATCTCACAGACGTGATAAGAAATATTATTTTAATTGTGAAACTTTTGAACTGTTTACAATGTTTTGATATCAATATCTATTTTGGAAATTTATTCTGATTAAATTTATTGGATTAATGTATGTATTATATAACTAATGAATGTTAAAAATCAATTTAAAATTTGACTTCACTTTTTAATTATGTAAATAAAAAGGCATTTTTCATCCAAAATTCTATATTTGCCAATATTTATAAAAAATTGAATTTAGAAAAAAAATTTAAATAACCATAAGATTATTTGTAAATTATAATTAATTTTTTTTAAAATTTATTTAAAGTATGTGTATAATATTAAATTTATAACTAAACCCACTTAAATGATGAAAAATTGAGGATTGTAGAAGTGTATTTTTCAAGAATAAAATTATTTTGTACTATATATATATTAATAAAAATTTTATTAATATCTTGTAATATAATCTATATAATCTATATAATTATTTTAATTAATTTAAATGGATAAATAATAATAATTTCACATCCTAACCCGTGTGCCATGTGCGGGTACCCCATTACAGTTCACTACATGACATGAAGAACACATACATGTATTTCATAGGTTAAAAAATAGCAGTGAGGATCAAATATATAAATGGGGATACTATAACAACATTATCAAATATTATCAGCATCATAAAATAAATAATTAATAACCAAATGATATAACTAAAATCTAAAATAATACCATTAAATCACTGATCAGTATAACACGATAAACCAAAACATGTAAGAAATATCCAAACAAAATATGTTCATATTTCATTCCATAAATATCTGGAAAGTGAAATTATGTAAACTCAAGAAATAAGTAATATATTAAAATACTGAGGAGGTCCAACATCTTGTTGGGTTCCATTATCCATGTTCCATCCTGAATCATCCATTTATCTTAGGGACCTTTCCCTTGTCTTTCCCTCCAAACATCTAGTCTATTTTGGTATCGATTATGAGGCATGTGTAGGGTATGAGTAAAACTCAATAATCCACCTTCAATAGCATCTAATACTATATCAAGTCGAAAATATTGTATCTAGTTTTATGAATATAAAAATAAAAGTGACAATTAAAATATTTTCAGTGTTTCATTATTATCTTATTAACGACATATTTCATTGGGTTGAAGATGACACCCAAACCATCAACACTTTCGTCAAACGATGTATGAGTCCAAACAATCCCCAAAAGGATATCACATTTCATTATTCAAAAATATTTCATTAAACATTTTTCTCAAATTTTATATCAATTCTACTTGTAACTGTTATCTAAGGCTAATTTCTATGACCAATGACATCATATCTAGAGCCTTGTGAGTATTTGAAGCATTATTCCCTAGAGACAACTCATTCTTCATATGGTTATTAGTGCATCAGTATGTGATATACGCATATTATAAAATATTGTAATTTTTATAATTATTCCCTATCCCACACTCATTATCATATATATATATATCATAATATTAAATATATCACATATTTCAAACAGATCAAGGAAAAGAATAATTTGATTTAATATCAAATATTACTTCAAGGTTCACTGTTTTAATTTTTCAACACAAACAAGGTTAATCAAATTAATGAAATGGTATAATGTGAACTATTCACTATTAAAAAAATAGTGAACATTTAATCATAAAAACTACTAACCCTTCAAGGCTAAGACAACCATCCCACAATTCCCATTATTAATCAATTCATAATCACATTAATGAACCAATTTCACAATCTTATTTATTGAATTATTTTAGAATCCCATTATTTGATTTAAAATTTCAATTCCAAAATAAAATTTATTAATATGGAAATTTAAATTTCAAAAATGAATACAAAAAAATATAATCAATACTATTGGAATATGAAAATAGACCACATAACTCAAGGTAGTTGATAGAATTCATCAAACCATAAATTCCCAAATTGAAATGAGGTGATTGAAAAATAAATGGAATGGAAAATCAATGACCAAAACCATATATCAAGATATAATTCATTAAAAACATCAAATCCATGATCTACACCACTACCAATAGGGAAAACATCATTCACCTTCATCTGGAATTGGAGATGGGAGATATATATATATATATATATATGCAAATAAAGAATGAAACGATTAACAAAAGATAATTAATCCTTTGAATAGATCATTCATTCATCATGAATATAGTTAATGGAGCCTTAGTATCCTTATTAGAGATTAAAATACATAGGAATGAGTTTTGATCCAAGTGGGGTTGATTCGGGGTAAATATTAGGGGTTCATATTTTTTAAAAGTAATTTTCCGAGATAAAAAAAGTGTACGCAAACATTCCATAGCAAGGGATCATAGTTTCCTCAAATAGTATTCCCTAACTGTGTGATTAATTTTAATGGTGTGTTTTTTTAGTTAAGGGAGAACACCTTTTGAAAATCCATGTTTTAACCATGGGAATTATCTATGTTTTGGATTTCTCGACTTGTTGGGACATGGCTCATGGTTTGGGAAGATGTTTTCTAACTATGCACTACCCAAACACCCTATAAAACAACCAAAACTCACCAAAATGAAGCCGATCCTAGCATCAATAATTGTATTGAAAAAAATTTAAAAATTTTACATGAAATTAGAACAATACAACTATAAAAAATTCAAGATCCTGCAATCTCCCACCTTATAAAAACTCATCCTTGAGATATACTCCCAAAAATCATTATGATTCTACTGTAAAAATATTTGTCCACTAAGCCTGAAAATCTACATATCTCTCCCATGATTCCTCCTGAGCACAACTATGTTTTAATAGCACAAGAACTATCATCATGGACATTCCTCACAAAACATTCATACATAAATATGTAACAAATGGTAGATCATCCTCAATGTACACATTAATATCAATTTCAAAATAATCCACATTAATCACATGAGACGTTCCAGTGTGATACAGTTGAAATTGTAAAAAATTTAAATTTTCTTGCATAAATTTACACATAAGATGAAGTGCTATTCTGCATGCCATCAGTAAAATTGATTTCAAAATCTCAAAATGTATAAAAACATGAGTTCCAACATGAACTGCCTCTATATCTAATGGTGATCCAATCATGGTGACACCCGATGGAATTCTTGATCATACTCTACAAACACTAGCGGTCATTTATGTCAATAATAAGATGACCTATACCTACAATGAGTTATATCGAAATTATTTTAAACAATTTGAACCTAATCTTATGTTTCTGACAAAATACTCGGTCCCATTAAATTTCAATCACCTGCCTCCGTCCAACATAGAGGTGATCTTCATGGCCTAACATTAAGTGCCTCATATGGTTCCATCTGAAGAGTATCCTAATACCTATTGTTATAGATGCACACAACAATAACTATGCTCATATCCCATGAACCACCAATGTATCAAATGGAACTTCATAAAATATTCTCCAAATCCTATATATTACATTAGATCTACTCATATTTTTGTTGGTTGAAATCTGCTCTCAGTAATATCAATGTTCCTATTTCCTTATACAATCAGTTCTTGATGCGCGATGTGAAAAGTGATTTAGGGTTTCAAAATATACTATGTAGAACAAAATATAGACAGACTATCTCCCTAATAGAAAATTCTCCCAACTAATCCATTGAGAACATCTCCTTGATACGAAACAAATGTGTTACTTTTTCTAGTTTATCCAATACCACAAAAATAGAGTTATAATTTGGAGGAATGCACATAATACCTACCATACAATCCATTGTAACATTATCCCACATACATTATAGATTAATTAATATTTATAATAAACCAATGACTTTTTGATTCTCATAATCCACATGTTAATAGGTAAAACATCATGTCAAGAACCCAATAGTCTCAGTTTTCATTCCCAACCACAAATATGATCGACGTAGGTCATGGTCCATTTTTTTCAAAATGTGATGACCCCCAAATACCAGGAAAAAAAATTAAGCATATTGTCCTCATGAATACACTTAGACTCAAATACATGGCCCCATAGATATACAATCTCATCCTCATCTATAGTCCAATAGAACGGGTACTCCCCCACAACCATGGTTGTCCATCAAGTCCAAAGACTATGTATTCTGAAACAGAAACTCCTAGATCCAGCTCAAATGTTTACATTCCAATGATACTGATATGGGTGTAATATTCACTTATCCCTCCCAAATGACAGTGTGAATCTCTTCTACTAATGCCATCATCTTAAACTAATAACAGGACTCTTATCATGACAAATTCAATGTTTTCCTTCCCAATGTATCAAAAACATTGTTTCTCATCCCAAGTGTGTATTCATTCTTGATAACAAATGAATACATATATTCAAAATATCTCCATTGTATGATATTCAAATTCCACATGAAAATTATATAATTTAAGATTTTGTGATTGGAATACACAAATTTTTTTTCACCCAACAGATATTTCTTCAAACCCAACATTGCATACACCAGTATATCAAACAGAAGGTTTTTCATAGGGTACAATTTTCCATTATGACTAATGGTTCATGGCCCATTCACCAGAAATCTACACATTGTGTCAACACTTATCTCGGTATAATTACAGATACCTCATAATAAATTATATACTTTCCCACTATCTAGGGTCGGACCATGATCGGTTCTGTGGTTATCCTCTTCTTCTACTCCAAAAAAGCATTATCACGTGATCGAATGCATTAAAACAGTATACCCTTCAGGGTAAAAATCAAAAGAGATTATTCAAAAGTTAATATTCCTAGATGAAACATTGATAACAATCCACTAAACATATAATGATATGGATATAAAAATCATTCTTTGACTTCTCAAAAAAAACCACATCATAGTCGTTCGTTAGTTTCCATGATACACCTTCCTCAATTATTATATTACCCATTAAATATACCATGTTAATCTATAATTTTCACATATTTCACTTCAAATATAGTTGATTCTTTTTCAATGTACTCAAGAATGATGCGAATATATTGGGAATTATCATCACAAGTCTTGGTGTACAACATTATTTCATAAATAATGACAACCACAAACTGATTTGGTTATGGGTGGATGATTCTGTTCATGAATGACATAAACACTATTGGATATATCATCGGACCAAATGGAATCATGAAAAACTCATAAAATCCATACGTGATTTTAAAAGTTGTCTCAAGAATATAATAAGGTCAAACTCTCAACTGTTGATGCCTCGATCTCATGTCAATCTTGTAGAAAACAAGAAGGACATGTAAACTGGTGAAAGTGATCATTTATATGATAATTTGGATAAGGTTTCTTCACATTCAACAAGATAACCATTCATTAATCAACACATAAACGTAATTTATAATTATCTATCTTAGAAAACAAGACTTGATAACCATACGGATAAATAATCCAACTGTTAAATCAATTCTCCATAAACTCTTATAGTTAAATCATGAGCTCGTGGGCTATGTTGGTTACATTCTATTCGGTGGAATAGAAATATACTAAACTATAAGAATGAGCTAAATTATAAAATTTACATCACTCTTTGGTGTAATCCATGTTAATTCATATGGAATCACATCTTGGAACTAGTCCACTATGGGTGGAATGAAATCATTCTTCCAAGAATCATTTTCCAGGAACATACTTGTAATCTAGGAATTAAGATCCCCCATTTTCTGATGAACCTACCAACATGGACATCCTATATATCCCACTCTCCATGATGAACAAAATTTTACCCTAAAAAGTTTTAATTGTAACTCTACTATGTTATGAATTTATATCGGCTCGATATTCTACCAACTAGTCTATTACCAAGATAATATCAAAACCTAACATGTAAAATATGTCATGACCTCATATAAAAATATACACTACAACCTCAAGAGAAAACCCCTTGGACCAATATATGTCTCTCGAACATACACCCAAAGGTTTATTGATCAACATAACCCCATATACGAACTCAACTACTTGACTCAATCCATTCACATGTTTTGAAGATACAAAATAATGAGAGGCTCCAATATAAAATAAGGTAATAGAAAGTGTATAAGCTATAATAATTATACCATTAACCATATATGTACTTTCCAAACAATAGAAAAGTGTAGTTTAAACAGCCTGTAAATTTCTTACCCCTCATCCCCTTGCCACAATTTTCTTTCCCCATGATACACCACTCTACTAATACGTGATCTCATTCCGAAAAGTACTAGGTCCACTACCTCGACAGCCATAGATAGTACAAATCTAGATTACATACTATTATGGGGAAGATGACTCTCATATAGAACTTTGATTCAACCTTTCTCCTACTCCATTTCTTACTAAATCCAGGTTACTATAGAATTATACTAGATGTACCAACCTACAACAATATCATCACCCTTATGGTGGTTAGGGGAACTGTCTATAAAGGTGACATGTCCTACCACACTTGTGGTAGGTCATGAAATAAATTTCCTACCCTATCACCCTCCTATCCACAATAATTTCCACTACTATGGTTAACATTATCATGATGTAACTTCCTACCCTTGGATGACATACCTCTAGTTCATAGTGCAAGAATCTGTTTTCCTTAACTATATGCCTTGTTTAGGTTACACATAGATACTAGATCCTAATTCACTAGCTAAAATACATATGTAATGTAAAACTATTTCAGTATAATATAATATCACATTTAATCCCATCATTAAATTTTTTCACTATAGTCTCATCCTCTTTTTCCAATGTCAAAAAAAACATATCAAATATGATACAAGACTAGAATAGTCCATCTTGGACACACTCCCATAGGTAAACCACATAAATTATAAAACCCTCTTCGTCTAGTGTGTCTCAGGATAAAATTGTAACAAGAAGTTTTTCTGAAATTCATTCAAATACATTTTATCCCTCTATCCATATCGAGTGTAGATATCCCACCAATGCTTCTCCTTACCAAGTAACATTTAATCAAATAGTCTGTCTCAAATACCAAAAGGGGACTCCTAATGGTAATGTATAGTCTGTATGGACTAAATCTATAGATCTTATAACATAGATCCAAACATACTATTGAAATCTTCAAGGTACTATAACTAGAATTCCCATGTCATGTCAGGAATACACTTCATATCCTACTATAATACTCTTTCCATAAACTGCATAATGCAAGTAATTGATCACAGAACATATCTCCTAGACATTTACCTAGAACTATTTGACCCTTTGGTTATAATACTGTAGGGACATTTATATCCATCTCCTCATATCATTCTATCAACAAGCGTCAACCTGGAGGCATGCCCCTATAATTACAAATACACGTGTTAGGAAACATAACATAACTTTATAACATTTATATAAAAGTTATTTACATAAAACTAAAGAAATTCATCCCTACAACACACCCACATGGTCAAAATCAAGGGCCAATCAATACACTTATCCATCACTCATCTAGGTCATTGATTACCAAGGATAAAACAAAACCACATTTCATGTTCCCCATTAAGTACCCATTTATTAATTGAATTTCCTTGATTTTTTTTTACATTCAATTATCAAATTATTATAGTGAAAAATTTCATTTAAAATTTACCAATAAAGGAAAACCATTTCATTTATACCACACAACCAAATCTAACTTCCCTATGCGTTTCAAAAATTATTCTTCTCACAATAAATCTAGAGTTCCTAAAATGAAGCACATATACTTTACTCTCATTTCATAAAAGGGAACCTATATAATCATCGAAACATTATATATTCACTCTACATGTGCATCAATAGAGTTGAAATAATATCCAACTATAATAGAAAAAATCCACAACATTAATACAACACTAGGTGCATGGATTTTATAACTATATATGGGTTTAAAACTCTCATGAAAGATATCATACCCAAGGATAGACACATCATATTACCCTATATACCATTTCAAAATTGGAATTGTAATAATAATAAATGAAAAATTCTTCAAAACTTATTTCTGAAATACAGTCTTATATTCCACATGATGATGCCCTGATCCAGTTCACAACATGACCTCAAGTGCACCTCCTGGTATTATAGAGGCAACCAGTGAAAAGTGAACGCCTAATATATAACATGATAATAATATAACCTATTTATCAAAGCAGTTCAATAGAAACAAATAAATATAAATAGACAAATGATATAACAAAATTTCCAAAAAATTCTATAACCAAAACAAATAAATATCAAATGATAAAGAAAAAAAATATCACATATAAAGTAGTAGATATGTCATCCCATATATATCTCATGTGTTAATATGAAAACCCATAATAAATATCAACTAAAAACTCCCAATAAGGTCATAACATCATGTATCGTTCACCCATCCATGATCAATCCAAAATAAATCATCTATCATAGTGCACTTTCCCTTACCATGTCTGGAAAACATAAACATTATCCATGTACCGATCAAGAATCCTAGGATGGTTGTTTGTAAATCTATGTAGAATACTGTAAATAGAGTTTAAAAAACCATCCAATATATAAGAGTTTATAAATATGTATAATGAATAATATAATGTTAATAATTAAATTTTTTCCACGGTTAAATATTTTTATTTAACCACATGTTTACTTGGGTTCATGATATATCTACCCAATTTTTTGTTACATTTTTTTTGTAATTTTAAAGATAAAGAAAAAAAATCATTAATCAATGAGGATCCAAAGAATTAGTTTCTTGGTAAACTATGACCATACATAAAATTTATAAAATAAAACATAAATATTTATTTATTTCATTCCACTCAATCTTCTTATTGGCCTTTGAATTTTCCGTAGTAAAAGTAACCACATAATGATATACATGAAAAGGGGGTAAGTTAAAAGCTATGTAAGAGGATAGATGATCATTAAACAATATATCTTGAGGTTATGGAAATCTTTATTACCATTAGATAGGTATATAATGTAAATCCATAGTGGAATAATTTACTAAAGGCATGGAATATGGAAATTCATAAAAACAAAACATCATGTATTAGTGTTCAATTACTACACTTTATTATGATAAAAGATAACGTCATGCTGACACATATTTCACATATCACAAGAGATACATCATATTACCCAATTTTTTTGGTGTTTACAATTTTGGGCAAACCCATCACATCAGGACATTTACGTTGTTCTTTTTAGTTCCCAGTGCGCGGATCACATCACCAAATTTACATTATCAGGAATGCCACATAGAACATATATCAATCATGAGCATAAAATGACCCTTGGAAAGGGATGGGGTAATTTAATAAATTATACCTTCATAAAAATTGGGATCCAAAATAAAATAAGGAATAACATACTTGATATAGTAATTATCGACCCTGATTGATGATGAAACATATTGAAGAAGTAAAAGTGTGTTTTTTGAATGAATTGTTCATTTATAAAACATAGTGTCTGTTATAAAATCATGTACAAAACATGTATATACCAAAAAAGGTAATATAATGGTGAATATATTATATTTATGGAATACCCATATATAAAATTGGGTGAATTATAGAAAATCCAAGAAAGAAGGTTGGGCTTGAGAATTCCCCTTACCATGTTTCTGATTAATTTTTTCATATCAATGTCAATTATAATAACATTTATAATTTTGATCAAGCATATAAATTTACACTTTATCGAAGCATGGAACGATAAACTAGTTCTATGTACATACTTATTTCACTTCATGGGGGTGTTTAATTAAACAAAAATATTGTATTCATAGTGTTTTATCAAAAATTAATTCAATGAGTTGCTCCATTTAAAATTCATAGAATTAATAGATTATTTTGTGGAGTATAATGTTCTGAATTTTTATTCTAATAAAAAAATTTCATTACAATGTATTATTATATTTCATTGGGCATAGCATTGAAAAATTTCTCATTTTATGGGATTTGGAAGATGGATTCAGGAAAATCGATGTTTATGTGGTCCTTTTTAAATCTCTTTTGATTACTTAGTTATATTTAATCTTAATTTGATCTATTGGGAACTGTAACTATTGTATATAATGGATTTTTGTGATGATTTATGTATTACAACAAGGTATTACGTTTTTAGATATTTATTGAAAATTTCAGCACATGTTATTTTTTTAAATTTTCGAGGAAGATTTTTTAGTTTCTTGGGATTGCCCTCATCATGTTCAGACCCTATATTTTGAATCTTCCCTACATCCCATATATTTGACACATCATAATGAAATTAAAATATAAATTACCTTGGTATATGGAATGTGCTATATATGAAGCATATATCATCTTTTATACATTTTTTTATTAATTGGAGTCATAATTTAGTTGTATTTCCCATCCAGCTACATCAGGGCTGATTCATGAGTGTTGTGGGTAGCTTTTAGAGTGCCTTGAGATTCAAAAATATGTTTCAAAATTTCATTCATAGTGAGTTCATTGTTATACACATATTAGTATCTCCTATTATATCATGAATAAATAATTCCAAACATTAGAGTCTATAAATTTTACTGCCAGATCAATTATAAGGGTTACTATTTATATTATTGATTCTTATCTATAAACTATGTGTTGTAATAATCCTTGTGTACTTGGTTACATATTGAACACAATTTCTATATACTCTAAAAAATTTCCTCATAATTGATTCTTCTATGTCAATCTAACTATGTAATTGTTCTATTATTAGTAATCCATGTAAACTATTAAAGTTGTGGTAGGTTATGCTTCCTAGAACATGGTTAAAAATTCCTTATCAAAAGCAATGTTAGTTCATCAATTTGAATTTAAACTAATAGAGAGTTATAAATTTCTTACTCATATAAAATATTAGTTTTAGAAAAATTATCAAATTGATTAAATATTTTTGATATCATAACAATTATATTTCTAGAATTACTACGTGAATTATCAATTATGTATACACTAGAGGAATCATCTAAAAAATTATATACATTTACCATCAACCCATGGTAAACAAGTAATATGAAATTGTTTTCATCATGGGGATATTGTGGGGAAAATGTTTTTAAGAACATGAATATCTACCAATAACCATTAAGAGTATCTCTATTATATTATACTGTCATATAAATATTATTTCTTTTCATGGTAACCCACGAAATTGGGAATTATTTTTAATGTAAATATTCTTTAATATCATTTCATTTAGTAATTTCACTTGATTAAAATCCATACATCTAGTTCATGGAAGATCTGTCTCAATAGGTGGAGAATTATTTCTAGCTGAATTGAGCCTAAGAGACTATATTATGAATGATTTTTATCGAATGATGCCTAAATTCATTGACATTCTAATTGTTATATTCTCTTTGAAAACCATGACTATTTAAATAGTTTAATAATCTTGTTTTGGGTTATTATATCTGATTTTATTTTATTATTAAGCCCTTGTTATTTTTTTTGTGATTTTTTGAAGACTTTTCTCTTACATTCCTAATAATTTGATCCATTTTTACTCCCTTTTCACTCCCTACTATGTCTTTAGTGAATGAAGTATGATATAAAGTTGAGTTAGTCAATGAGATAATGGAAAAAAAATTATACACATTGTCTTGGATTTTTAATATTTCAATTCTGGTTATAATAGTTCATTCATCCTATTGATCAAAACTAATGTGTTTTATGAAATATTTCTTTTTATATGATTAAAAATTCAAAAAAATTAAAAAACTATCCTTATGCACCATGGTGGTAGCACCAGGTTGATGTAAGCCTTTCGTGGGGCCCCTAGTGAATTGATTTTGAAAACAAGATTTCTAATGTACATATATAAGGACACATTTTTTTCACAAAATATGACAGTTCTATGGGTATGTATTTATCATGTTTTATGAGTTCCATATGTGAGTTAAAATAGTTTTTTAGATGACTTTTTATTATATTATATATGGAAAATATTTTTCAATCCGTAGATCATTCTCTCATCGACGTGTTAAATTATTATACTTTTCCTTCCCATATTATTTATTTAATCACATAAAATTTCATTGATTACTCTCTCTTTGATGTTTTATCTTGAATATGGGTGTAAAATGATTTTATAACCCTAATCATGACTAGCCATGTAATTAGATATTTCATACCAACACATTACTAACTATAGATATCAAATGTGGGAATCCTTGCAATCCATGCCAAAAAATATGAGAAAATGACTTATTTAAATAGTTAGCAAGAAGATAAATATAAAATATTATAAAATTAGAAAAACATGATATTAATATAGGATTGTAATGAATGAAGAGATTTAATTTAGTAATAGGGGTATGGGGGAATTCTCCATAGTGTAAAAAAATTCCTATTCTAACATTAAAAGATTATTAAGGTAGAAAAGAAAAAAAATTAGTGATGAAGAAGAAATGTAACATTGATTGATCCATTTTTTGAAGAATCAATATTTATTTAATAGTGGTTTCTCTTATAAAAATTATTAGGTCTCCTCAATCCTTTATTCACAGATATGTGATCAACATCAACTTTAACTCCAATAAACATAACAATTTGGTTTTATTTCATAAATTATGAGACCAATAATATTCTTCATAATTGTATCCTCATGTAAATTTTTATTATCAAGTTTTTATGATATTAAGAACATTCAATTTTTCTAATAAAATAATTCCCATCCAATGGTCAGGATGAATACTCCAATGAGATTAATCCATGATGAAATGCACTATTGCTTCATAATTTAGTAGAAACTATACTCAAATCAGTGTGATTTTTTGGTGTGGAATAGTGATGAATTAATTCATAGAATTTATTAATGGGGTTGAAATTAGTTTAAATAGTTTTCATATATTAGTAGTCTTGGGAATGGTCCTAAATTAGAAATTTTTTTTATTGAAATTGGGCATGGTCCAATGAATCATTAATCTGACACATGGAGTCAGTTGAGAACTTTGGATTATTTATTAGAAGTCTAGTGATACCTCAAGTGGTTATATATCTATAGATTTTTTCATTGTACATTACTATGTATATAAGAGAATCATGTATTTCCTGGTCATCACTTGATTACATTTGAGTATTGTTGGAAAATTGAGTATTTAGACAAGCACACAAGTGATTTCATTATTGTTGTTCCATTGACTTGGGGAGAATACCAACATTGAATATTGGAATAATCATTTTGGTTGAGTACGATTAGTTTAATTATATTTAATAAATGATAATCAATTATATATTTACATCAATTATTTCATTTTTTATTTTCACATATATATCTCTACCACAGTGTTACTCGAATCTCATCACCATGTCAGCCTTTCCAAACTCTAATATTCCATGGGACCATTAGTGGTATAAGTCACTTATAGAGACCCACACATATCATACATTTATATGACATTATTTATTATGATTATTTATTACATTAAATAAAATCACACTTGAGTAATATAAGAGTGTAGTGTATTTGGAAACATGTAATCTACAAAAATTAGTCCATCAGCAATATAAAAAAACTACCATTATTATCATCACAAATAGAACCATTACTATAAATATAATGTGTAATAAATTTCATAATAACATGTTCTTTGGAAAAATAAGAAAGGGTGATCTCATAAGCACTATATTGGTGATAAAGGGAGATACATAATAATAAAATGATCTGAAGTGTATGATTACATGAGTATAAATTTGGAAACCCATAGATTTCATTCCAAAGAGAATAATAATGAGTCACTGAATAAATATTATAATTTCATAAGAAAATAATCTTATGAAAATCAAATAACATTATACATGATATAATAATGTTGGCATGATATATAGATTGGTGGCATACACCTAAGTATAGAAAATAATTTACATATTAATCAAGGTTAACTTATAAGATGATCATAGTAGTATGGGTTCACTCCACAATCCATCCTAGTAGACAAGGATCACTCCAAATAATATTAAATATAAAAATGTATCCTATTGAATAGGGTTCATTCCCAATTCTTGTAATTTCTATCCAATGATATTTAAGTCAATAACCAACACATTGGAGGGAGATATAGGTCACACCCATCACATATTGAAAACCATTCATATGTGTTACAAAAGATCGTAATATATTCACTAAACCATAAACCATTTTGTTAAATGGGTTTAAAAAATGCATCATAATATCATAACTAATTAAAAAAACATAGGTTCTATAATAATTTCATCAATTCATCGTCGTATAACTTATGCAGAATGAAGTGGGTTTCTAAAAAATCTGGGTGTAACCCGTAGAATAGAAAGGAGTTTCATGAAAATAATTGAATCATTAATATAATCCATTGCAATATTTAATAAAAATGGTATCATTGGATCATATCTGTGGTAAGGCACAAGTAACATCAATATATTTTATATTGTATGGAAAATTATTTTGATCAATCATTTATAATATTTCTTTGGGAAAACAAAAATTAATCCCTGGAAATATTTTTTATAAAACATAAAACATTTTTAATAAAATTTTCATTTAAAATTACCTTGAAATTTTATATATCAATCTACAAACAAATTATTAGTGAATATTTATATATATTTTTTTCATTACATACATATTAAAACATTGATTCCATTCAAATTTTCAGTAAAGCATAAAAAAGTATTTTTATAAAATGTAACGATGAATACATTGATAATTTTTTTTAAAAAGTCAAAAATTGGTAGAAAATTCATTTAAAAATAAAAGGAAATTAATAAATGATTTTTCGAAAACATGATATTGGAAAAAAATATATTTCGGACATAAAAGAAAAATAATGTAGGATTTTCTTAATAAATTATCAGTTAGTTTCTATTACAAATAGTGGAAAATAGAAATTTTACTTTATAATATCATGAATAGATAGAGGATAAATTTTACTAGGATTTTCTTGAGAGATGGATCACATGATTTTTTTTCATTAGAAATATATTCATAATCAATCTCGAAAAATGATTTGTTTGTAACCGAAAATCTTTATCAATTTATTAACATTGAATTGTGTGACCCATGAATAAATAACATAAAATGAAACAAAAAAAATTATGATGGTAAATCTGTGGATGATATTACATATAAAAGTGACAGTATATACCCCTCATAAGATAATGTGGATTCATTACATAATTTATGTATCAACTAATGAAAATTGAGACAAAAATGTCATTCATCAAGTCTTGAGTTCCATCATAAACATTCAATACTCCTATATAAAATATTTTATGTTATTATAAATCTATTATAGAATGATATTAATATATATAATATCATCTTTGACTTTATTTTCAATTATTATTATTGTTTTGTTAATAATTCATTTTTAAAGATACTTTTCAAGAAATAATATCACTTTTTCAAATATAAATTAATATTTTATTTTTTAACATGTTAATTTTTTCATTATTAAATAATCTCCATAATTTTAAAAATGATAAAAATATCTTATATATTATGTGTACTAGTATATATAGTAATATATAAGATATATAGATATAACATGAAATACACAATTCACGATGATTGTATACCGTACTAACACAAGAACAATGATTCAATTTTCTTATCAGATCGGAATAAAATAAGGAAATGATATATATTACCCTTATATAGTAATATCTAATTAATATATATCACATATTTTTATTAAAAACCTCATTAATACATTCCAGGTAAATCATGTAGTCAACACATCACTTTCTGAGGTAGTTGTCTACCATACACAAGAGGGATGTTGATGTATACCCACAAAATGAATATCCTAAATGGATTTGAGATATAATAATATATAATAAAAGTAATATAATTAAAATAATATATATACAAAAAAACCATTTTTACTTCTACCATAGGGATATGGTATTAAAAATATGTTAGACGTCTGTTCATGAGGAGGTAGTTTGCCATACACACGATATTTTATTTTATAAAACTTTGGATAAAATTAGAGATTATTATTTTTCAGGACCATAATATAAAAAATTATTATAATATTTATGATATTTATTTTATTATGTTATCATGGTATACTAGTAATTAATGTAGGTGTAGTAATTTATTTTCCAATAACCCACATTGATGAGCATTGCCTCTTCTTCAAGCATCATCCTCAGGTTGAAACCAAAATCCTATGATGGATTGATATCGGTAAAAAATAATACATGCAGGATGAGAGTGTGTATTTTTATAATTTATTTAAGAATATAATGGCTAAACAAACATAATTTTATAGCGTTAATAAGGGAGGACAGTTGGTGGCCTTTTGTCGGCAAGCTGAGCAGCAAGCCTGTAATTATCTGAAATGAAAAAGAGTACACATGTTTTGAACAAGGAAAAAGGGTCCAAAATGTCGAAAATATATCCATATACATGATAATGTAATCATATAGCCATAAAATTGACTTTTTAATAGTTTTGGGTTTTTTTTTATACCAATATTTTAACATTAATTCCATGTAAACCAATTTTTTCACTAAACTTGTAAATTAATTGATTCTCTTTTTAATATAAATTTTTTTAAATAAATAATTTCCCATTATCAGATAATATATATTATTCTTATTTAAAATATTTTATCCATTTTTAAAAATTCATTTCTGATATATGGAAAATTCTAATTAAAAAAATAATCTCGTAAACAAGATAAGAATGAAGGCTTTTAATTGAAAAAAATACTCAAAAGATTACAATGCTTTTAATATAGAAATTGAATATGAAAAAAATTAAAATGAACTATATTGTATTAATGAGATGTATTTTTATAGTGATCATTAAAAAAAATATAATTTATATTTATATTTATAAATAAAATAAATGAAATGGAATTTTTCAATTAAAATTCATTATTTTTCACAATTAATAAAAAAAATATAACTTCTTAGAAAAATCTAAAAAACTCCCCTTAATAATGTTTTGATATGATTTTTTAATAAATTATGACTATTTAATCAAATTAAATACACATAGTGTGAAAAAATAATTTAATTAATTTCCACTAAAAGAAATAAATAGAGTAATATTTTCTAAATTATTAATATCGAAATATGAAAAAAAAATTGACAAAATAATTTCCTATTTATAAATATGTTTTCGTTATATAAATAAATTATAAATAATATTTCAAAACTATTTATTATTAGTCGTATCAATATTTTTAACATCATGGTTATAAAAGTTTCATTTAAATATATATATTAATTATATATAATGGTTTTGTGAAAATTTAATGATTCAGGTTGTGGAAGATAACCTAGTTTTCCTTGTAACATAATCATTACATACTATATTTTATAAAAAATATATCATTGAAATTTAATTTATAAAAAATTAATCAGCAAAAATCATGGTTTTAAATTTTATTGTAACGAAATGAATATAGTCCTCGAAATTAATCACTCTATTATAAACATATGATTGTAGTTCTACCTCATCATATTCTCAGTATCCCATATAATATCCTCAAAATGATGGGTTTTTCACAAACCATTTACAATTGTGGTTTTCTTGTTTCATTGAACTATATCTATTCAATCTAGAATATCTACTAGTTATTCCTTATAATAATGATCATGCTCTAGTGGTATGACCTCTATGATAAATTCAAGTGATGTGTCATGTATATACATCCATAGGAGAGATACATTGAAATCATCATGTACTTGAGAGAGGTTTTGTGGAATAACCATCTAATAGGCTAACTTCATAATACGATCATGAATTTCAAAGGGATCAATATACCAAGGTCTTAGTTTCGAATTCTTTCGGAATCCCATAAAATTATTCTATAAATAAATTCAGGAAAACTCCTTATCACCATGTTCAAATTCTACATCATGAATCTGATTATCATCATAGATATTCTATCAAAACTGAGAATCCATAATGTGCTTCTAATGAGTCTAACCTTATGAACTATTTATTTATATATCTTATGTCCTAATATATTTTATTCTCAAATGATATTCTATATACTTGTATATCAAAAATTATTTTAATAAATGGATTTATAGGGATACATCTGAATGTTATGGTGGAAGCTATTATTTTATAAAAATATACTAGAGGATGATGTTGATCACAACCACCTTTTTAATCGAAACCTCTTGATCTAAATATATAATATAGCGTATGTATTTTTCTCTTATACTAACCATCTATATAATGATATCACCTATTAATAAAAGTGAACATTAAAATATGATCTTTCTCCAAAATTTGTCATATCAATGTTGTAAAACTAGGATCCTGACTGAGCATTATTAAATGTGTTACTCCACGAAAACATACCACTTCTATATTGTATATCCTTGAATGTGGGTCCAAATAAAAGTCTTATATGATAAAAATGATGTTTTATTTTTTTGTAATATGATCCACTAAAACCGATATTGAATTATTTATGTAGATTCTTCGGATATTACAGTGAAAAAATACATGATGGTTATTTCTCTTTCTTATTCTGGTATGGGTAACATATGTATCAACCCCATAGAAATTTTTATTTTATACAAAACTTACTAACAATTCAATCATTGAGGTACAAACGGTACGATGTCATACTTCACACCATTCCATCTACTAAATATTTCAAATCTCTATACATCTACATACAACATAAATTTATATATAATGTCAAAGTACGAGTTCCCACTAAAGAATCCTAAAAATGTTGTATTGATTCCAAAAAACATGACTACTAAAACTTATCATTCCATTGTGATCATGGTTAATGTCCTGAAAATTTATTATATTCTTTTACAACTCTACATCAACCTTCTATGGATCTTTAATTTATAAATGGATAAATGAGTGAATAATCAATTGAGTAACATAATAATTTTCCCGTTCCAGCAGTATTTCCTAATATATCCTTTTAAAATAAATAGATAATGGATCTTTTGAAATACTAATCTGTTATAAGATATCATCATTCCTATAAATGACATCAACGAAAAACTTTTTATCCTTCTTATATTTGTAATGTATTAAGACTACATAATCATTAATATAATCAAACCATATTCTTTGGCACATATTTAGATCCTTCTACGACAATATATATGTTAATAGTTTAGTATTATATTATATATATCCCTTTTCATTTTAAATATAATTCCTCCATATGATTATCTCTAAAATTACTAGAGCTAACTCAAAATCTCTAGTTAGGTAATTTTTATCATGAATCTTCATTTGTAATGAGAATATGCTATAACTTTTTTATTTTTCAAAACAACACATCCTAGGAACATTATGCATGAATCACTCATTATTAAAAAACCTTCATTAATTTAGTGTAATGTAATAAAATGTGGATTGACTAATATTTTATTCTATTCCTAGATTATTCCTCACAACCTTGTGTATAATATAACCCATCCTCCATCTAATTATGCATGTTTGGAGTATAGACATTCATGATACATTCTCAACAGACCATCGATAATATTCAGACACTCCAGGATAATTGCCGATATCATTCCCCATGGTTGGTCTAGGAAATCATTAACCAATCTCCAACCTTGATGGATTGGAAAATATTTATTATATTGATATTATATGACCAAAAATTGAAATCTTTTCCAGTAAAAAATCACAATTTCAAAATCCTTCATATTGTTTCAACATTATAAGGGTCTTCATCTCAATTATTATGTGATACTCATTCTCATACCTAATCTCTAAATATTTTAGAATATCAACTATAAAGCCTAAAAAGTTAGAGCAAGGAAATATCTAAATATTTTAATTAGTATTTCCTTGAAGATTGAGGCGGAATTATAAAGACATAGTTTCATCAATACATATTCCTAGAGTCCTTACCACTTATAGAATCCCACCATGGGTATATCTTATTTCTTGTCCCTAAGTTGATGATCTCAATAATGAAGTTAAATTGTGTTAAGGTATTCAGATGTTTGTAGTTGATCATACGAGCCATCAATAAGATGATGATGATACTTTTTCTTAACTTTTTTCTTAGTTCCCATATGGATAATCATTGTGGATTCGTATTGATTCATATTTAATTTAATCATAAACAATTGTTCTACCCCATTGTATAAAACATAGATGAAAGAATCCCATGTCAGTGTTGTTCTAGTGATTCTTCCTCAATTCATGTTACTATATAGGGTCCATTGCAAAGGAAGTATTTGAAATTTATAAGGGGATATGTATGAGTTATAGTTATAACATTACATCATGCTTTTGGTAGAATGTGTGAAAAAATCCTCCCTTAATATATCAATAAATTTTATAATAATAGTTATATCATTGATTACATGATTTTACCCATCCATCTATGATAATAAACCTTTTTAATTGGAATGAAGACCCATATACTGTTTGTAACCTCCATCAACTGTTGGTACAAATCATCACATTGATATATAGGTTGGTTTGTAATATAAAAACTACTTCCCTTCGTCAATTATTGATGTGGGATTCATGATTAGAGAACCAATCCATGCCCATGATAACATATAAATCAACAAACGAAAGAATGAAAAAAATTTGACAAGCATATTCCAACCAATACCAATATAAAAGAATCAAAGACTTATTCTACAATAATCATAAAAATATTTTCTTCACAACTAACTCATTATAAATTTTTTTGGTTGGATCCATTATGCACATAGAAAATTAATTAGATAAGATTTAATGGGTAGATCCACATTCAAATAAGTCATTATCTTATTTAGAGTGTATAGAATGTTTACCATTTGTAATATCATTATTGCAAAAATTGTTATAATTTATAATCACATTATACATCCCTTTATCTATCGACATAAAGGCTTTATGACATTAATAATCTTCATTGAATTTCATATTTGTGAATTTCCAACCATAATGCCCATAATACATTCATTTAAAACAATAGATCATGGTTCGTACATTAAGTGAAAATTTTCACTATGTGCATTGTTACCAAACTTCATCTCATTTTTTCATCATTAAATTCCCTGATGACATTCCCTAACGTAGTTAAATTTTTTATTCTATTATAATTACAATTTATTAAATATTTATTCCAACACTTTTACAAAAAATCAATCTTCAAATTCTTCTCATCATGGTTTTAATATTTCCCTTGAAATACCAAATTATTTATGTTATCAAAGCCATTAGATTAATATGTAACTCCAACCACGATTTCCAACATGTAATAATATCAACCAATATATTAATATCTAATTAATTATCTTATGTATAATGTGAAAATATACATTTTATTAATTTACGAAAGAATCAACCAACCTTAAATTCACTATGGATGAAAATAACAGAAGCATTCCTCATAAGTATAATAACACATTATTTGTAGGTTCTATAAAATTCACCATCATTTTTATTTAGATCAAGAAACTCCCTAATCATCTATGAATAAGGAATATAAGAAATGTATCTATTTATAAATATGTTTTTGATCCAATCCCAATATATATATACAATTTCATCATATTTCATCATATTCTTGGTGATAATGTATTATTGATCAGGTTCACCGTCGAAAGGGAAGACAACCCAAAGGACCTTTTCATGCAATGAACTATTAATAGTGGAAAATATATTTCCAACTTAGTAAATCCATTACATATAATATATTTGTGTTTATGACTCTCTAAGTGATGATATATATTTCCTCATGAATAAATCAAGAGAATATTGATCACTCGTTTGTTCGTTTGGAAGAAAAGAATTATTCATATCTTGAGAATATTGTGTGAGAATATAAATGATATTTTTCTTTCTATATCACATGAAATATGGAAGATCCCAGGATTATCAATCCATTTTATATCTCACTCATCATTGACATGATTTATTTGAGTTCCATCCATTGACTAAAACAAACATGAATTGTGATAGAAACAATAACAATATGTGGGAAGAAAATTTCATAACAAATATTTTATATGATATATAAATCTGCACACCACATATTACAATATGATTACCTAGGTTTTAAATAGGTCATTTATTGTAATAAAATATTTTAAATTCTTCTGATGGTTAAAATAATGTATTTAAATTTAAAAAATAAATCCCCCGGGGGTGTGAAACTAGGTGTGAACCAAGGCCCATTGTCTTACCCCAGGTTATGATTAATTCTAGATCAATTCACACTTTTTGGAATTATTTAATCAATTTACCTTTGGGCCAAACCCATATCTATTTGTATTATCTTGTCTTGGACATAAATTCATCAAAACCACATTCTCTATCATTTACCAAATTCTAGTAAATTTTCCAATACATTCACAAATCATTATACATATCTTTAGATATGACCTTATGTATCACACTAAGGTTTTCTATTCCTTGATTCAAAATGATAACTAAATCTATAATATGATACACACTATATTGAACAATGACTAACAAAAAAATATATTAAACATTTTTTATGAATATTCATTACATTAAAAAATGCACCCCTTAGTACCGTACTAGTTTAGTGTCATGGGAATCTTGTAAACATGGAAGAATAGTCCATGGGAAAACTACAACATCACCCACTATGATCGCTACAAAACAATACTTCATAAACATATCATACATTATAAATTTATTCACAAATAGGGGAAATGAAACACTTTAAAGGGTGATATTATATTATCAATAAACATAAACAAGGGAGATATGTATGGATAACATGAACATGATAGTAAGATAACAGGAACATAATCATTCGTAACCATACCCTTCTTAACAAGGATCACAATATTGAGTCACATAATAAAGAAAATAAATTCATAATACATGAATCATAAGTTAACCTATTAATAAAAGAACTAATAGGATTCAATATTAATAAGAAATTGATTTTTGGCATACAAATAAACATACAATATGATTTCCCTAGTAGTCAATGACCACATCAATCGATATCCTAGAGGAATCAGTAAACCCCAAAAACCACCATAGTAGTAATAGTTCCCTTAAAAGACCATAATAGTGGAAAAGACCCTTAATAATCATGTACCACTCCCCATTCCTTTTCTATATATATCAAGTGAAATAAATCGTTAACCCATGCATTGGAGGGAGATATAAGTCACAGTCCTCATATTATGAAAATCATATATATGTGTTCCAAAAGATCGTAAAAAATTAATCATATCTTAACCCATGAAATAAAATAGGTCTAACAATAGAATCATCATATCATCTCATATGAAATGATATGAGATTCACTATCATTTAATCATTTCAACACATGGTAGCCTATGTAAAAAGAATCATGATCAATAATAATTTAATCATTGTACAACCCATGAAGGAGAAATAGGATTCAAAATCATCATATCTCAATTAACAAAAACCATTTAAAAAATTATAATAATGATATCCTTCTATAATATCAATAATGATGAATAATTAACATCAATGAATTTTAAATTATGTGGAAAATCATATTGATTGATCATTTAACAAATTTCATCAGGAAAATATCATTTTCATCTCTCAAAATAATGTTTCATAACCTAAAATATTTAGAAAATATTATAAATATTAATTAAATATAAAATAATTGAAGCGTCAAATCAATGATAATTCAAGATGATGGGATGTTTTTTTCATGTTATAGATTTTAAAACAACGATTTCATTCTCATTTATATTAAATGAAAAATAAGAATTGTTTAAAATGTCAGATGAATATTCCATTCCAAATATTTTTGTAAAAATTTTAAACTGAAAAAAATTAAATTTGAAAATCATTGGAGAATAATATAGGATTAGTTGAATAAATTTCTTTTAAATTTATTTTCAAAAATAAAATGGATTTCTAATAGAAGAAATAAATTATATAATATTTTCATACAAATGTTTTCAATATTATTTTAGTTAGAATAGAGATGTACAATGAAATTTTATTTGAAAATAACATGAATAGATAGAGTATAATAATATTAATGACATTAATTATAGATGGATTATATGATATTATCATACATAACATAATAAAAAAATCCAGATTAAAGATGAGATTTTAACATAGATTATTTAACATTTTGGTATCTTTTAATAGTAAGACCCATGAAAAAATAACACAACAAGTGACATAAAATATCACAGGGATAAATAAATTCATGATATTGTAATAAAAAGTTTATTGATAATCACATCATGAATGAATATAGGATTATAACACAATGTAAGTCTAAATATTTGTGGATTGTGATAATAATCCATTACCTTTTGTCATGAATCCAGTCATACTTGTATAAACGTCTTGTAAAATAAATTAATGTGTATTATTGATATATTAATGGTTGAAATTTATATATATCAAGGATTTAGTGATTTTTTATGAAAATTTATAATCCATTTATCATCAATTCTAGGTTTATGTAACATTCCAAGAAAGAATCGTACAATTTTTTTCATATTGGTTTCGTTTGGTTATTTGTATTCTTATTGATGTTATCTTGGTTCCACGATATCCTGAATTTTAAAAATTATATAAATATAGTATATATTCAGTATATATATATTTATAGTAATCTATAAAATATTTAGATATAATATGGAATACTACCTTCATAGTGATGGTAGTTCATAGGTATTCAAGAACCCTAATTCCATTTTCTCATCTAATTGAAATAAATAATAATAAATGATACATAATATCACTAATGAATAATTTTTTAAGTAAATATTATTATTAAACCTATACAAAATAAATTTTATTTATTTAGGTAAACAATCACGTCCCTTCATGAGGTGGTAATCTTCCACACACAAGATTAATGTTATCAAATTCACAAAAAATGGATAGCAAGAAAGAAGATATCATATAAAAAATAAAATTACATAATAATATCATAAATATAATATATATAAAATAAATCCATTATTATTTCAAACTGATATTGTTGGTAATTTAAAACTGAATGAAATTGGTACAATATGTTGTAGTTTGTCATATAGACAAATGATAATCTCATAAGCCATTTGATGGAAGTGGGGATATTTTTAGGTCATTACCATGTAATAAAAAAAATATTAGTATATGTAATAAATTTAGGATCAATTATTAATGTGGTATAATAATAACTGATGTGGGTAGAGGATGAAATAAAACGGAAACACTCATTGATGAATGTTACATACTATTTAGGTTTCCTTTTTAGGTTTACACTAAAATCCATGCATGGATGGGTTTATATCAAAAATAAGACTTCTAGAATGAGATTAAGGATTTTTACAAGAATTTTGAGAAGTTATTGGACAATGAAAAATGAATTTGTGTTTTGAATAAGTTAGAAGAGTGTAGGTTTTTATTTCTGTGGTGAGTGGCACAAATATAATGTTTTGAAATGGAAAAATGCACCAACATTATTTACTTCCTTAAAGGGTCGAAAATGGATCAATATTGGACAATAGACATGATAATGTGTAAATATGGATATCCATTGGGTTTTTTAAATATGTTGTGTTATTTATAACAATTTTATTTTTAGTTCAACCCCCGTAGAAAAAAATATTTTTACCTTAATCGTGCTAAATAGATTTTCACATTTCATACATTTAGTTTTTTTCAAAAATATTAAACTGAATTTAGTTTGTAATAGAAATTTTTTTGATTCCAAATTTGGAATCCGAGTGTATAAATTCATTTTATTTAACTAGAAGAATTTAATTTCAAAAATAATCCTATAGATTTCATGAGAAATAAGGTTTTAAAAGAACAAACGTATAATAGATTATAAAGATTGTTTATAGAAATTGAATATCTAATTGATTAAAATGATATAAATTTGAGTAATTAGTTTATAATGATCAATCATTACATTAATAACAATTTTAAAAAATATATCTTTATAAATAGATAAAATAAACTTCATTTTTAAATTAAAATTTAATATTGGTCACTGTTTAAAAAAAATGAAACCTTTCACGAAATTTCCAAAAATTCACCCTCTGATAATTTTGATATTCTAATTTCAAAAATGAATTTAATTTTATTATAATAATTTTACCAAGTATAAAAATTAATTTTATTATTTATAAAAAAATTAATAAATACTACTAATTTTTAAGAAATAGTAATTTTGAAACATATAATAACATTTGTTTAAAATTATGATTTTTTTTATAAATATGTTATATTTATGTAATACCATTATACAAAAAATTATAAATAATTTATTCATATTTATATCTCTATGTTTAATATTTATGTTATACCATTCTTGAATAAATAACTATATTAATAATATATCATGGTTTTACCAAAAAATGGTATTGTGGGTATCAAAAGTTAACATAGTGTTGTGTGTGGCTAAGATGAACTAGATGTGGCTTATAATTCATGATACCAATGAAATTTAATCTGAAAATAAAAATGACAAAAAATAAGGGTGTTTCATCACATAGTAAAAAAATTTATAATGTGGCATGCATTCATTAACTAAAATGAAATTTAATACTTGAAGTGAAAAATATCAATCCGTATTTATAAAAACATTATTTCAAAATGAACAAACTCTTTTATGAATAAATGTGATCCATAAAATGTATTTTTATACCTTCTCTAACTCAACATAATTTAATATTATTACAATATTTTTAAGCATGGGGTTTTCTCTTGTTCAGCATTATCAACCAAAAATAATCAAGCCCTACATTTGATCGAGGATTAGTTTAGTAAAATTGTGGCATAACCCTCAGGATTGAGATATTATTTTAATATTGTAATATATTAATTCCACCATCCACATCATCATCGATATAAACTAGGTGGATGATGATTTGTCTATAAATTATCTCATCCCATTCCTAAGGTGAACTCCATTATCTAGATCATCCATATCCTAAAAAAAGAATCATTTTTAGTTGTTTTCTATAGTGAATCTAAATAATTTAAAATAAAATTATTCTTTGGATCTTTATTTATGAGTCTGATCTAATAGATGGTGTCATATATCCAAGGTTAATGATTCCATGTCCAATGAAGATTCAATGTCTTCCTGTTTCATAGATCATCATCTTATAATGAAACATAAGAATATCACTTGTACTTGATTAAAATCAAATAGAAATATTAAACATTAGTTTAGATTTATCTATTACTACACTCAATATTTGTGGGATCAATTTTCTAATTTTTATCTTATATAAATAATGATTTCGATCAAAATTATAATACACTAGTTTGGTTAAAAAAATTCTCTGTTCTAGAAATTTTTCACTAATTCAGTTATCAAAACATGAATAGTATATGTGGATTACCACCTATAGTGGTGGGAATATTACTGTTTGGAGATGTTGGGTGAAAAGGGTGTTGAAATGAATATGGGAATAATTCCACAAAAAAAAGAATTAGATTCCATTGAATAATGGTGGTCATGGTCATAGATAAATTTGAATCCCCATGGTAGAGTGTCTTCGGAATAGATGATTCATGCTGTGTACATGAATTTGTGTATAGATGGGTGGTGTTGAGCATGCATCGGAACATACCATGGATTCTTGAATGACTCCATGTTTAAGGATGGTAATGACATGAAATATCATCCATATAATAAGAGTTAATCATGGTCGAATAATCAAAAAATAAGTGTTTTATGGATATAGGATTTATCCATATCAACGATCCATGAGAGATTTGGAATATATTTATTTAATTGAATACCTTAATTTATAGAATTATAGCTTCATTATGCCTTTTAAAAAATACTATTATTTTTAAAATGATTTCTTGAATAAATTTCAATTTATTACAAATAATAAACTTTTACTTCATATTATTTTCTTACAATACTTTAAATTTTTAAATTAAATTAAAATGTATTATAAAAAATTAATGTCTAATTTATAATTTTCAATAACACATTATTTTTAATTGTTGTTTCATCATTTAAAATCATATTTTGAAATGAAATTTTATTTATTTATCAACTATTAATTTCAAAATTTAATATAATATTTAAATTTTAATAATCAACATAAAATTATGGATTTATCAAATTGATACAAAAAATGATAAAAACAATTTTATTCATTTTAATAAAAATAGCCAGAACAAAGATCATGCTTTTGATTCTTGTTTATATTTGAAAATAGAATAAATTCATGAAAATGTGAATTATATTAATTTTTTATTAATTTATATATATAATGTTATATTTAAAAAAATTAATTAATTACCAAGAGGTTGAATTAGTAATGGATTGTAATTTCAATGAATAAAATTGTTTTTTTTTGGAAATTTAATCTCTTATCAAACATCCATATATGGTTCAATTAAAACCATATTAGATACTAGGTTCCCAAATGACCTTTTCTCGTAATGAAATCTCTTGATATTTTTATCTTTAGGTAATATAGATACGTGTGTTGTAATTAGATAAGAAAGAGTTGGGTGATCCATGAGAGATATTTTTCCTTTGGATCTATCAGATACCCAGAATATTAAGTAAATATTTTATAATTTTGAATTCTATTGTGATTAGTTTTATAAATTTCCACATTATATTTTATAATTTTAATCTCTAATGAGTACATCATTTATTTTGGGACTCACCGAGAGTTTTTAGGAATAATGGAAGAAATTGAAATCAACATTGTTGGCTGCCATATTTGTGAGAACTATGAAGAGCATATGTGGACTGTCCATTTAACCATTTAGAGGATTTTTTTTGGTTCGAATATGATTTTTTATTCTATTTGATCAAAAAAATAATTTTCATTATTTATCCCTATATATATTTTTTCACTCACATTCCTTCTAAATTTTCTCTACTGGATCTTACCAATACTGTGAGGTTGCTTCATGGAGTTTTATATTGATCTGATATTACAATGTGAAGTATTGAGTTATTAACAATGCCTTTGTCTTTGAAACTATATTTTAATTGTTTGTTTTTAAATCATGGGAATGATATATTTTTCCTGTAAATAGGATTTGTATGCCTATTATTTTATTTTTAAAGATTAGTTTTCAATTTTGACTAATTTGGATTGTTTTTTTAAATTGAAGGTATGTATTTTAGAAATATCATATCCTTTTAAATTCGGTAAATTATTCTCATTCTTAGGATCGTTCTAAATCTCATGATGAATAAGTTACTCCTGCAGAAGTCTATTTGTGTTCTGGTCGAATTTGAAGATGATTATTAATTGTTATAATTTATTAGTTCATGGAATCATTTCATCTAGATTGATTATATTATTATATGTGCCTGGTTTATAAATATATAAAATGAATGAATAAACCTAATAATAGCCAATTTTGTTTTGGTTTCATGGATTTCTAAAA
The DNA here is from genome assembly GCA_963277665.1 of Viscum album. Taxonomy (NCBI): domain Eukaryota; kingdom Viridiplantae; phylum Streptophyta; class Magnoliopsida; order Santalales; family Viscaceae; genus Viscum; species Viscum album. The sequence continues at coordinate 588,032,345 of OY728122.1, read as the reverse complement.
GGTATGGAATTAATTTTTCATATGTTCTTCTTGGAATGGATTTTTCCACGGATAACCATCATAGGACCCCAATTTTCAAGAAATTAGATAATAGAGGTTTCATGGTTGTTGTATTTATAGTGGATTTATAGAATATGAATGATTTATTTTTCTTATATATTCTTTGTAATGTCATGGGCATTAAGGGAGAAATACCATGGTATTACAAAGACCAGAAATAACGTATATCACAGTACTATGTGGAAAGGAATGGAGGTTGATTCTGATTGGAAGAGGGTGATTTTATATCATCATGGAAAATAAAAATGTCCTTGATTAAGAATGGTTGATTGTAAACATTCATCTATGAAGTAAAAGATTTAGGATATCAGAATGTGATATCAATTTCAGTCCATTCAATTAATGGAATTCAAAAGATCAAATTTGGGTTACATTTCATGGTATAAATTTTCTTTTTTGGAATCCAATTTTTTAAATTTATCTTTCTTATGGAATTTTTGTGCCTCTAAAAATAAATAATCACACAATTACTGGGGTGTTTGTTTTATATTCTCAACTATTTGTTGAGGAAAAAATTTTCACACCACTCCCAGATTTTATAAGCATCGCTGCAGATGGAAAAAAATATGTGGTAATGGTTCCATATGAATATGTCCCCCACTATTGTGGAATACGCATAATTTTTGTTCATTCCATCTATAATTGAAGAATTATTCAATAATCATTTAAATATACACCATCTATATGTTCATGGAAATAGGTCAATTGAAACATGAAATTAAATGATGTTTTAGTAATTAATGTGGACCCTACAAGAAAGGCAAGCCCTATTAAATGGTTGAATAAAATAGAAAAATGATTTTGATTTAAATAATACCATAAAAATTCAAGGCTTACCTTGATATGGAATAGGATGATGCAAATTTCTCAAAAATTAATAATATTTTTGATCATTATGCGGTAGTTTTTGGAAATCATGAAAACTAAACACTACAGATATATAAATTTATCTTGAAATTTCTCAATACATCAAGATGTAAATTAACACTCTTCATGATGAACATATCAACTTAAAATCTAATGAATAAGAGGAGGTTTGAATTTCTCATATTGATTATGCATAAAAGTTTCATTCTGCTTATGGTGATATGAACCCCCATCTCAACTTTTCTATAGAATTTTTCGCAGTAATAATCGAGGGATCTATTGGTCTTACCATGTTTGGACAGTCCCCATCTATGCCAGGTTGTCCCCATCATTCTAATCATAAATATGATGAAGGAATCCTAGAGAATAGTAAAAATTTAATCCAGAAAACTCCATTGAAATCAATATCATATTAATTTCCAATTATTTTGTGATCCATTAACAATATGTAATTAATTATGATCATTATAAAGCTAAAAATGTCACACAATATAGAAAAATGTCAAAAACCTAATTATGATGGAACTTGTGATATCCCTTTTGGATTATTAGGCTTATATGGAATTAATATTAGAAGCACTGGTAAGAAGATTAATATTGAAAATACTATTATAGAAAAATCATATAAAATTAAAATAATCATCTTTATGAAATAGATATTTACACCAATTTGTGAAATAAGAATGATAACCCTATGGATCTTACGAATAGTCAAAGACAAATACTGAAGGATCAATTCTATACTATGTATTATGATATATTTTATAAATTATAAATGGGATGTTCATATTAGTAAATAGTTAAAAATATAATGATGAAATTTTAGGTAATTATTTTAATAAATTGGTTTCAATTTTGTAATCATTAGGAAATAAAAACACTAGTGGGTTGAAAAAATGGGGTTCCAGAACCAAGTGTAAATTAAAATGAAGATCATATTCTGTAGTTTTTAGGTCCAATAAATAAATAAAATAATTCGTTATCATTGGATATTTATTAACAGGAACAAGTTTCATATTCTAGGTATCTTGTACCCAGCATGATTTTTTTTAGAAAATATCTTCACTTGAAAAAATGGGACGCTAACATTTAAGAATAAATATTCAAGTAATTACATCAAAAGGATTTGAGTATCATCTCAAAAATAATTTATGGGATCTCATATATTAATTATATTTATTATATGATGGATAAATGTTATAATTCAATAATAAGAGTACAATTCTACTATATATAAATTCCTTGAATGGATATCCAGAGAGAAGAGAGTTATGGTTCAATATTCACGATTTAGGCCACCTAAGAATGGAATATTCGATTATACATGGGGAAATTAGTACCATTATTAATCTAGATTATATTTTATGTAATATCAACGCATCTTCACCAATTAGTGAATTCCATTCATGTAATGAAATACGTAATGTTCATAATGTCAACATCGTAGATTCTAAGTTTACTTGGTATAAGAGGCACTATAACAAAGTGGTGGTGAATAAAAAATATATGGAATTTTTCACTGACGCGTCCATTTATATTCCCCCCCCCCCCAATTTTTTGATCCAGATTATCATAAATATATTCATATCATAATCATTATTCGAAAATTATTCAAAATAGTGAAACAAAGTATCCTTTTCCATAGATATTTAATAATTATCGAATTTTGAATACAAATTGTAAAATTATAGTTCAAGATACATGGAATTAATATTACTACAAAAGTAATGACATAAAATGTGTCAATAAGATTAGAGTTCTTATGGAAAAATTGAAAATTATAACTAGAGATAGATTTATCCACCCTGAAAAAAAAAATTGTTTAGCTTGAATCTTTTCATGCCATCTGAGATAATGTCTGCAGTATTAATTTTTCCAATGGTTTGGAATAAGGAATTGTGACTATAAATGAACTGAATAGTATTTATAATATCAAATAATATTGAAAAATTGATGATTTTAATGATAAATGGCTTATGGAGGGGTATAGAAATAACATGTTTTTCTACAATCTATAAATAGTTTGAAATGTCCCTTTTCTTGTGGATCGTTTCAGTGATAATTGAATGATTATTGTGAAAAGAGTGGATTTTATACTCATGTTTTCTCTTTCTATAAGAAAATATTTAATGGACCTAACATATATGTTAATATTATAAAGCATGTTACCCTCAGTCCTTTTATTGAGGGTGAAAACTTGGCCCTTATTTCCCTTCCATTAGAAATTTAGATCAATGATGTTGTTTTTTGTCTTGGTTTTGATATATCCCCTTGTTCGAAGAGGTTCACCCATTCTTCATTAAAAAATATTGGTATATTATTCGTTATAATGTTTACATACATGTCAACAAGTTTTTCAATGCTAGTCACTTCAATTAGGGAATTAGTTCTCAATTCAATACACGTATTCCCAAATATTATAATTTCAATTAGATTCATCTTAATTGCCCAGTTTCCCTTGTCAACACTATATAAAATATTATTGTGAAAAATCATGCAAATAGGCTTTCTGCCATTTCAAACATGACTGTTTCTCCAAAATAGTTTAGATTCATCAATTGTATAACTATTCAAGATTTCGTTATTACTTATTTGGAATGTAATATTATTCTAAGGAAAACATCCATATGTGGAAACCAAGATGTCAATATTGATGTTAAGAAATCATTTCATACTATAGAATGTGGTTCAATTTTCAAGGTATTGTTTGTATTTATATTTGATGATAGTTTAATTAAATGGATTATAACTCTTATATATTCTATATATATATATATCCTTGTTAATGGATCTCTTGATGGCTATTTCACTTTATCTAGAGTTTTATGGAATGGTTATACTCTTTTAGAGCTCATTTTATCCATTGATAAATAATATTTAAGTATTATCTTTCCCAACATGGACAATGATAAAAAAATTAAAACTTATTAGAGTTTTAGGGGTATTTTGCTCCCACTAATTTACTATATGCAATGAAATCATACCTTTCACACAATGTCAAAAAGAAACATAAAAAAATAAATGATGTACATATTCAGTATGATAAAGTCTAATATAATGAAGTAATATAAAAGAAATCATAATTATGTGTTGGAAAAAATGATCTTATATCGAAAAAAGTTGACATCGTCAGTGAGCTGTGAATTAGGGATGGTTTTCTTCTTTTTACCTAACATGGTTTCACTATGTTCTGTGGGAAATCCTAATATCAAAAATTTTCCTCATCTTCAGAACCAAGTATGAAATAAATTAGCCTCATAGAAAAGAACAAAATTCTCCATTGGAGTGGATTTTATTGTTTCAAATTAATATTATTATTTAATTTTCTATAAATTGTGGGATAATCCTGTTAAAATAATCAATTCCACAAAAAAACATTCTATAGAGTCATAGAATACTCTAGAGTATACATGTGACTATATCATTGATGAAATGCTTTCAGCCAACAAATTATGGTGATATTTGTATAAATAATCTTTGTAAATTCATTGTGTCATTATAAGAATATTTTATTTTGAGACTTATTAATTGGATGTCTGGGTCACATTACATTCTATGTGAGAGGTTACTAAGTAAGATAAAATCATGATATTTTATTAATGTGGAATATTCAATTTGGAATGACCACCAGAATTTTTTCTCTGATATTATAGTCAATTATCACTCACTAGGTAACATTATTTCACCAATAAATTTATTTTTATAAAACATGACAAATAAACCTATTCATGATAATATAAATTCTTCTAATCCATTAATAGATACAAATTTTTCTATAATGGAACAAAAGAATAATACTAGGGAAATAATAGCTATATAAATAAAATATAAGTTTCTAAAATATGATTCAATTCTTTGTGATGGAATCCTTATTTGGGAACATACATCGAATGGGAATATTTCTATAAATACATTAAATCATGAGGTTGATCAAAGGAAGACTACTAGATAGTACATGGACCTAAATAAAGGCTATATATCTTATCTTAGATTATGCATTCCATAAAGGATAATGTACTCAAAGATTCCCTCTAATGTTTTTTATATGGATTTATCATTAAAATATAATAAATAATTTATATTGGAAACCAATATATTTAGGGAATTGACTAAATATTTCTGAGCTATGTAAAATCCTTTTCTCAATGTACTTTTGTTGTAGATTTTTATGAATGTAAAATCCCCTATACATAAAACATTTAGGCACACCTTATTGATTGAATTGAGTTGAATATTTCACAATAACTTATTCATCTCTTCTATAGGGCCTCATTGGAAGTTATTCACATGATCTGAAGAAATATAAACATGAATTTCCATTGTGGCAATATGGCCAGAATACAGTCGGCCCAAGACAACATCATAGAGGTAGTGGAACATGAAAATGACTTCCAAAATCAGAATTTTCATAATTCAATACATTATTATACTTTTTTCATGAAATTTGAAAATATAGGTAAATATCATTCCAAATTCATTAACCTTGGATGTGACATGGACCTAACCACTCTCGGTCAGGGTCAAATGAAGCACAGATAGAGCTTCATGAGGAAATACATACCATTCTAATTATGGAATGACTTTAAAAAATGTTACAGGTGAATAAATTGGATTTTTTACATTTATTATTGGTTTAATACATCCAATGATGACCAAATGTGTGGGGTAATTAATTTGGTGTAATTTTCAGAGAAACATGGATGCATCTAAATATGGGATGAATGTGATACCATTAATATGGTTAAAGATATCAAAAAAAAGAGATATCAATCAATCATGGAAGATTAATGATATAATGAGTAATATAATATATGATCTTGTGTCCATTAAGTACATTATAATGCAAAAAGAATATATAGAAAATTACTTGGAATATGGGATTTCTAATAATGGGATATCTGCTTCAAAATTGACCGGGATCAATGATATTTATATGGAGATCCTCCTTTACATGAAAAGTGTCGTAATAAAAATTCATCATTCATACCTTTTTAGCGTTATTTTTTGAGGAATTTCATTTTGGGAAGGAACTCATTCCACCAATTTTTTTGTAATAATTTAATTATAAGATTAGTTTCGATTAACATAAAACGTTTCAAATGTGGTTTTATTCATTATGAAATTTTAAGAAAATGTTACATTTTAACATAAATATTTATAAATTTAATTTTTTTTGTTTTATATTGAAGATTATTAATAAAAAAATTATATATGGAGTTTTCATCTTTTATTGAGAATTTATAGTAAATGTTTTTATTATTTTATTCAAAAATATAGATCATTTTTTAATTTTTTAATCGAATCATATACTTTATATGAAGGGTGTATTTTTACTTAATTGTTTTTAGGGTGTTTTATTATATATTATTCCCTGATATCATTATATATTAATTTTTCCCTTATTGTGTGTTGGTACTAATTACTTATTTTGGAATATTAAATGGGAGTGATTCTTGTTCTCTTCATTGAGTTGTGCCCACCAAAAATGATTTTAATAAATATAAAGAAAGTATTATAATGGTGAGTAATATGATGGATCCTCTTGATTTTTAGGTGTATCTCTCTAATTGATTAATATTTGTAGGATCTAAATGATGTGACGGAGAAGATGACTATAATCCATTAGAACATCATGAATCATATTCATTATCATCCAAAATGAATAAGGTTACCAACAGGTTTTGAAATGGATAGATATTTTTAAGAGGTATAATATATAAGTATATATAGATCAGTTATGGGTGAATGGTTATTTTCAGAACTATACACTATGATTTTAATGATTATAGAGTTCATTTAGGTATTTACTATTATACTATTTTTACTAGGTTCTTATTTATTTCCAATTATGAGGTGTAGTTTTAAGAAGGTATTTTTCATTAGTGTTTCATTTAGTTTCTTGAGGAAATGTGAGAATCTTTTTATGGTTTCTTTCATTCAAAGTTGATATTGAAAATAATTGGGAACAATGTTTTAGTTGTTTAGAATCAACATTTAGCTAGTAGATATTATGCACTGACTGGTTTTGGTTTCCATCATGATAAATTCACTATGTGATGTTGTTTTAGGTGTGAGGTTCATTATCATCACCTTAACTCATTTTGGTGACCCACGTACGTTGACACTATGGTTTTCTTAATGAGGTATTCTATTGAATGGGTTTTCTATTCACATCCTAATGATATGGTATGTGATGAAATCATGTGGCCATGTTTTCTAATTATTTATATATCTCGTGGAATCAATACTATATTAGTTTTTTATTATATTTCATAGAGTATTTTTGAATATATTTTTATTCTTTACTTTAATATCATTATAATTTTTTTCTCTCTTGGGGTTTTCCCTCAAATTACCCATTTTAGAATAAAGAAAAAAAATTAGATACCTTTAATAGGTCATAATTTTTTAGATCCTTATAGTTTAATGGTTATTTATAGATTGTTCTTGGATACATTTATTTGAGGGTCATGGAGTATGTTCATGGTTTTCAGGTGTTGTGCATTTTCTATCAATTCCATTCTATCTTGTCCATGTTGACTTTTCTCAACCATACATACACTTTTTAGTCATTTATGATTTCTATTTCATTTTTATTCTATATATTTTAATACATTTCTAGGGGTATAAAGTGGTATGTTTGGTGTAATTATGATCTATATATGTCACTATTATTTTATATTATATATATATATATTGAATTTCAAAATTTTGGATGCTTTTTGTATGAAACATTAGTTTTAATGCAATTATTTAAAATTTAATTGCTATTATTAATGGTTTAGATATATATTTAATGAATATAAGGCATATATAAACTTCATGTTAATTTTATTCATGTACATTTTGAAGTTCATAGGTAGCGTACAAATAGGACTAAACCTTATGTTTTATTGAAGAAAATGTGAATGAAATTTTCAGCATGAGGTGTTGGGGGCCGATATGTACATGGTTTGATTGAACCATATGAGTTACTATGGACACATTTTTTAGTTCGTATCGTAGGATTTATTTCATGATTGAACAATGTTTTAAAAAGAATGCAACAAAACATTGAGATATTTTATTCCCAATGTCAGTCACACAGTTGGAACATAGTTTACAAAAATGTGTAATATAATAATTATAGCTTCCATGATTTCATTAAAATAAGAAATTAAACTATTCCATAATTTTATTTTATCTCTTTCCCTTCTTCCTCCATTTCATAGTTCATCCAACCCAATGGTGCATGAAAGAATCTCTTCTCGTCTATTATTTTTTTGTGGCTCATTGAACTCAATTTAAAAATACAGATATAATATAATGAATAATTTTATGTTTTAAAATTTATAACTGTCTGTAATCACATTCCTCCTAGACTTGGTCTCCTAATTGGAATCCTGAGGTGTATTTTTCATTGAAAATAGCTTCATAGGGGTATAATTTATATGTTTTGGGTATTTTGGGATTATTTAGGATATGTCATTTCTTAAAGGAGACTTCTCCATTGATGTAAATGTAGTTCAAACTATCTTAACATGTTTTTTCTTAATTAAATGTTATTTTTTCAATTATTTTAATTTAATTTTAATTATATATCTTGTGGATTAGAACCCCTATTTAATTAAAATATATATCTTGTAGAAGTAATTAATATTACAAAGGTTATAAGGGGTTTCACAATTGGAATTAGGGGTGTTAAAATTATTTTCTAATTTATAATGAGATGACGCATTTAAAACTATTTTTAAAATTTTCTAATCGGTATATTCTAATGAATAATTCATAATAGTTATTTATGAAAATAATTTTTCCCCATCAAATGTAATGGATTAGATTATGTAATTATTTTTTGAAAAAAATTAACATTTAAATATTACTAAATAGTTTTGAGTGAAAATAATCATTGGGTTTAAATATAGTATTATATATAATTCATCAAATTTTATAGTCATGTAATGTTTCGATTTTTTATTTGGATATGGTGAAAATTAGATTTATAGTTGTGTTAAATACTCTATGATTCTTATTGAAATTTAACTGAGTGGTTTCTAAATCTCAAGTTGCTTATGATTGAAACCATTTATTTGTATTGATAGATATTGATTTTTAATCTAAAGGGTGATTTTTTTAATTCTATTTTTAATTTTTATGGTTATGAATATGAAATATGAGATTATTTGTGTGATTTTGATAGTGATAAGATGTTGGATTAATTAAAAAAATAACTATTGAGTATGTGATGATGCTATGACCTTCTTGTTTTAGTACATCAATTTTGTTCATTCAATTGAATCACAGAATTTAATAAAATTTTGGGGTATATGTTATTCCAGAATGGTGAGTGGCCACTGATTAATAACCTAGTGTAGTAGTTCCATTTATATGGGTATATATTGTATTATGGGTCCAAAGGGGTTCCAAATGGTTATTTTCTAACATCACATTGGGTACTATGATATGAGTATAATAAGGAAACCATGTATATTATAATTCATTAAATTATCTACTGTGTAACCATTATAGCTTTAATCATTTTGTGAATTCTTTATGGATTCCATGTATGAATTTTCTATAACCCTTAGTCTATTATTGATTTCAATGGACTATTTTGAATATTTATTTTGTTATAGATTTCATGGGGCATGGTTTTTTCATGTTCATTTTTTAGATAGGATTACTTTTAAAATGGATTTTTAAAATCAGTTTTGAAAATGGAATTCAAAAACTATCGTGAATTTCATTGTCTATAATTTTTTTGGGAATTATTTTGGATGGATAAAATTAAATTTAAATTATTTTTTAGAATATATTAAAGTTTTCAATGTGAACTATCATAATATTTTTAGGTATTATATAATTATATACACTATGAATAGATATGTTTTAGTAATTCATTTTCGAATTTTATTTTTCTTCATTATTATTGTGTTTGAAAAAATAATAATTCTATATATGTTTTAATTTAGTATTAATTAAATTTATTTACATTCTATATAGAAAAAAAACCTTTAGTGATATATTATTCGACATCTTTGTCTCACACCATGAAGACAACATTTGGTATATGAAGCTCTTATTTTTTCCTTTATGTCTCTTCTATATGATCTTCCTTGGATTGTTTCTCTTAGTGAATAATATATTTCAATTTGTACTATTTATAGATGATGTGTAATGAAGTACATGAATTTGGGTCATGGGGAGATGTTTATGTAATGGATGGGATTCATTATAATTTTTGGAAACAATTCATCAAAAAACCGAACTAAGTGTTATAATTATTTTATGATTCTATTATATGTGTACTTAATCATGATTTTATAAATATTTTTTTCGTATTTATCAATTTATAAATTTTTATTGTTATTTACTATCTGGTTGTTCTATTTAAATTGGGGAAAATAATTTATATTCATCTGAATCCAATGTATGGATGTGTAATATAAGATTCATAGTAGGTTCCACTATTAGTTTTTTTATTATATGATGGTGATATCATTCCTCAGATTGAATTATCAAAATAGAAAAACTAAGTTATAATCCATGGGGATCAAGAACACCCATAAATCCTTGTGTCAATCTGAGTCATGTAATGCATTGGATCAGCCTATGCTGGTTTATTACATGAATGTGATCCAACCAGGAAATAATGTTCTAGATCCATCACATTATCCAACATCAAGTTATATACAATGAAATGAAGGATCATATGAATTTGATGATAGTAATCCCCCTATATATCATCCCTAGAGACAAAAATTCTATATTTCATTAATCCCATTCTTGGTGGAATATTCTATATAACAAGAAACATGAACCCCACTGACACATGCTACAGAAATAAAATCAAACAACCCTAATATAACCAAATGGTTTATCCCAAAATAAAAGAAAATAATATAGATAATTCCACAATAAAAACTATCATTAAAATAACTATCATTTTTAATGGACAAAAATATCAATTTACAAATTCACACTCACATTTAGACCATTTCAATTCTATTTGTTGACTAAGAAAAATTCAATTATCATAATTTCCACAAGATAAAATTCTAACCTCCCTACATGGAAATTCAAAAAAAATATTTGAAACCCAATTTCATTACAAAACACTTCCTGATTTAAAATTTATCAATGGAAACTTAAAGAATTTATAATATTCAGAATCCTTAACAAATAACAACCTAAACTAATATTAAATCAAAAACTATCAAGAAGATACAGAAACAAATCAAAAACTTTTGATAAAAATTCATGAAATTTATTTTTTAAATTAACATATAAAAATGGTTTATGATCCCAAAAATGTCCTGAAATCCTACTTTCTGAATAAACTAACTTTTAATATAATTATATAAGAAGTTCCCATGCATCACAAAACCATATTTTATCCATTTATATATAATGAAAATATTTTTTATAGAATTTAAAAATCGAAATATGTCTAACAAAGATAACCAATATGGATATATATATATATATATGTACATGGTTTGGTTGCATATTTTGGAATAGAATGTTTCGAACCAATTAAATCATTTGAGTATCTTCTCAAAAAATATCCATGGTTTAAACATTGTTTTCAAAATCATTTATGATATTCTTGAAGCTCTGGATCCATTCTACCATATCCCAAAACAATGTAGAGGCCAAAATGAATCTGATGTAATTCAATTTTGATTTACATACCATATTAATAATCAAAAACATATTCCAATACAACCCTAAAATTACAAATACCCATGTAAACTCAGGGTCTTTCATGAAATGTGGAAATCAGGAGCCTACTCATAATAAATGAACTGAGCTTCAACAATCCTAAATTCATACTACCAAAATCACAAAATAATTATGAATATCATATTCAATTTCAAATATAACTATCCATGGCCACTCATTGAGGTAACCAAAAAAGTTCACCACATGGCCTAAATCATTTCTATATTTCTATGTGTTGTTGTGAATCACTATGTTATAAAAATTTAATTGGTTGGAATGTATTCAATAATAAAAAATCATAATTATATAGTAGTTTAAACCAATATTCATACATGGTGCATCAATATGTTGGAATTTTATGGGTAAAAAATATGTTTTAAAATTTAAAATAATTGTGTATTATGAAATCATTAATAATCAACAGATGAGTTATAATAAATAAGACCCCAGATAATTTATATATTGAAAATTATATATCTTTCACAATAATATAGAATAATTTCAAATCGAACTAAAATCCAAAATAATATATATAGGATCTTGTCAAATTGGCCTATATATAATCTTCCAAAATTAAAATTTAGACACCACATGGTCATATTTACAAGAACCATGATCACATTCCATATCCATTCCCTCAATTATTAGACTACTTTAATATATTATAACCAAATATTTCAACATGGTAACATGAATGAAAAAATAAATTGATTCTTCAAACATACAGTTTTGTATGTATGTTTTGATCTAAATAGATCTAATAGGATTTCATCACAGATTCGATGAAAATATATTTATAAAAAAATTTATAAAATATATTTTTATCATAGAAATAAAAATATGATTTTCTAAATGTAATATAATTAAAATGAAATTATTATACATCTATCAATTTTCAAAATTCTTCAGGTAAACAATTTTTGGGAAAACAATACATGATTAGGATTGAGAAAAAAAGATTCTAAAACCATGCAGACAAATCCAAAATCCCCTTAACATATTACTCAAATACATTTTTATAAACCATGGTCTACAACCTCCATTTAAATAGTAAAGACATTTTAAAATATATATGCGGTTAAATTCTATGTATACGTAGTCAAAACTAAAAAATATTACATATGTCACATAATTTAAAAACTAATCTATTTTAAAAGAAGATTGAAAATTAATCTTCAGAATAAAATATGGAATTCATGTTATCAAATAAGATCCATCATTTCAATATTGAATAGTAAAGAAAAAATAAAACAATTAGAGAAAAATTCATAAATATGTAAAATGTTATTCCAAAGTAGTATGAAATGGTATTAGATAATTTTATTTAATAATAAAAAATGGTTCATGAGGATCTACATATGTAGTAATATGGTATGGTCATATAAAAACTCAAGATAATCCAATTATAATCATTTTTTGGTATTAAAAAATATATTCATTCTCTCAGTTATCTCCAAATGTCTCAATAAGGAACTCATCCAAATTAGAACCCACAAACTAATTAGTGAATTATTCTTAATTACCAGAAATAATATAATCAATTATGATTCCTTGGAAAAAAACATGTATTGGTGGTCACAAGCCAACTCTAAAACATTGAAATATTTTGTAAACATAATATCTCACATAGATATCCAGGGATCCCATGAAATTAACTAATTTAAATGTGATAATACTTTCGAGTGATATGATCAATAGATGGTACAATGTTATCCACCATTCCATTACTTCCATTTCTAGACACCCACAATTGATTTAAACTGTTACTCACATGAGTTTTCACTACATAAAAAGTATAATTATCAGTAAAATATTATACAAGGTGACCAAAAAACATGGTCATAGAGTATTGTACCTCATTATGATGTTACCCCTCCTCCTAGTTTTTATTTCAAAAACTCTAGGAACCTCATGAAATTTTTTCCCATATATAATATTTTCATTAATATTTTTAGGAATCGGGATTATCAGAATTTCAACTCTCATACACCAATAATAGTGTTATTCCCCATACCCATGATGTTTCATCCTCTCCCACATAATGTCATGGAATTTAATTTACTAGAAAATAAATTCCTGTCAACTCAAGGTACCTTTAGGCCATTGTGTTATATTTATCATCCTAAAATGAAAACACACTAGCATATCCCATAATGTTTAACACTTCATGTATATGGTGTGGCCTAGTATCATCCCAAAAACTAAACATCTATAAATTTATTAGTAAATTCAAATAAAGATATATTTTAACTGTATAATAATTTATAAACTAGTGAAGTAATGATATACTAAAACGAGACACATTTAAATTAAAAGAAAAAACACCGATAAAAATATTTTTATTAACTAATGATAAATAAAACGAACACATTAAAGGTTAATAAATGTTATACTTATCATTACATATATAGTAATGTTCAATGAATATACAACACCATTTTATAAATCATTTAGAGGTAGTAAATTTTAATTATTTATTAAAATCATTTTAGAAGGGACTCTTAGGAATATTAATAATATACAATTATATATAGATTATAACTTTATAACTAATGATCAAGAAACCCATGGAAATTCCATTTATACATTGTATAGAAGCTACAATACCGAGGAAATATTTTATTATTCAATGAATAATTAATAATATATTAATTATTTTTTAGAAATGATTTAGAAATCCAAAAACTATATGTAATTCTATATATATTGGTTTTCACAAAAACATATCTTCTATTGATTACCCAAATCATTACACATTTTATCCATGTTCGTGACAATGAAGAATGACAACCTCTATATGATCTAAATAAGAGGAACCCCATGATTAGAGACAATTGTGATATGTTCATGTTTAATATTTATATAATGGTACATGCAAGTGAATGATATAAGAGAAATAGAAACGGGGATATGAGCATATGATGTCTGTGAAATGAATATGTTTTTTGACATTATATTTCACATTGAAATCAATGTAGTGAATTATTGATTTATAGAACATGAAAACGAAAATATTCCTCATATTTAAATAGATTATAACAATATAATGACATTGGTGGATAAAAATATATAAAATTGAGTTGGGGTACACTAGTAATTACATAATTACATTTTATAGATTACCTATTTATATTCAAACCATGGGTTAGTAAAAAATTACCCAACTATTCATAAGCCACATGGATTGAGTTGCAGCATTAAAATTCATTATTAGCATAGATACACAAATAATGTCACTATAATAAATTCACATGTGGATAAGTATAGAACACTATGAATGCGTAATCAATAATGTTATTACCATTCTTTGACTGAAAATTACTATTTCAAATTTGTCTAATGTTAGTAAATTTTCAAATTCTAAAATAATTAAATATAAATTTAAATAGAAAGTAGACAACAAATTAAAAAAAGATACATATGTGTATCACATCCCAATGATTATATCTTGTAAATAAAATATACATTATTGATATATATCAGTCCTTAATAAATCAATACACCTATTTAACACCACCATTTTAAATCACCTAGAAAGAGAATATAATAAAAAAAATTTGTATGCAGTTTTGGATTCTAGGTTTATATTCTTCCGATGAAGCAAGAAATTTTAAAAAAATTCATGATGATTTTTTGAGATTTTAATATTTATTTCAGTGTAATTTGAAATTATTGACTTCTGTTTGGTAATAATGTTAATTTGTAATTAAAACTGCAGATGGATTTAAAACTAACTTATCATTAGTGTAGTTTTTATTGATTTAGTTGAAAATTGGGGCATTTATTTTTTTGTTATTGAGCATGAATTAATAGGATGAATTTATTTTAATATAAATTTATTAAATTAATTGTGGTCTATATGGGATAATTTATACACAATGTTTATATAATTTTAGGTATCATATTTGGTGTTTGAAAAATAATTAAGGGATAAGAATTTCTGAAGACTCGTATCTAATTAGGAAGAGGCTATATGTGAGAAGTAATCTATGTAAGAAAACTAAACATATAAAAGCTGTAATCCTTGAATAGGTCATGTATATTATAATTCCATAAGGAATTATAATACAATAAAATTTTATAGATGAGTGGACATATAATAAAGGATATGTAATAGATCCTACATTAATGAGACGATCCACTCATGAAATCCATTAAATTTGTGATTCATTTATGTATGAAGATATGTTCGATAGGCCTTAATATATTTTTTCATAAAATTTATGATAATTAACTTTTAATATTTCATAATGGAAGGCCTCTATAGAAAATTACCAAAAATAACCATGGCATGAATCAATATTTATTTTTTGGATATGGTCAACACATATCTATGAGAAGTATTACAAACATCCATGTGGAAGGTATTAAAATTAAGAATGGAAATATCATTTAATTGAATGAATTGGGGATTTTTTGATATTTCTAAAAAGTTAATTCGGACACTGAGCTGAGACATGTCGAAGACACAAATGTAAATGGATGCTTGGCACAAGATCATAGGATGATATCAAGTGTAGTATGGGAGGATCATTGACATATTGGGTGGAATAACATGTTATCCAAATAAGTAATTTCATTTATATTTACTATAATTGGTCAAATTTATCTTCTCTTATATAAAAAATAATATATGATATATGTTTGGCGCAAATGTGAGATTGGGTTAATGGTTATGATGGTGATGAATTCACCCATTTAAATAATTTTTTTATATATTAAATTTTTTTCACAAATAAATGAAATGAAAAAATGAATTTATAGTTGTTTAGAAATAAATTATTCGACTATAATCAATATCCTTGTAACATATTGATAGTTAACTCTCCCACAAACTATGGAAACTGTAAATTTTTAAGGGAGTCAAATCCCATTTCAACATCCATTATAATCCCTAAAGGAACAAACAAGACTAAATTTTATCTCAAAATGATTCAGAAAATATTATCTTAACTTTATGGTGGTGGATAAAAAAACTATTTATATAACCTATAGAGAAACAAAAACCCATGTATTTTACTATTTAGGCACATCTGGCACGTACCTTTTTTATGTGGTTGTATAACATAACTCTTGAATTTAATGGGAGTTATAACCCAAACTAATTAAACACATATATTAATAGCATGATATAAAAATCCCATAAAAGTGTTTTAATTTTATGATTCTGAGAGTCCAAGTAGTAGTTCACTTTCCTGAAATAATGGATCAAAAGAATTATGTCTAATACAGAGTAAAGGTATATCACCATGGTGTGTTTTACATGACAGCATGAGAATATACTCAACAACTATATAAAAAATGATTTTCGAACTATATAAAAATATATATTCCATTCATATACCTTAGAATAAAAATAAATGGATCTATTCATTTTTCCCATCCTATAAAAACATTTATTTTCAACATAATTATAGATTTAAAATATATTCACATGGTTCACATAAATAATCTATAATATTAAATAACATGCAAAGTGGAACTTGTTATAATTCCTAATTAAACAATTAAAACATATAATAAACATCAGTAAAATAATTTTGACACTCCCTTAATGAATATGATTTATACTATTCTAATTTTAAACAATTTAATTTCAAAACTAAAATTTTACCATGATACTAGTGTACGCCTATAACCCGTGAGATAATTATTTAATTATGAAAATAATTATTCAAAATGGTACTCCATAAAATTTATATAAATAAATATTCATTAAAATTTATTATAGAAATTTAAATTATTAACATATACTTCTAGTAATTAATAATTAGTAGATATGTAAAAAATATTAAAATAGAGCATTATAAAAAAGCTTCCATTTTTGGAATAGTTTATTTTTTACAAATGGCCTATAGTATTGATATTTTCATGTTATTTCATGTCTTGTGGAACATAAATAACATGTGGTTTATCAACGTGAATGTGTGGTTGATCACTTTTACATTACAATCAATCACATATAGTTAGTCTTTTACTTGTGAATGATTTGAATGTGGTTGTGATATTTTTAGTTACAGTTGACCCATTTGTCTGTGCAGTAGATTGAATAACATATCATTGATCATGTTTATTCATGTAGGTGTTTCGATGGTATTTTTTTTATAATATATATATTATGGTTGATTAGTAGTCATTTTTTTGATAATTTTATTAATTATAGCAGTACTTTTGTTCATGTGATCAATGAATCTAGTCATGCATCCTCCAATCCATCAGTAACATGAAATTCCAACCACAATGCTAGTTAAATATTATTTTCAATTGAATACTTAATGATATTTAATAAAATAACAAATATCATTGAAATATAATATTTGAAATTCACCAATGTATATATGAATTATTCTATAAAATCATCTCATCAAATTCATAAAAATAATAATAATCATAACAATAAATAATATTAATGAAAATATATTGTTTAAAAGTAAACCATTGATAGAGGTAAAACTGAGATGAAAGAAAATATAAGAGAAATTATAATAATTGTGTAATTTTTTAACGATAAAAATATAACTAAATATAGTGGTATAAGGAGATACTTAATAGTTCTCAACTTTTTATAATTAAAAAATACATAAAAATAGAAAAAATTTATTGCCATATTAAATTGATCAAAAAGATTAACAAATGGATAGCCACAAAAAATTATCCAATATTTTATGGTAAAAAATTATCCCAATAATAAAAAAATTTAATTATTGTTAATTAAACAATCCTAAAAATTACATTTTACACATTACCATTGTCGCATAAAATTATGCATTTTTAGAATATTTGTCTAAAAATCAATAGTCTGAAAAATTATTTATTTCAAAACAAATACTCTAGGATGCATGAAAACATTTCATGATTTTAAAGGAATAATAAATAATTATATTCAATAAATTATATATCATCCATATAATAAATAATATTTCATTTAACCATAAAATAGTTCAAACTGCATAATGGATAGAATGAAACATGGAATAAATAGTCATCTGAGATTCATAATTCAATATCCCTTAAATATATTCTAAACATCCATTAAAACCATATCAAATATGATTTTATCAAATATAGATCCATTTAGGGTTTTTTAAATATATAAACATCTTAATAAACAATTGAAATTGATTATATAAATATATTCAATTTTTTAACATTATCACTGTAAAAGTTATTCCGTACATTACCATTTTTGTTAATACAATGTATGCAATTATATTTAGAGATTTAAATTATAGAATTATTATCATCAAAAATTTGAAATTATTTAAAATTTAAAAAAATAAGATATAGTTTCCAATATGTATTTACTGTGAAAGATAAGATTTAGTGGTAACATAGTTACTCTCATTAGTTGATAAGGATTACAAATTGTGTTTCATTGATTTTCGTGAAACTTGGAATTTACTAAGAATGTGACACCTAACTATTTTTTGTTTCTTACCTATTTTAAATAAAACAAAATAATAATCTAAAAAAATATAATGGTAAAATGATGTATTTTCATTATAAAATAGTCCCTCATTGAATGAACACTTAATAAAATAAATAATAATTTTAACTTATTTTCAATGAATTTCATTGGGATTGTATAATAATCTAAAACAAAAAAATACTAAAAATAAAAAATGTCAGCTTCATTTTGATAATAATGTGATATTTAAAATATATCTCTAAAAAAATAATTATCATCGAGTATTTCATCATCATCATAATCTAGCTTATAAAAAGTATTCATTGGAATATTTTTCCATTTAGAGTAGTCATGAGAAAAATTTTTATCAAAAGATAAGTACATTTATTTTTATTTTGAAATATAACATATTTCCCTTGAACATTTCTAAACCCAAATATTATTTAATATTTCCTATATTAACCCTTAAAAACTCATAATATATTAAATTTGAAAAATAATTAACCACAATTAAATATAATATCATCAACATATATTTGATCATTTAAAATGACATTCAACTTACTTTTAAAAAACCATTTATGATTGAACAATACTATTATAATTCATTACTCAGAATAAACAATAATAACCTATCAAACCCAAGTATATGAACATAATTCAAACAATAAATATCATTTTCATGTTTTTAAAAATGATTAGGAATATATTGATTCTCAAACCCAAGTGTCCATATTTCTAAAACATTCCAAACAATATATCTATTTAAAAATAAAATTTTGAAATCCACTGGAAAATTAATTTTACAAAAATATTACTCCTATGTTTATATAATTATTTTATATTCTAATTGAGAACCAAATAATCTTATTATTCAATATCTATACAATCATCAGGACATTTATCATGAGAAATAAATCTGACTTTGATTCAAATTATTTTTTAACATTTATCTGCCTTATTTCAAAATATTAGTCTACATAAATTAAATTATTTATTATATATCGATTCAACTATGATCAACTCATTATTCTAATATAATTTATTTAATTCAACACGAATCTTTCAAATCCAATTAGAATCACATAAATCCTAATATATAAGATTTAGTATACTCTATAAAATAATTTCATGATATTTACACAAAAATCATCATGTAATTTTTGGTTTTAATACCAACTATATTGTTGAATATTGCATCATCAATGAGAGGGTATTTATATGATATTATGGTATATTAAAGACAGGGACTATCCACATCAATGGATGCTTCATGTTATAATGTTTACTGTTCACCAACGGTTTAATATTTAGATTTTTCATAATTATATAACAAATTAGATTTCCATTCAATTATATGATTTTCATAAATATTAATATTAATAGAATTTGTAATAAATTATTTGAATATTATATTTAAAAAATATTACATAGTATAATTATATTATCCTCTACAATCAACATTATACAATATTGAAAAAATATTATAGTGAATTCATCATACTAGGAATGATAAATTCGCAAAATGAAACAATGAAGTATGAAATTGTATTATTTTATAAGTATTTATATTTCATATGGTATTCACTTTAGAAAAAAACTTTGTAAAATTGTATTAATGATTTTAAAGACCTGGAAATTTAAAGAAATTTTTTTCCTTAATTTCTTTGGAATTTTACGAGTTGTGGCTTCTGACGACACATGATTCTGAGGCCCACTGTGCCCGGAATCAATTTCCAAAGTTTAGCTCGGGTACGTTCAATGAACGAATGAGTGGGTTTTTATTTCTTTTGAACCGATGCTCGGAATTGAAATATGAGGGCACCGATAAACTTGCTGCGCTAGTAATTGCTTATGAGGACCTATAACACAGTTGCATTTTAAGCGGGTTGAGAGTTAATTTTTGGGGAATTAGTTTAAAAATAAATAAACTTGGTGTGTACAATTTTATTTATATCTACGATGGTTAAATCCAACAAAGGGGAGTTAATGGTGGGACCCACAACCACCGAACTACCCTTGTGGGTATATTTGGGAGGTGGGTCCCACACGAGCCCCAACCTTCCCCCTTCAATAAAACTTTTTAAACCCATTTTTAATTAACTTTCAAACTCCTCAACTCCTCTATTAATGAGAATTCTTCAACTCCATTTACCCTCTTAAATGCATGCAAACACATTTTATTTAAGGAGATCAACCTCTTAAATTAATTAATGATTTTGATTTATTTTTAAATGGCATGACAATTTTATAAATTAGGATAGCTTATTTTTATTATGGGGTTACCGAATATTTTTTTGGTGGAAAACACTAGAGAGATGATGATGGGCGTTCTTCACACAACGAAGAACATCGTCCACTCTCGACGAAGAATGACTTCGACAAAGAAAACGAAGTCACCGACAACATACCTTCTCTTCTTCTTCCTCCGTATTAAGGGAGGAGACACCGTTGCGGGGAACGTCTCCGATGATTACTGCTCTTCCTCTAATGTCAACGGAATCGACACCGATCTTCTGTGACGTCTGATCACCGGGAAGTTCATCTTTCGCGGTTTGACGATGTGCGATGTCTTATCGATGTAGGGGATTTCGTATATAGTGTATATGTGATTTATACGCTCATGCATGGGTATTTAATTGCAGGGTGTTTGTATAATTTATTTTAAATAAATTATACCCTTTCCATTGATGAATTATAATTTTATCCTCAAATGCAGAGGGCACGAGATAACAAAAAATCCCAGACCCTCTACTGGTTGTCCCTTTGTGCGCGGATTGATGGTCGATGATGAAACGAGACCACAATGGCGTTTGGAAGCCTTCGTAGTAAATTTCGGTACCCGAGAAGACCGTTGGCGTAGAGGGAAGATAAAACAAACCACCAGAGAAACTACAGTGGCCCGCGGATGCTCATGGAGGCGCGGGGCGCTGGCGGTGTGGCTCCGACAATCGGAGGAGGCGTCTAGAGCCGTCCGGCCACCTGGAGGCGGCGACGCCCCATCACGTCGCTGGAGGATATTCGCCGTGGTGGCGAGACGTCAGACCCCACGGCCGTACGAGATCCGGGAGGTGGGGTGGCGCAGCGGGCGCTGCCGGTATCAATCCACGGGGGGGGGGGGGGGGTCTCCTTCCCACTTGGTGAAACGCGCTCGACCAACTGGTCGAGCCAGCTCCCCCAGCTGGGCCGGGGCGGGACACGCGGGCCGGGCCGCGCCCAACCGGGTTGGTCTGGGCCAAGACCCCCTATTTTCGGACCTTCATTATTTAAACTCAGATAACATGAGTTGTGGACCTCTGATTGATGTACCATATGTTTAGTAGGATTCCTCAGATCACACCGGTCATTTCGGTATATTACACTGAAGGTTTTGGCGAAATTTTGGTTTTGCCGGGTTGGTTTGAACCCGAAACCAAGCGGGCCCACAGTGTGGAAATACTTATAACATGAGCTCTAGACATCTTATTGACGTGTTGTCAACTTTGATGGATTCATCTTGATGAGATGGTTTTTTTCCATACTTTACCTGACGTTTGGACATAGTTGGAGTATTGCTGGGATGGATTGTACCCGAAATCCGACTGGCCCCCTGGAACGGAAATGCTAATAACTCACAGACCGAGCTTCCGATTAACGCGCCGTCTGTTGCGTTGAGACCCCATATGGTGAGGCGGTCCTTTGAGATACTTCCACGTGAGATTACATGGAACTTGGTTGTATCGAGAAGTAACTCATGGAGCGGACCCTCCCAGAGACGATCGTACATAGTATGGAGACCTTGTAGCTGGCTGAGACCTAATAACTACTTGTCTGATTCAAGTCAGAGTGACTTGTATAGCCCAATGAGGTGCACTACTATGTAGGGGTGGAAGAACCATGGAAGGTATCACTACTGTGTTTGGGTGGAAGACCCTCCGTAGTCGACAGAAGGAGTACCTTTATAGGCTATTAGGGGGAGCACTACTATTTTGGGGTGGCAGACCCATGGCGGGGAGAACTACTGTGTTGGGGTGGCAGTCCCATGATACTCGATAGGAGAATTACATCAGCAGTCTAAGGTTAGTGACCAGTGCCTCAAATTCATTACAGGATCAATGTACTCGACAGAGGAGGATCTATTCAGTAGTTGTGGTTTGGATATCATTAATGAAAATCCGGGTTTGAGCTGAGTCAATGTCCTTTGTGTTTTACCTCAAGATTGAGATGAGTTACTTGATAACATAGGTATATGTATGGGCATATACCTATGTAAAGGTTATCTGTTGAGATCTTTCTTTGTGGTTTATCATTGTTATATTTTGTGAGACCTTAAGGGTTGCGGGGTCCCTACTGATTATCATTATACTCACCCATGCAGGGGATATTCCCGCACCATGTGGTGTTGGATGAAAACGATGGACAATGCTGGCCATGGTGGAGTGTATGAGGACTGGACGGTACTCGGAGGTGGGTCTTAGGATGAGAAGGTACCCGGAGGAGACAGACGAACGGACAGATGGACGGACACAGAGTGTTGAGGAGGACATCTGTACCTACCTTTCAAGTAGGATCCATGGTGGACGATCCAGGAGTTGCTTGTCACCTTTCTGCTATTGTCCTTTGAGTTGTACCTTACATCAATTGTAGCTTTACCTTTCTGTTGTGTATGTATTTCCGGCACCTTTTGTATTTTCACAACACTTGTTTTACTTCTTTACATAGTGTATGTTTCCGCTTGTTCTCTGGTTGTGTGAGTTTACATTTTTTTAAAAGAAAATTCCTTCTCGGTTATAGGGATTTATGCTTTTGGTTCTAGTCTCCATCGCCTGGCCTATGGATGGCGGGAATGGGGTAGTTATGACTCGGGCTCGTGGGATGGGTCGTGAGAAATTGTTATCAAAGGAGTTGGTTATACCGTAGAACATATTACTCTGATATTTCATTTCTGTGAAACAATAGTGTTAAGGTTACTGAGTGTGGTTTTCAGTTCAGTGAGTCCAGTGTTGGTGTGGCGGCCGACGTATCCATACACCATGACCATGATTTTTTATTTTCGACTCAGTGCACGAAAACACTGATTGTGTGTGTGTTTTCAAAAGTTTTTTTAGATTCAGGTCAACCAGGTTAGCTCACCAGGTTCAAATCATTTTATTTTGTCGCATATGTTCAGGATTTATCCACGCAGACAGTCAGTTGGAGTTCTGAGAGAGTACTCGAGGAAGACCAACCGAACAATGAGACTCCGGTGCAGGGCCATATTTTTTTGTTGGCACCTTCGGGTGGTGTACCAGCAGCACCACCACCCATTAGGCCACTGATTCCACCAGCCGTACTAGTGGACGGTACACACTGATAGAGGGCGTTGAATGAGTTCCAATAGTAGAGGCCTCTAATTTTATGAGGCGAGGCAGATTATAAGGCAGTAGTGGACTAGATGGAGGTGATTTCTAGAGTTCTACACCTACATTAGACACTAGTAGAGAAGATGGTGATCTTAGCTACAAGTGATTTCCCAGTGAGTGACAATGAGGTTGGTCTGCATAGTGATGAGGCTTCAGTATGTGGACCGATGCCTGAGATAGTACCTACGGGTAGTGTGCTAGCTATATCACTACCAGTTGGTCAGCAGTTACAACTAGAGGTACTCGTAGATGACACATATAGGATTAGTTCCTAACACATGTTTTAGCATCAGATACCTATCAGGTTCTGTGGCGATCCCGAATCACAGGCAGCTTAGGAATGGCTTGAGGAGGTGGCTGAGAGTTTTATTGATCTTATACAGCTTCGGCAAGACGACATGTCGGTAGCTGAGTATTCATCAGGTCATACCGATCATTCAAAGTACTCGATGAATACGATATGATAAGTGCTTCAGAGCTCGGACTTCTGAGCCAGGTGTGTTTAAAGGACATTCGAGCCAACACTTCTTCCTCTATGCATTTCTACGTATGATAGGGTGCCAGAGGGAACCTTTATGGTTGAATGTTCTTTGCCTGAATGAATAAATCTAGTGAATGTAAGCAATAAGAAACAGGAAACTGGCGCCAGTCCCAGAGACTTGGGTGTGTAAAATGATTGAAGAAGAATTAGTGATAAGGATAGTAGAATCTGCATAGCATGAGATGTGGAAGAAGAGCTAGGAGAGAAGCATAAGGTGGTGAATATTTTGACATGTTATAACCACCCGCCATTGTAGTCCACTCTAGGCTTAGGGAGCTGGAGGGAAATGGAAGAGAGTAGCTGCATGCGGTCAAAGAGGCAGACCAAACGGCTCTAGGGATAATTCGACAAACAATATGTGTCTACTTCTAGCTTCCATATCAAGATAATTTGATATGAATCAATCCTTCCTTCCATGAATCTTGTCCCATACCTAGAGTTTCTAGTTAAAACCGTTGACTCAACCCTCACGTCTGGGGATACCTTTGGGAGAAGACTCGATAATCACACTTACGCCGACAGTGTGATCTGACCCTTGAGGTGAGTGTTTAGGTTGGAACCTCTTGGTAGCAGCATCGAGGCCTTACAACGTTGGTATAGGTATGGATTGGATCCACAGTTCATAAATATATTTACATTATTATCCAAAAATTGTGTGGATTACCTACAACGTTGGTATGGGGTTTTCCCTTGGTCGGTAAAAAGGGAAACCCAGGCAGCACAGGATAAACTCATGCATAGGAGGGTTCGACTGATTAATTTTGAGTCATCCAACATTACCCTAGTGGCATCAGGAGTTTTGAGTAATCAGTTCCACTAAGACTATGACTTTGAGATACTTTATACTCCTGGTAAGGGGAACATTGTTGTGGATGCACTCAGCAGGAGGACTGGAATTCAGCTGCAAGGAGAGGCGAAAGATCAGCTGGTCGCGTTGATGTTATCCTATCTGGACAAGAGCAGAACTAGTTGTAGGCATGGAGGCCTTTGTTCTTGGTGCTTCTTGTTTCCATGTTATTGTTTTCTATGGTTGTTATATGTATTGTAATAAGATCTGTAGTAATAAAAGTCACTTATCTTGTGATGTTTACTTCCCTGTCCTTTTCGTATAGTCGATACTGAGAGGTTACATTTAAAACTGTTGACTTGACCCTCACTTTTGAGGTTCCTACTGGAGGAGACCCAGTTTCCACACACTGATGCCGACAGTGTGGCACAACCATTTGAGGAGAGAGTGACAGTTGAATCACTTGGTAGTGGAATCGAGGCCTTACGATGTCATCCAAGACATGAGTTGTAATGTTCGTGTCAGGATTGACTATATTAGTCAAATAACGTGGTTCATCCAGGGGATGAGACAAAATTCCTATTTTCGAAAAAGGAGAAATTTTAGCAGTTCTTGTAGGACCAGAGATGGTACTGGCTACGACGGAGAAGTTGTAGATCATCCAGGAGCAGATGAAGACTACACAAAGCAGACATAAATCTTATGTTGATATGAGACTTGAACACTGGAGTTCAAGGATAGCAACCACATTTTCTTACGAGTCTCACCTCGACGAGGTCTACGGAGATGTTTCTGAGGCAGAAAGTAAACTCTGAGGTTCATCGGACCCTTCTAGGTCATTAGCAGGGTAGGCAAGGTGCCTTACCACTTGAAATTTCCACCATAGTTTCACTATGTGCATGAAGTCTTCAACATATCTCAGCTGAGGAGATATGTGCACGACCCTTCACACTTCATCGACCATAGGGAGATGGACATCGATGATGGGGCGACATTCACAGTGGTTCCAGAGGTGATCGAAGATCGACAGGAGCGGGTCCTACATGGATGGTCGAGTCCTTATGTGTGCTTTAACTGGAAGCACATGAACCTCCAAGAGAGAACATGGGATCGGAAGGCTCAGATGAATGCTCAATACCACTTTTGTTTCCCATAGTGTGTGTTGAGACATTACTGGGATGTAATGCCCTTCGTTGGAAGCAATGTAAAGACCCCGAAATTTCAAGGAAATTATTTTCTTAATTTCTTAGGAATTTTACGAGTCTGTGGCTTTTGACGAAACTTGATTCCAAGGCCCGGTGTTCCCGGAATCAATTTATGATGTTTAGCTCGGTTACGTTCAGTGAACAAACGAGCGAGTTTTTATATCTTGTGAACCATTGCTCGGAATTGAAATCTGACGGCATCGATGTACTCACAACACCGGTAATTACATAAGGGGACCTTTAGCGCAGTTGCGTTTAAAGTGGGTTGAGAATTAATTTTTGGGAAATTAGTTTAAAAATAAATAAAATTGGTGTGTGCAATTTAATTTATATCTACGGTGGGTAAATCCTACAAAGGGGAGTTAAGGGTGGAACCACAACCACCTAACTACCCTTGTGTGAATATTTTGGAGGTGGGGCCCACACGAGCCCCAAACATCCACCTTCAATAACACTTTTTAAACCCCTTTTTAATTAACTAGTTAACTCCACAACTCCCCTATTAATTGGAATTCTTCACCTCCCTTTTCCCCTCTTAAATGCATGCTAACACATTTTAATTTGGAGATCAACATCATAAATTAATTAAAGAGTTTGATTTATTTGGAAATTCCATGACACTTCTATAAATTGGGAGAGATTATTTTTATTATGGGGTTAGCAAATATTTTTGTGGGGGGAAACTCTGGAGAAATAATGATTGGTGTTATTCTATCAATGAAGAACATCCTCCACTCTTGACGAATAATAAAATCGACGAAGAACGTGAAGTCACTGATGACGTGCATTCTCTTCTTCTTACCTCGCATCAAGGGGGGAGACACCATCACGGAGAACATCACCAATGACGACGACACTTCGTCCGATGTCAATGGAATCGACACTGATCTTCCACGACATTTTATCACCATGATGTTCATCTTCCATGGTTCGATGACGTGCGACGTCTTATCGAGGTAGGGGGTTTTCGTATATATTATATATGTGATTTATACCCTTGTGCATGGGTATTTAATTGCAGAGTGTTTGTATAATTTATTTTGAATAAATTATACCCTTTCTATTGATGAATTATGGATTGAGCCTCTAATGAAGAGGCCATGAGAAGAATAACAAGCTCGGACCCTCCTATGGTTGTTCTTTTGTATGCGGATTGACGAGGGATGATCAAACAGGACTGCAACAACGTTTGTAAGCCTTCGCATTAATGTTCGGGACCTGAGAAGACCGCTGGAGTAGACGGAAGCTAAAATGTACCACCAGAGCAACATCGGTGGTATGCAGATGCTCGTAGCAGTGACCGGAGGAGGAGGCTCAGTGCGCTCCCGGAGGAAATCCGTTGCGGCAATAGCCGCGGCGGCATGACGTTGGTCCTCGCGGATGCACATGATCCAGGAGGCAGGGCGATGCCATCCGCTGCCACCGATATCAATCAACGGGGGGGAGGCTGTTCGGTGCAACACGCTCGGCCAACTGGTCGGGGTGGGCCATGCGGGTCGGGCCGCGCCAGTCGTGCCGGACTCTGACCACATTTGGGTCGCCCGGTTCGGGCCGACCCAGGGGGTGTTGGGCCGGGTGGGACCGGGCGCATACCACCTATTTTCAGACCTTCTTCAGTTAAACGCCCATAACATGTGTTTTGGAAATCCGATCGATGTACCATTTGTTGTGTAGGATTCCTCAGATCGAGAAGGTCGTTTCGGTATATTGCACTAAAGGTTTCAACAAAGTTTGTGTTTGGAAGGGCTATTTTGATCCCAAAACCAAACGGGCCCTCGGAGCAGAAATGCTTATAACATGAGCTACGGACGTCCGACTGACATGTCATCAACTTTGTTGAATTCCACTTGATGAGATGGTTCTTTTTTCATACTTCACCTCCGGTTTGGACATAGTTTGAGTATGGAAGGGTTGGATTGTACCCAGAATCCAACCGGGCCCCTAGAACAGAAATGCTAATAACTCACAAACAGGGTGTTCGATTGTCGCGTCGTCTGTTGCGTTGATACCTCTATGACGAGGCGGTACATTGAGATACTTCCACGTGAGATTACGTGACACATGGAAGTATTGACCTGTAGCTCGTGGAGTGGACACTCCCAGAGATGACTGTACGGAGTATGGAGACCTTGTAGCTGGCTGGGACCTGATGACTGCTTGTCTGATTCGAGTCAGAGTGACTTGTATAGCCTAGTGGGGAGCACTACTGTGTTGGGGTGGCAGACCCATGGAGGGGAGCACTACTGTGTTTGGGTGGTAGACCTGCGGTACTCTACAGAAGGTGTACCTCTGTAGGCTATTAGGGGGAGAACTACTGTGTTGGGGTGGCAGACCCACGATAATCAATAGGAGGAGTACCTCAGCAGCCAAAGGTTAGTGAGTAGGGCCTCAGAGTCGTGACATGATCACTGTACTCGACAGAGGAGGATCTCTTAGCAGTTGTAGTTTCTATATCATTAATGAAAATCCCGGTTTGAGCTGATTCAAGGACATTTTTGTTTTACCTCATGATTGAGATGGGTTACTTGATAACTTAGGTATATGTTTCGTAATATACCTAAGAAAAGGTTATATGTTGATATCTTTCATTTTGGTTTATCCTTGTTGGATTTTGTGAGTCTGTGAGGATCTTGGGGTCCCTACTGATTATCGTTATACTCATCCTTGCACGGGTTATGCCCTCACCTCATTGTGTTGGATGCAGATGATGGACAATGCTGACCATGGTGGAGTGTTTAAGGACTGGACGGTACCCGAAGGTGGGTCCCCAGAAGAGACGGTACCCGGAGGAGACGAACAGATGGACGGATGGACGTAGAGTGCTGAGGAGGAAATCT
Source organism: Viscum album (assembly GCA_963277665.1). NCBI lineage: Eukaryota > Viridiplantae > Streptophyta > Magnoliopsida > Santalales > Viscaceae > Viscum > Viscum album. The sequence continues at coordinate 588,002,555 of OY728122.1, read as the reverse complement.
GTACCTACCCTTCAGGTAGGATCTGTGGTGGAAGATCCATGAGCTGCTTGTCACCGTTCAGATGTTGTCCTTTGAGTTGTACATTACATCAGTTGTAGCTGTACCTTTCTGTTGGGCTTGTATTTCTGGCCCCTTTGGTATTTTCAGCACACTTTTTTTACTGCTTTACTTATTTTATATTTCCTCTTATTCTCTGGTTGTGTGAGTTTCCGTTTTTTTAAAGGCAATGCCTTCCTTATTATAGGGATTTACACCTTTGGTGCTAGTCGACAGCCCCTGGCCTATGGAAGGCGGATTGGGGTATTTACGACTCAGGCCCTGGGGATGGGTCGTGACACAGATAATGAATTATGAGTTCATAGCTACTTCCCATGACTTTTTTTGGGAATGAAAACTCATTTACCAGTTTCCTGTAAAATTCATATAAGGTTTTATTTTTTCCTTTTAACTACACAATTTTGATGTGGTGTTGTAGGGGTTAAATAATTATGAATATATATTCTATATAGAAATAATTTATTAATTACCCAATTGAAGACTCCATTCCTATATAAATTTTAATTGATAATATTAGATAGACCTTTTTATTTTTCACTAATTCCTAGTGAATAAATATTTTATATATGACTATAATGTTGTAATGAAAGACAAAATTTCCATGTGAATATAATATGTCCATATAATATAACAAATTCAAAACATCAGTGAAAATATTATTTTAGTAAATAATAAATTTAATGGATCCAATTAAATAAAATTACAATTTATGATGGAACCTTGTATAAATGATATTATTTTAAAAATTACTTTTATTATCATTAAAATTTATCATTGATTAAATTATATTCAATTTTCATGTTTTAAGTATACAATTATATAATATTTTAAATCCTATTCACAATTATTAAAATTAATTAATAATGTTTTGAAATAAATTACTAAGGTAAATGTATGTTTTAGTAAAAGGATAGAATTCTAAACCAAAATCCATAAAAATAAAAAATTAGTATCAAAAGGATTTCTTAAAGTGTTTTTGCCAAAAAAAATAATCATATCCTATTTTTCTATTTTTTTCATTTACCATATTTACAGAATCAATACATTATTGAAAATAGAAGTGTTACTCGCAAAACTACACTTTCCTTCCCATTGAAAAGGGTATCATCAACACCATTGTAGGATACACCTTGATATATTATTTATCCTTTAATATATTCTATATCTATTCACCTATAACCCAATCTCATGTTCAAAATATTCTGGTGAGTATTAGATTGCATGTGTCCTTCATTTCCTTGTAGACATCATTGTATTGTTCATGTCCATGTCATGATTAATATCAACTACTTACCAATAAGCTGAAATTATCTTCTTTAAAATTTATTCCAAACAAATGAATAAAATGTAACTACTATAAATTATATATATAAATATGAATATATTTTTGTTATTATTTTTTTATTCATATTCCACAACAATTAGGTAAAATAATCATTGTTCTGCATTGTGTGGACCACCGCCTTCCTGAAATATCATGTTTCACATTACATCTCAAAAATAGAAGGATTGAACTATGGGTGATATTAATTTATATATATTTTAATTATAATACAATAAATTTTTATGTTATATAAAATTTAATAACCCATTTAGGATTTTCTTACAAGAGATCATCAATTATGTATTCCTTTCAAATAAGTGTTCTAGGAGGATAATATGTTTCTTAAATTATGTAATGTTTTCATATCAATTTCCTATTCTTATAATTCAATAAATATATGATATATCGAACTAAGAATAACTCATTATGGTAATTATAATTTTATTATAATTATAATTTAAAAAACATCATAATCATTCATTAAATTATGTTATGTTCATGTTTGGGTTGGATTTGACCACAATTAACAATACTATAATATTATATAATGATAAACTATGGAAACAATACAATGATTATAATATGATATAATTTTTTTTAAAAAAAATTTCTAGTGATGTTTCAATAATATTTAATTTATTAATTTAGAAAACGATTTACTATCAGCATAAATCACAAAAATAACTCTATATTCGATTTCATCTCAATGAATAAAGAATAATACACTCATTAAAGTGTCATTAAACATTATAAATAATTATAAATAATCCCTATTATAAATATTATTGATATAATAAAGTTGAAAATTAAAAAAACTATGAATACATACACCTCAATTAAGAGACTAGTAAAAACAATCAAAACATTAAATGACCAATATGGAAAATTGGTAAAATTCATATAGAAAATGACATGTTAAAAAATTATAAAAAAAGTTCTTGATTAAGAATATATATTTAGTGATTAAGATATTTTTTTTTGTTACATGATTTTATAGTATATTTTTCGAGATCATGTTAAGAGGGAAGGGTTTTATCACTAATTTTTTTCTTTGATACACACAATATATTTTGACCTTAATTTCATTTATATAGTTTATAGATTATGGATTTAAGACATAATATATTGAATTATATTTTCATAATGGTATTTATAATTCAATTTCAACCACAATCATTCAACGGGTTTTATTCAACGTTTTCTAAAGTCGTTGGATTTATGTTGTCTATATTATAAATCATTGGAAAATAAGACATTTTCTGAACCATGTTTCCTTTATCTAGTTAATATAATAACCATTGATTTAATTTTATCACAGTCCATGAATTTAATGGGATTTAGTAGAAAAATCATTTCCTATAATTCAAATGGATATTCATTGAGTTATTTCCCCAGAAGTAAGAGTTTTGTGTTACTCAATTTTAATTCATTGGCTTATGATATTTCCCCTATGCGTATTTTAAATAAGTGTGGTATTTTATTTTATTTTATATTTTATGTAGTATTCTCTCTTTTTTGGATGATATATATTAATTTAATATATTCCTTTTCATAAATATTCTTCTCTTCACTGATAATATTCTTTTGAAACCATCCTGTTTATTTATCTCTATATATTACGATCATGAAATTCTATAATTAATTTAGTCTTATAATTTTTTCACTATATGCATTAAACATCACATTTTAACATAAATTATTATAAATGATTATTAACTAGAAATATTTTTATTCTTATAAAATTATATAAATTAATATCATTCCATTCATTTTTACTCTAATATGATTGATTTTTGGAAATCTTATTTCATATTTTTTCTTGTAAACCCTATCCCTTAGATTGGTTACGATCAGGTTTTACCATTTATTATTATAAATAAATTTTTTTTGAAATAATTGATGAATATTGTCTACAATGATAGGTAGATAATTTATTTGATTAACATATATATCATTATATTGTTATAATGGTTTATTTGTGTTACAAGATTTTAAAGGAAGGGTATGAAAAGTCTTCATTACTTATTCAATGAATTAATTTTATATAATCATTTGATGGATCGATATCAAAATTTTATATCCACACGATGAATATATATTTCTCCCAATACAAAAAATTATAGTGTATTTGGTGAATTCATTGACAATTTAATAATATGTTTTTATTATGTTATTTAATTTATGTAATGTGGCTTGGAACATGGAAATAAAAACATGATATTTTCTTATATTTTTTTCAAGTAGTATGATATTTTTGTATTGATATTTTTTTAAATTTTTTCATAGATATAAACACATCTCAGATTCATTTTTATTATTTATTCATGTCATTTACATATTATTAAATTAATATTTATGCCATGATTATGTCGTGCATGCTCCCATTATATGAGTCCTTTATTGAGAATTAGATATCACCCAAAATATATTCCCAATTTCCTATGTTATAACGAATATTTTTACATACAAATTTATTAAAAGGATCAAGAATGGGTATAAATGTTTTTTAGATATTGAAGATGATTTTTTGATTTAGTAGATTCATATATAATGGAAAAAGGTAAATTTGATACATAAAATGTATTTTCTAGTAATTTTTTTATATTTCCAATACTATAGACAATAATATATCCTTAAGAATGTAATAGAATGTATAATTATTTGTATTTTTTAATTAAGTATGATTATATCAAGGATTTTACAACTGTTGTTAAAGCATGTATGTAAGGTACACATTTATGGAGGAAAATCCATGAATATGTGTGTGGGGAATTATATAAATGATAAAATAATTATTTTATGTAGGTGAATTATAATTTACATTACTTTCATATTGTCAACATTGATGAGAAAGTGTCACCCATGCATGCATACGAACAACTATCACTATGAAGTGAAATAAATAATTTTCCATCATTTTATTATATATATTATTATAAATTTTATATAATGAATAAATATTATAAATATTTCATGATAATTATTCTATATAAAATGAATCTATGATTGAGTGGAACATATTAGAATAAAAGAACTGAAAAATTCATGTAAAACAAACCATTTTTAACCACATTGTAAAATTTTGGGAAGAATCATTAATAAAAGTATAATTTGAAATTATAAAGCAATGTTTCATGTTATTTTATTCTAAATAATGGTTCTAAAATATATTTAGACAACCTTTTAATTATTATTTATAATTATTTAATGTTTATGATGACAAACTGGACCACATGTATGAGAAATAAGATAAAATCTCATTTCTTTTTTGGATTATCTATACTAAATTTATGTTAAAATATATTTGATATTTATTTTAAAAAAATTATTTTATGATACTAATATAATTTATAAAATTTACATGTTATAGAAAAGTTTTTTTTAATTAAAATGACTAGGAAAATGTTTTTCGAAAACAACAACCTTGTTGGAGCTTTTATTATGAATATTTTTAAACCAATGCAATATTATATTTAAAATAAATCCTTGATTTTTTATTCTAATATATATTTTCTTATAAATTTTAATTCATACCTATGTATAATATAATATCTAATGATTTAAATTTATTTTTCATCTATCTTTATAAATGATTTTAATTTTTTTGAATTTACGAGCATATTTATTATTTTTAAAAATTATGACATAAATGGAAAATCCCAAAATCCGAAAATCTATATGATTTTATTATTAGATTTCAATTTTAAATTTTTTAAATATTAATAATAGTTTTCCAAAATAGTTAAGAAAATAAAATATTTTAAATAAGTAATATCAAAATGAAACATTTATTTTCCACGAGAAATAAAACATCAATCATTAAAAGATAATTTTCATTTATAATAACATATTTTTATTTAATATATTGTTTTATATGGATATGATATAATCAATCTATCATTATTATTTATCTATATGATTTAATGTTATTATGATGAGTTGTTTAGGAATTCTTTTTAATTTCCATGGGGTTTTTTATATTGATATGGTTGATGCTTTATAATCATGGGTAAAATGTATGAATGGAAAATGATTATGTGATGGTTTCATCTTAAATTTACCATCCATTGCCTTGGGTATTATGATTTTGATATCACATGAGATGATGATAATATTAAGGTAAATGATAAAAATTATATTAGGTTATAATTTCAGCATTGAGAATTTGTACATATTTTCATGGTTATAAGATCGTGAATGGGCATGATTAAAAATATATTTGTTCACTTTTTCATGTGAGACATATATTTATTTATAGATATTCTCACTATATTATATATTAAAATGATTTACATTTTCAATAATTAAAAAATTATTATTTCATATGATTATAATTTCACCATCCAATGTTATGACATGTGATGGTTGATTAATTCTAAACATTATTATAGAAATATTTTCTTGATATGAGTATATTTTATAGATAATTATATATTATTTTCTAGGTATGTCTCCTACATTGAGAAAATTCCCTTAGTTGTGTTATAATAACATTATGATCATCTTAATCTCTGATGTGATTGATATCTTCTATGTTTAACGTTACAAATAATCTATGCCCTCCATTTTTAATAGTTTAATTCCCTAGGTTTTGATGGAACATACAATATGTGGTGATCAAAAAAAGGAAACTCATACAAAGGAATATGTTTGATATGATGGATATTTTAGTTAAAAAATATTTTTCATTAGCTAGTCTCTGTGTATACTAAACCATTATGGTTATCAATTATCTTTTGATGGGAGATATGTTATTTAACCATAAAAATTATTCAGCGTTTATTTATTTTATTATTTTTTATTTTCATTTTGTATCATATATTTGTTTATTTATTTTCAGGGGAGTACATTACAGGAAAAATTAGGATAGAATCCCATGAAATCCATATTGAATAAAATTACATAGGATGAACCAAATGTCTAATTGGATGATATTAATGTGTCATAAATTAATAGACATAATGAATTATATTATTATTGTTTGTTATGATTTTTTATTTATAATTACATATTATCTTTTTTCATTTTAGTAAAAGTAATTGACTAAATGGAATTTAACACACAATGAATCATATTATAAATTTAATCACCATCATCATAAAAAAATCATTTGGATCTATTTTTTTGTATCTTATGACAATCCTAACTCAAATTTATCAATCCATGGAATATAACCAAATTCAAATTTCACATCCAAATTCACTAAAGAAGAAGACAAATTCCACAAAGTCTTTTATGTGGGAACATCCACCCTCTGTCCATGGATCATTTAATCTAATAGTTTTTTAAAAGTGATCAATATGATAAAACCGATTTTTTTCTTTAATGATATAATTATTAGAGTTTTTTATTTTATTATATCAATTGGATGAGAAATAAAATAAATGTTGGACCCTTATCAAGAAAAAAATGATAGTGGAAGAATTAAATTCCCAAAAATGAGAGGGGTTTTTGGGAGAGTTACATAATAAATAGTTTTCTTGAATACTCAATAATAAGAGAGAAACATGATTTCGAGAGATAAAATAGATGGATGATCAATCCATTGGGACATAAAAATAAAACCTTATAAAATACTAATGATATTATTAATTACTTATAATATACACTATGAGATAAATTTAACAACTCTATATTAGCCCAAAATCATGACTTCAAATGGTGTTAATGATATTGTATTGTGGTAATTATGAAATCAAATAATTAAATATTCTATGAGTGTATAAATGGAGTATGTGAACTCAAATTATTCATCTAGATTTAGGGATGAAATACTAAAAATAAATGTATAAGTAAACCTGAATAATAAATACATTGTAGGAATAAATCCCAACAACCTGTATTCCAAAAATTATCATGAAATCACTTATAAAATTATCTCAAAATAACCATGAAATGATTTGATTATGGAAAGGATAAATGTTGAAAAGTGATTATAAATATTGGTAAGAATTTTTTAATATTTTATAGCTGATAAGAAATATTTATCAAGTGAATTCCAATGTTTTATATATAGTGAGATTGGATATTTTGTGATCGATTACACTATTCTTGGAGATAAAGAGTTATATTGAACTAAAAAACCCCTAAGAAAAATGAAAAAAGGATGTCTTTTTCCCTCACGTATAAAGAGGTTTATGGTAATGATGTATAAAACAACTCAAAAATCATATTATGTAGAAATTAAACTATTTTATTTTAATCTGGATCGACCAAATATACTAAATATGAAAAATTTACAAATTGTATCAGATCACTATCTCTATGATTGGATATTCATATGGGGTTCAAAATCACTAATGAAATGATGATCACGTCATATGTCTATAGCTCATACCTAATAGACGATTCTCAGAATGTGCATCCTAAAAACTGTGTGTTTCCACCTATAGTTCAGATTGATTTCATTTTTGGCATTGATTGAATATCATATATATTGACAATATAAATTTCCCAGAAGGGATGTAGAGTTTCATATTTTTGGTCCAACAATAAATTTCAATCAATGTGATCAAGAAGATGACATTATAATGGTAATTACATCCATTACATGGATATTAATTCTAATTTATAAGGTATATTTATCAAAAATCTTGTGGTTGAAACTTAAGTTTGTATATATTCAGGTTTTTTATCATATACTAATGTATTTAAAGAAGAAATACATAGTTTTTTTCCTCATCTCTTTTGAACCAAGCTAATATTTTATGAAAGATCATCAATTTTAGTTTATTTGATTGAAAAATTATTTATACAGGCTTCCAAATGAAATTATTATAGTTGTAACACACAAATGTGTTGTTTTATGAATTGGATTACGTCTCAAGGGATTCCTCTATTTTTACGTTATGTTTTGATAGAATGAAACCCTATGAAATAACAATCAGTTGATGTTTATAAGGGGTACACCGTGTCTAAAATATTGTGGACCTCATTAAGAAACCATGTGGCTTATCTAGTGTAACTAGAGTTCTCAAACAGTTCTTTAAATCAATATGAGTGGAGTCACATTACTATACAAGTATTATATAATTCTTTATTGTAGGATTTTCATGGGCTACACACTTTTATCCAAACCATGAATGTATCCCATTGGAGGGATTTCAGTATGGATTTCTAAGAGAATTATTGTTTCACAATTTCTTGAGTTGTGTGAGAAAACCATTTACCTCATTAAAGGGGTTAATTTCTATTTTTCACCATGCATCATTACGTCCCCTCTCCCCTATTTTATTAACCATTCATGCACACCAGGCGAAACCACTTGAGATCCCCTTACATCCTCTTCCTAGAAATGGACTAGTCTCTTTCATCTTGTATTATAATGGAATATCATTGGTCTCTTTGTTATTCCCTCGGTATGAGAATAAATCCTATGAATTTTTCATTCGTATATCATTCTCTTTATTACATAATTTTGGTGGAAGTTAATTCAATGTATTTTCAAGGTGTTCATATGTTTCATTAATTTATCCCAAAACAACCAAATTTAAACAGATGATATTGGATGTGTGGACACTCCATTGAATTTAGAATTTGTTCCATAAATCTTTCATGAATGTCTATATAATTAATTAAATACAACAATTTGATGAATTCCATATTATTCATGGGTTTCCCTAAAAAAATTAAATTAATGTTATAGAATATTGTTCCATAAATCAAATAGAATTTTTATATTAAACTTGTATAGATGATGGACATGTCACTAAATTTATAATAACCCTTAAGGAATTTTCCATTTATTTTTTTCATTAATGAAATATTTTATAAAAATCCCAATCATTGAGATATAGTGTTTTATAAAATGTTAGAAGATGATTAATTTTGAATGTGGAAAGGGGTTTCCCTCCACTCTATTATATGTATTTGTATGAACCACCACTTGAGGTTATAGAACCTTCCTTTATTAAATAAAAAATGATATGTCATGTGTGGAATGTATGTTATCAATGCTCATGTATACCTTTTTAAATTCATGGTGTTTACTATTACAGACATTTCACCTAGCCCTTATATTTCTGATGTTTAAATGAATGAAATAATGAAAATTATGGCATGTATTTAAATTGTAATTGGGAATGGACCTCTTAATTTTTACATCACTTTGGTTTTTATAATGTCTATAACCATATCCACTCTATTTCATTATAAATGGGGTTTCATTACGTAATAAATTAAATTGTTCTCCTTAATTGAATAGATGCGGGGTAAATTCCTAACCTTGTTTTTCAAATTTATTATCAATAGTTCTTTAGATTGTTTACACCCATGGATAAAATCAGTTAAATGATTATACATTCATATATGTAATTCCTTGTTATTGTTATTGTTATTGTTATTGTTATTATTATTATTATTATTCCATAGTTATTGGATTAGGAAACAAGTTTAATGGAAATATTGATCACGGTGTTTCCTGATCCCAGACAATGGTTGATGGGCATGTTGTTTCACACCATGATTCTATATCTAGATGATGGGCATAAAACTACACATTATAATTCATAGATTATTGGGAATTAATACTCACTTCACCATCTTATGTAACAGGAATAATTTCTTTCATTCATATAAGATTTAGGTCTGGTACCATTTGATGTGGCCTATAGCTCATTATACTTGTTATGGATGCTTGAGTTATGAACCAAATATTTCTAGAACCTAGTATTCATGTATATGACTACAAATATTCTCATGTATATATTTAATTTACATTTATCCACATTATATATCATTATATATATATATTAATACATATATATAGGGACACATGGTAACTGAGAAGTGACTTATTCTAGACTATTCCAATTATTGTAGTGTCACCTAGGTGTCCATTTAGAACATGAACAAACTTGTTTTATTTTATCTGTTTACTAATTTATATGTCGTACCTGTACACTATAACATTATATATTCATAACATGGGGTTTTCTTTAGACATCATTACTGGTGGCTGATTGAGTACATCTCACTCCCTTCTCGGGCCACAATTACACTAGGGTGCCCAAGAAGACCTAATGATCACAGGCCACAGTATTATTTCTTGTGTTTTAAATTGATAATGGAAGCATTGATGAACATGAATTATCTTGTACTTTGGATGATCCTGGATATTTAACATAGGGAATATTTTACTTTTTTATTTTTCATGGAATTTTCTTGTTTTATCTCTCCTTTTATTTATTTATTACTTATCATAGGTATCATCATCTAGACATGAATTTGTAGCATTAAATTTTTCGTTGTCATGTTTATTTAGTCCGTTTTTATATTTACCATCTATTACTTTTTAGTTTTTTGATAATTCATCCACTATCATCTATTATTTTTTAATATATTGTTGTTATACAACCATGATACTCTAATTATAAGGGTATAATATCCCCACCATACCAATATTAGATCCTCACTGTTAGTTGACATCATATAGAATATGTTTATGCATTCCTGTGGCCTAATGGTGATCAGCCAGCATATTGGGCTTTTACTAGGTTGGGACATGACATTAGAAAGTGGTATATATGGATTCATTTCATTTGTGTTAATGTTTTGGACATTTATTAAACCTAGTTGTAATTTTTTGGATCTTGGTAAATATTCAACTATTAGAGTGATCGACCCACACATTGGGAAAACTCCATGTAGCCAAGGATGGGATAGTTGTTTGTGTTGTTCCTTTTTACAATTTGTTTTGATTTCACCTTGAGTGATTGGTGTACTGTATGCTAGTTATTGATTTATGATATTTATTATATTATGACCTTGGCTCATTAAAACTAAGAATATAAATTATATTTATAATAATAATATCAAGTATATTAACATCCCATGAATATTTCATACCACATAGATTGAATTTATAAACTGTTTCAAAATTATTGATAAAATTATAATGCTTAATATTATTCCTAATTAATACCATGCCAGTAATTTTAGTAACATGTATTATCTTATAATTTCAAATCTGTTCATTGGGACTCTTGTTCGTATAAAATGGAATTTTATTATTTAATATAAAACGTGATTCATTAATTTTATATTTATGATCATCTTGTTTATCTATCATGATTGGGGTTTTTAATCATATTTACATGTATACATTTCTATATATAGCTTGTATTGTAATAATTTAAAAATAATAGTGTTTATTAATGTTCCACCTTCAACCAAAATAGTTTTTTCCATCATATATTGATGATGACACTTTAAATAAAAAATAATTACATTTTATGCGCAGAAGTATTCATTTATTTTCTTAAATGTACTAGTTGTGACTAAATTTTATCAGGTTTTCTATTTATGAAGATTATGGGTAAATGATAAATTTTGTTATGGTAACTATTATAATTGATACATTTTTGTGAATTTTTTAAATAAGGATATAGCATTAATATTCATGATGTTAAAAAAAAATTAAATGAATTGGTTATCAATATAAATTATTACATCCCTCTCAGTGTGGTAAGAAGACTCATTTGACAAAATTTTTGATTGTAAAATTGGACCCAAGTAGATTTTTTGGGGCATGTTTCTTATGAGAGTACTCACAAAGTGTGTTTAAATAATTTATAAATAAATCATCTACTCAAGATCATGTTCCAATGTTGGATATGAAGAGACCCTCATAGGTATCCTTATCTATTATTCTTTAGTGATTATCCCCATGGGGTGTATTTATGTTATATTGGGATAATTTTTAAGGTGTATTTAGCCACACATATGGGATTACATATAGATGTATGGTAGTATCTTACTTGACCTTCCCCCATTTCAATGTTTAAAAAATATTTTATCTACATTTTAATTTTACTTATATTATATATTAATTAATTAAAATGAAAATTGTAACCTAAAGGTAATTTTCAAATATAGATGGAATTGATATTTTTAACTAATTCTATCTTATAAAATTAAGGATAAAAATGTATAAAAGAAATTATTTGAAAATTTGAAAAATAATAAAAATATTTCAATTAATTTAATTGATTTTAAAAGGTAGTATAATAAAACATTCCAATGTTCCTTGTCGAACATGTTGAATCAAGTACAAAATATGCATCCACTTCAACAGGTTTTTTATGTTTTTAATGGATCCTTTATAATTCTGAAACAATTAACGGGAAAATAATGCAATGAATGAATTTAAATTTCAAGATGGAGTTATTTGTATAAAATTTTAGTAATGTTAGTTTAATTAATTCCTTGATTATTATATTTGAAATAAGGACATGAAATTTACACATAGGCACTACCTATTCCATATATGGAATAAAAATTATGAATGGTTGAACCTATTGATATATTTAGTGTGACCTAGATTTTAGGGAAACACATTTAGATATTAAATGAGATATCCAGAGGTAGGTTACACCCTTAGAACCTTAAATTCTTGATGAATGATTGTGAATCATTTCATGTTCCTGGTGTAATTTATGTTCCATAGTCTGATGAAGGAATTTCAGTTTGTAAGAAAATACATTTATATACTCTAGTGATCAATTGATAGTCTATAACGTTTTATGATTATGGGAAACTTATAAATAATAATTAATGTGGGGTATACATGATAATGTCTGGCACACCTTTAAGAGTCTACTTTCCATCTCCTATTGTCTAATGCCTGCTAAAGCATGTTGGATGTTCCTAGAAATCGTGTTCATTGGTCGAGGGACCATATACTTTGGGATGATATCCTTCTTATAAAGTGATAATTTGGACGCCCATAAGGTTGTTAGTTTCTCATAAAAATTGTTTTATGTGACTTTTCTAGTATAAGTAACACAACAAATAATAACATTTGGAAATGGTTTGGGCTGCTTTTGAATGACCTAGAGGCTTGTGAGATGTTCAATGTTTCAATTATTTCAAGGAAACATGACGATGATATAGTTGGGAGTAATATAATTTTTATAAATAATGATGGTCCTTGATGATATTAGATGTATTTCCCATATATATTATGACACTCCTTGGGTAGTAAGGGAATTAATGTCGGGTAATGATGATGCATCGATATTTGAAGATATGTTCTTCTAAATGATTTTAGCAAGAGAGGTTTGACTAACATTCTTATGTAATCTATTTAATGGTTGGTTCGAAAGAAAACTGATCACTTCATCTTAAATATGATAGAAAAATCTATATGATTATTGGTTTCCTCTTGGTATATAATAATTTTAGTGGAGTGCGTGTCTCCTATCTTCACATTATCTTGGGTACACCAAGATGGAATTAGTTATATGAATCCCTAAATTAAAATTAAACTTTTTTATAAATAGACACCATCAAGGTTGTTCTATATAAGCATGATGTGTTTAGGGGAAATTTCAGTCAAGAGTGATTCATGGGTTTCGATTTAGGGATGACTTGGATATGTTTATAGGAACTAGCTATTTATCCTTTTAATTGATAGTCATTGGTCATAGTAAGTGTTATTCTCATTACCCACCTTCACCAAGATGAGGGAAAGTGACAATAGATTTCCAAACCCTTCATTCCTCATGTTGAAGGAGTTATAATTAACCCTGAGACCTACCTTCAATAGGCTCTATAGTGGAAAATACCACCAAGGCTATAGAATCACCCATAAAATGGAAGGAATTACCCTTTTTATTTAGTTGTATCAGGAGATAAGATATTAGGTCCCAAAATACACCAAAATTGGAAGTAAAAGTAATTCCCAAACAATCTTTTTTCATAATCATTTTTTAAATAATAAGTACTAAAATATAAGAAAACGCCAACGTTAAATACCAAATAAAAGTAAAACAAAAACAGAAATTGTCCCAATGTCCGAACTAGTATGGTCGCACACGGTACCTAGAGACCTCCGAGAGTCCGTAAACTAGTTCTATATACGTAGGGTTTGTATGCAGGTTTACTCGGTAGAGAAAACCAAAATCTATCATTCCCAAGTGGGGAGAAATTCAAATGCCTCATGAGAAAAATGAGATAACCAATATACCAAGCAGGAATGTATCCACCCAATCCTTACCAAGAAAAACTCCCCAAATAATTCAATTCAAGTAATGTAATATTAATAACACATCACTATTTGGGTACCCTGCACCACCTTCCCACTGGTTGTTGAAGACATCCAATATTTCAAACCTTTTACAACATTTTCATTGTTTCCTGACTGCCATATTAATCCCACACACACCTGGGCTACAAAAACAACACATCCCACATGTAAACACCTAGTCCGCAACCACACCAACAATCTCTTGGGCTAGAAAAACTACCACCATGCCCGAAGACACCTGGGCCCAGACAAATACTACCATGCCCGAAGGCACCTGGGCCTCATCCCAAATTCACTTGGAAAATGACCTACACGAGCAGACCTGGGCCGACCACCACAACTTCCCTTACCAAAAAACCATTGTCTATAATGGACCTTAGGCCATCACATCCTACCGAAAGTGACTTGGGATACTTGGGAAAGAATGAAAAAAAATAAGCTAATAACCAGCCACTCATAGGAGTGTTGGAAAAACACCCTCCCCTATGAAATGGGGGTGTTCAGAATGATGTTCTCAACATGGGTGTGGTGTGAATAATAAAAATAAAAACTAAAATATACTTATATGTAACTAGAACTCATCCCATCCTAGGGGTTCCAAAACAAACCCGTATACAAAAAACCTCGTTACTATCCATTCATAAGAAGCACCACAACAACTAACATGTCACAACTCATTCCATGAAAACAATCCCCCATTGAACCCACTCCTGTTTTCATATTCATGTGATTCCATTTAGATAATTCCCCAATGCCGAGCAATTAATAGGAATAGACAATAGCGAAGGAGGGAAAAGTATCCAAATAGATATTTGAGCATTCACACCCTGTTCCCTTGTAACATCACAACAAAAAATGGGATCTGTGAGATTACTCAAAGTACTCGAACCAACCCATGCCCCAACATATGACGCCACATGGCCCCAAATTAATAAGATAAAAAATGCACAATAGGGCATCCCATCCCCATCCATGTACCATAACAAGCATTAAGAAGAACAAAAATACACATCATCAGAATAGATATAGTGAGTTTTCATATTTAGACACACCTTTCCTTTAGTTATGTATTTTCGTTTGGATAACCTAGGTGATCAGACAAGGATTCATTTTCATTGGTCACCATTTAATCAGCAATGTTTTTGTGATTAACGAGGTTCCATGTTACAACCAATCAATCACAGAATTATCCAGAAATCAAAGGATCAATAGTGGACAAGTAAGGACAACCAACGAACATGATTTTCAATAGACAAAAGCCCATATAGTTCACGATAAATAATAAAATTAATAAGAGTACAATGACATCATCAGACACAACACATCATTCTTTAAATGTTTGATTATTATCTTCATTATGGGTTGGTTTCCTCCATCCCCGTAGGATCATTACCATACCATTCCCGCGTGATTCATATTAAAGAGAGATGAAGGAAGAACCCTACATGAATGATAAATGATCAAATTTTCTCTCCACGTGCCAAGAATTGGGGATGTGCGACTTGTTGGGGAGGAACTCCGTGGACTCCAAGGGTGAGTATAAAATCTCCAGCATAGGTGCACCACTTCTCTTCAGAAGGGGGACTCCAAACGCACCAAGGAGAATAATGAAACCAGCCAAGAAGAAGAAGGGACAAATTCTAGTGCGATAAAAATGCGAGAAGCTAGTGTTAAGGGATATGAAAAACATAATCATGAACATATTTAAAGGCGGTTCACGGTTTCTCCTAGTGGTTAGAATGTTACATACTATGGAATTTATTGTTATTTAACAATTCTCATCAGAGATGTGGCCATAATGGATGTGAGTCAAATGGTTTCCCTTAATGAGAGGAAAACACATAACAGAGGTGGAACTGGAATGTATTGGAAAAAAGTGTGACACAGAGGCAACGCCACATATTTGGATAAGTCAAGGGTCTCCCCGACTCATAGTGGATTTAGTTATCATTTATGGGATTTAAAAAGGCTTTAATGGGGGTATTAAACACTTTTATGTGATAAGATACATTTCGAGGGAAGAACTGGAAAAACATGGAAAGTGGAAAAGGGGAAGACATCGTTTTAGTGAGACACCGTAACGATGTCTCCATCATGGTTCCACCTTCAGTGCCACCGGTTCGGTGAGACAATGTATGTGGTGCCACCATTTCGGTGTGCAACTGTTACAGTGCCATCGTCATAGTGAGACACCATAAGTAGTGCCACCGTAACATTGCCACCATCACGGTGCTTCCCTATCTAGTTCCACTGTCACGGTGCAGCTGTGACCAGTACCACCATTTTGTTTCCACCATCACAGTGTTACTCTGACTGGTTCCACCATCACGGTGCCACTTTTACTGGTGCCACAGTCTTACTACCACTATGACTAGGGCCACCATTTTGGTGGGACTAAGTATTTTTGGCAATGTAATGGACGAGGAGGGTTTGCTCCATTACATATGATATCTATCAAACAATTATAATCAATTAGAATTCATGGATAATCCTTTAGATTAGAGAGGTGTTTGTACAACCACAACATAAGATACCTCTAAAATACAAACCACTATAGAGTAGTTAGAAATAAAAAGAACCCTGATATTTATGAACTCCTCTTCCTCATGAGTCTCCTGGAAAAACACAGATACACTACTCATCCTCTCCCCCAATTACCACAAAAACATTTAAATGTGTCGCTGTCTATACATATGGATCAGGGACTCCCATCCACCATGTCAAGATACAATCTTCTGTGGGCAGCACTTACTCTCCCACACGGGTTTAATCTCATCCACTCTAATGCGTCTTGATTAGGGATCAGGTACCCCCTTTCCCACCATTCAGACCCTTCACACACAATCAGAGTAACATGGAAAACAACACATTTCATAGTTAACCAGGTCAAGCATTACATCACAAACATTTAAAAAACAGAACAAAACACAAAATAGACATGGGTACTGGGTGCACATATGTGGCTCATGTCCCCAGGTACTCTCTTTGAGACCACCATGCATTCAGAACACACGAAACAATGGAATGGTTGGTCCACGAAGCACCTTCTCCTCAATACCATCGATCCTCACTGGTCACTCTATGAATGTCTCATCATCCTCGATATCAAACTTTCCCCAGTCAAGGATGCGAGACTCATCCTGTGTATACCAATAGATCTAAGACACATGGACGACATTGTCCAATCTTATCAACAGAAGTGGTAGATCTACCTGATAATACACTTCTCCAACCCACCACAAAACCTTGACGAGTCTAGCGAACCTAGGAGAAAGATTACTCCCCCTACCAAAACATCGGTGTCCATGCTAAGGGGAGACCTTCATGAACATGTGGTCCCCATCCTTGAACTCCAAGGGTCTCCTTGTACTATCAGCATATGAATTCTACCGGTACTGGGCCACCTTCATCCTCTCTTTTATAAGCTGAATCTTATCTATCATGCTTTTCACCACTTTCGAGCAAAGAACACATACTTCTTTGACCTTTTTCAAACACACGGGTGAGTGACACGGAGTCTCGTACAAATCATCAAACAAATTGATTCCACATGTAGGGTGATAGCTATTGTTGTTGGAAAACTCTAGCAAAGGCCAGTGTTGCACCCACAATCCCCCAAACTCTAAAACACATGGCCGTTGCATATCCTCCAACATCTGGATGGTGCACTCTATTTGACCATCTATCTTGGGGTGGAGATCAGTGTTGAGGCATTTCTGGGTGACAAAAAATATTTCAGTCATTTCCAGGCTCCGGAGGTAAATCGGGTATCTTGATTACAGACTATGGAACTCGGAAATCCATGCAACTTCACCAGTTCGTCCACATACCGGTATGAATGGCATCCACCACACTCGACTCATTGATTTCTGGGAAGTGAGACGATTTCTTATATTGGTCGACCAAAACCCATATGGCCTCACAACCCCCTTGAACTCTGGATAGTCTGGTGGTAAAATCCATCGAGATGTCTTCCAACTTCCACATGAGGACATCTAAAGGTTGTAGCAGACTTCCTGGGATGCGGAGTTCAGCCATCACCAACTGACATACAAGGAACATCGCCACAAACTATGCCATAGCCTGCATCACACCAGGCCACCAAAAACGACCACTCAAGCCCTTGTACAACTTGGAATCTGCTAGGTGCACCTCCATGGGTGAGGTGTGGAACACCCCAAGAACTCTCTTTCACATTTTCACTAGGACGAACAACTTCCAATGAAACAACATCTGATTATTCCTGTTTTCCGACCATCCACCAGGAGCATGACCCTAGCTAACATTATCATGTGGCACATTTGCCTTAAATTTCCCCAACTGATACTCCTACACCGTACACAATAGAGAGGAATTCAATGTCATCTGGTACAGAGAACCTCTAAAATCTTCTACCCTTGAAACCATGTGTATTGAAGCAAACTCCTCCATCTCCATCCAATCATCTGCCTACTATCTAGTCAAAACCTTCTACAGCTTCTTTCTCAAGGCATAGACCAACAGGTTTCCCTTTCACAAGGTGTATAAAATATAGATGTTGTAGTCCTGAAGTAACTCCATCTTCCTCTTCAACCACTAGATCAAGTTTCACTGAGAGAAGATTTACCTCAAGCTCTCGTGATCTGTGAGGACCACAAACTTTTCCATAATGTGGTCGTTCCACCAAAACATTAGTGCGAAGAGAACCGATTCGTGATCCAAATCATGGTTCGAATAGTTACACATGGTGAATTAACTACCTACACCCATAAGAGATCACACCCTGATGTTGCATTAGCACACACCCCAGCCATGGCCATGTTGATCAGAGAATACCTCAAACATCTCCATATATTCTAGAAACCTCAACACTGGGGCACTAACCAAATTCCCCTTCATATAACTGAATGTTGTGTGGCACTTCTCACTCCATAAAAAATCCTGCTCTTTCTTAGTCAAGTATGTCAATGGTGTTGTATCTCGGGAAAATAAGGGAATAAATCTCCGGTAGTAACCCGCTAGACCCAATAAACTACCAACCACTTCCATGTTATAGAGAGTTTACCAAGAATGAACTGCTTCAACCCTTGATGGATCAACCGTTACTCTCTACTCGGACATAATGTGACCATGGAAGTGCACTTCTCAATTAGAAAACAAGAACATGGAAAATTTTCCATTGAGATTGTCCAATCAGAGGACCTCTAAAACCTTCATCAGATTCTTAGAGTGATACTCCTTTAATCTTGAGTAGATCAGGTTTTCGACAATAAAAATGACTACAAACCAGTCCAGATATTCTTGGAGGACACATTTCATGAGCCCCATAAACATGAATGGTGCATTTGTAATGCCGAACATAATGAACATGAACTCAAAGTGCCCATATCTACACCTGAAGGCAGTCGTCGAGATGTCACCCTCCTTCACCCTAAACAGGTGATTTCCTGACCGTAGGTCTATCGTGGAGAACCATCCTCCCCACTATAGCGAGTCAAAAAGGTCATCTATCCTTGACAGAGGGTAATGGATTTTGACCATTACCTGATTCAGTCTCTAATAGTCTTTACACAGCCTGAGACCATAATCTGCATTCATTTCGAACAAGACTAGGGCACCCCATAGTGATGATCTTAGTCGAAAAAACCCATATTCATCAGATCATCAATCTGAATCCATAACTCCCATATCTCATAAGGTGGCATCTGATATGGAGCCATAGAAATTGGGCAGGCACCAGGTCACAGGTCTATACTGCACTCAACGTCATATCGAGTGGATAGGGTCACCACCTCCGTAGTGAAGACGTCCATGAACTCACTGAAAATCCCTGAGACATCCACCATCTTTGTATCCACTGTCTCTACTTACAGCTCGACTAACAAAGAAATAAGGGGGTTCACTCACTAGATTCCCTCCTGGAAACTAGCTCGCCGGCGGAGGTCACTCATTGTCTGGCCACATCAAAAAACCAGATCCTTCTTCAGAAAAAGTTGATAAAATCACATACATTGAACAACTAGTAGATTCCTATAATGAAATCATACGGCTGAATCTATAGCAAAAGAAGGTAACCACTAGACTGTTGTGGTCCCAACATCAGTCTATATTCTCTTAAAACACAAGACAAACTTGTATATCCTTCTACTAGAATACTTGAAACTAGTTGTAAGGGAAGTCTATATGCGTCTAGATCCAAATAATCGGCAAGATTCAGTGAAACAATGGAGTGTGAAGCTACAGAATTAAACAAGATAGATACAAGAGTTCTGAACAGAGAGATTGTACATCAAATGACATATGGACATGCTGGAACTGCTGCCTCTATGGCGTGTAACTTCCCTCAACCAGCTCCTCTACCCTTAGACAGTTTGACACCTCACATACCACACCCTGGTCGAGGGCCCTGAGGAGTGACCTATGGTTTTAATCCTCCCGCATTGTATGCTCTAGGACTAGCGGGAGCTCGCTGTCCCTACTTCTGTGGCATTAAGGGCATGGCTGGAAACTACTGCTGCAGAGGTGGGTGCTGAACTAGCCCACCCCCCTGTACTATACTCGGTCTGGGAAAATATTTCGAAGGTTCCCATTGCTTCCATAGATGAATCATTTGGGTCTCGTAAATGAAAAGAATGGGTGAGGACCGGGAAATTGAAACTATAATTGTTGGGGCCTTCTCCCCACTGGATGATACCTAGAAGGCCCTAATGCTGGAGGCCTGGCGCTAATGGCCTTTCCATTTGAAAAGCCCAACTGGCTCCCCTCTCTTGGAACACCACCCAGTGTGTGCATATACTCCACTAATTAATCATTCTAATGAACATCCTAGTACGTCATTATGGTGAAGGGAGTAACATCATTCTGCTGGGATGGTCGGAGAGCCTCCTCTAAATGTCTCACCCGAGACTCCTCATCCGGAAAGTGGTCTAGAGAAAATCAATGGAGATCCTTCAAATTGATCCCCAACTCCCTCACTAACATACTCTCCTACTGAATGGGGAGTAGCTCCTTCCTTTTTTCAAAATTCATTGTGGAAGAGATTATTTACGCTTTGAAATTTCTCTTCATGTCAGCCCAGGTAACCTCATCATCCCTCTTCTCCCCAAGATGGAGCAACAACCACTGACGCACTGCTCCCCATATATGGCACACAGCTAGAGGAACCTAGAACTCCGTTGGAGCTCGAATCAAGCTGAATGTTGTCACCAGCTCCTCGAGACAGCTCTCTGTCTCCATGTCTGGGACAATTCTCTCATACCTTCTGAGGGTATGCGGCTAAAAGGCATGACGTGTCCGATGCTAATGATCATTATCCTCCTCTGGGTCTGCCCACGAACGATCAACCAAATCAACCTTCTGGGCCACAATTGCCCGCAATACTCATGGTCATCTTCCAGGTGCCATAGCTGCATGGTATACAAGTAATGCCTAAGCTCAAGTAGTGTAGATGAATGAATTTAGTTTTTATATACATTTTATTCATTTTAAATCCACAAAATACCCAAGACACATTAGGAAATAAGACATTTTTATCAATGTACCTTTCAAAGAGTCTCTACCCTACAATCAGTGTAGCCTCAAATGGTCATTCGGTTGGTTCGGAGTCCTTGCATTTGATCAAGGGGGCCCGAAATCCCATGTCCTAGCTGCTCCTCCCTAGCCAATTTCACACACCAAGATTTCTTAACACTATTTCCTTATCATCATATTTAATCCTCACTGTGACTAACTCTAAACTCTGTCATATCTATCAACCTCAACATTTGAAACCATTATGTCATGACCTTCCTTCACCAAGATGAGAAAAATGGACATAAGATTTCCAAACCATTCCTTCTTCAAGTTGAATGAGAGATAATGACTACCGAGAACTGCCTACAATAGGACCACAGTGGCGACTAGATCCAAGGGTATAAAATCACTTGTAAAATAGAAGGAATTTCCTTTTTTAATTTGTAGGATTGGGAGATAAGCTAGTAGGTCCCATAAAACACCAAAATTGTATGTAAAAATAATTCCAAAACAATCCTTTCCCATATGAATGTTTCAAATAGTAATTACTACAATACAATATAACTCCAAAGGAAAATACAAATTAAAGGAAGACACCAAAAGATACTATCCCAATGTCTGAACTAGTACATCCACTCATGGTTCTAGATGTCATCCTAAAAACATGAAAGTAGTTTTATATACATAGGGTGAGTATATAGGTATACTCAGCAAGGAAATCAAAACGTTTTCGTGAACAAGTCAGGAGTCATTTAAGGCCCTGTGAGAAAAAGGAAATTACCAAATCACCTAGCAGGGAAACTATCCACCCTAACCTCACTTAGGAACAGTTCCAAAATTATGCAAGTTATGTATGGTAATACTTATAATACATCGATGTTCAGGTACCCCGCACCACATTCTCATGGTTTATTAAAGACATCCTACGCATCAGATATTCCCCGCTATATCACTGTTGTCCCACTTACATACCCCACCCGCACACAACTAGGCTACCACAACCACACATACCACCCGCAAACACCTAGGCCACAACAACAAAAAAACCACGCCTGTAGATAGTTGGGCTAGATCAACTACCACCACACCTGATGTCACCAGGGCCCGAACAACTACTACCATGCCTTAAGACACTTAGGCCTCATCCCAAAGACACATGTGAAACTACCTTCCCACACACACCTGGGTCAACCACCACAACTACCCTGCCCAATGAATCTTGGTCTAAAATGGACCATAGGCTGTCACAGCCTACCTGAAGAGTCTTGGGAAACTCAGGAATGGTAGAAGAAAATGAGAAAATAACCAGCCACTCCTAGGAGTGTTGTGGAAAACACCCTCCCCTGTGAAATGGGAGTGTTCTGCATGAAGATTTCAACTTGGGTGGGGCATGAATAAGAAACATAAAAAACAAAACCATAGATATAGTTAACGAGAACTCATCCCAGCCTAGGGGTTCCCAAACCTTCCCATATACAGAAACCCTCATTAATTTCCATTCAAAAGATTCACCATAACCACAACTATGTCACAACTCATTCCTGGATAACAATTCCACATTGAACTCATTCTTGTTTTCATAATATAGTTATTCGATTTAGAAAATTCTTCACTACCAGGAAACTAACATGAATATACATAATCCAAGGAAGGATAAAAATCCAAAGAACAATTTAATCATTCACTACTAGTTCTCTTGTAAAGTCACAATAACAAAAGGAATCCATGGGATTCCCTAATGTATAGGAACCAAACCAAGCCCCAATATACAATCCCACAGAACCAAAAATACAGAAGCTAAAAACTACGATACAATGGATCCCATCCACATCATTGTCACCTCATAAGAGTTAGGCAGAACAACTGTACACATCCATATAACAGAGTAAGAGAGTTTTCAGATTTAGAAACACCTTTCCTTTAGTTTCGTCCTTATGTTTGGTTAACTGGGGTGACCACACAAATATTCTAATTTATTGGTAATCCATTTAATCCTCAGTATATACGTGATTAACTAGTTTTCATGTGACATCGATTAAAAAACTATCCATAAAACAAAGGATCATTAGTTCATAAGGAGGGACCAACAGCGACCATGATTATCAGTTGACAAAAGCCCATATAATTCACAAAAATATGAAAATGTAGAAGCGTATGAAAACATCATAAAACACTTGAAATCATTCAATAAAATTTCGTTTGTTATCTTGGTTAAGGTTTGGTTTCATCCATCCCTATAGAAACATTAGAAAACGTACCACACATGATACATAGTAAAGAGACACAATGAAATAACCATACTTGGATGATCAATAATCGAAGTTTCCCTCTACACACCAAGAATTTTGGATGCGTGACTTGTATGGGAGGAACTCTGGGGACTCCAACGGTGAGTATAAAATCACCATCACAGGTGAACCATTTTCCTCAGGAAGGGTTACTCCAAACACAGCAAGGAAAAAAAATAAACTATCCATGAAGAAGAAAGGGTGAATTCTTGCATGATAAAAAGGTGAGATCATGGAGTTGCAGTATATGAAAAAAAAAATCAAGAATGAAATTAAATCTAGATCGTGGATTCACCCTGTGGATGGATGGTTATACACGATGTAATTATTTATTATTTAATAATTCTCATCATAGAGGTGGACATAACTGTAGTGATTTAAAGAGTTTCACCTAAAGAGAGAAAATAATGTAATTGGAGTGGAATAGGAATGTATGTGAAAAATATTTTTCATTGAGGAAATGCCATACAGTTTGGTATGGTAATGGATTCCATGTCTTTTAGGGGATTTTTGATATCATTTATGGGCTTTAAAAGTGGTTAAAAGGGGTATTAAACACTTTTTCATCAAAAGATACATTGTGGGTGTGGAATTGGAAATAATAATAAATTGGAAAAGGTTGAGACACAATTATGGTCGGACAACATAACTGTGTCTCCATCCCAGTACCCCCTTTACGATGTCACCAGTTCAGTGAGACACAATGCCCAGTGACACCATTTTGGTTTTCAACTTTCACGGTGACACTGTCGTAGTGATGTTGTGATTGGTTCCACAATAAGAGTGCTGCCATGAATAGTGCCACCATCATGGTGCTTCCATGACTAGTGCCACCCTCATGGTGTCACCACGACTGGTTCCACTTCCATCCTGCCACTGTGTCTTGTGCCCCAGTTTCTGTGGGACTGATTTCTTTTGGCATATTAATGGACATGGAGTTTCCAGGCCATTACAGTTCATGACATGGATGTCCATTTATGTACCAACGTCTCACTAGTAAATTCTATATTCTTGGCTAAAATAGATAGGCTCCTTGATCATTGTATTATGATTCCAATGTTACTACAGACATTGGTTAGGAAATAATAAGACTTTTAAAGGTTGATTATCATTTTTTGTTCTAGTGGCTATGTTCAATATTTGAACTATGAAATGAAAATGTAAATAAATGTTTGGAAATAGATGTAGGGAGATGTTGGTTATGGGATTCTAAGGACATGTCTTTAGAAAATGTGAGATAATATGGAAGATACATTGTGGTTCAGGTTGTGATACTCCTAGTGTATAAGCTGATCATTTTTATAGTGACCATCGAAACGTGGGTTGAAATGTTTGTCTGTATTCTGATGTTTTTGGTTAGGGAGGAAGCTCTTCATAAATTCCTTCTGGTTTGGATGGGTGAAATATCGAAGTTAGTAGAAAATTTTATTGAAATATTTCATTATCATTTTTATTTGGGATGATTGGAATTTGACCATTTTAATAAAATGAGGAATGTTTTGTGTCTTCATCTATAATTAGATTTCCAAGTCAATATGACCATTTTAGGATCATCAATAGAAAATTTAGGGTCCTATTTTGTATAAAACATAAATCATTGAGATAGGAGGACTTGGAATTGGGATATTAAATGAAAAGATTGTGGTGGAATGTTCCTTAGGCTTGTGAATTATAAGAGATGACTATATGATTTTTTCTCTAGATTGACCGGCTCGAGAATGATATTTATCGATGTTTTATTTGGAAAATGAGCATTGTATTTTGTTTTAATTGTTTATATATTATGATTAAAAGAGATCCTTGGATGTGTTTTGGGATTTTCAAAACACATAAAATAATTTTTCATTAAATTTCATGTCCCAAGTAGGTATGCAGTTATTTCCTTCTTTAATGGAATATCAGGGATGATGTTTTCAAAGGAGGGAATGTTTTGAAATCTAGTTTTATGGAATGGGAGGAATCATCTGATAAAATATGATTTTCATTTTTGAGGACGTTCCAAATGGAAAAATAATCATCAAAACGAAAAATTATTATTGGAAACCACAAATGTGTTTATTTGTAATTCTTTTAAGGATAGAGTTGTACCTTGGGTTTTATTTTGAGTTTTTTGAGTGTCAAACACTAGATAATAAAATATGACAGAGTTGGAAGGGGAACATGTTTTTAAAAAAATAGTGGGGTATACAAGAAGAAATTGTGTCGTTAATCCAATAGAGTTGGAGGTATCTCACAGTTTGGTAAAACCATTTGATAAGATTTTCATGGTCATGTCGGTGCAATTTTAATCTTCATAGAGGGAATTTTAAATAGATACAAATGGTTGGTCGAACTGTATGGCCAATTAGTGTGAGGTAATACCATAGGTCATGCAAACAAAATGGTTGTTTCATGTTTTTATTTAAAATTTATATCCAAAACATGTAACTAATATGATTATGGAATTTATAAATTTTCCTCTACCACAAAAATAATTTATTATCCATCGTTTCATTCTCCTTCATGTCCACCAGAGAATGCCATTGGAGCTCTCTATTCCTCCTCTTGGGCATGGATTCCTTTCTTTCATCTAGTATAATAATTAAATTCTATTGGTATATTTTGTTATCCATCAATATGTTCTTCAATACTCAAGGTCATTTCTCCATTAATCAATATTTTGATAATTTTATTTTGGTCAATGCGATTTCAGACTATTTTAAGGGAGTTAATATATTTATTCGACTTCCCTCCCAATCAGCTTTAATCAAACCTAAATATTATACATGTTGGTTATTCTTGATATATGATAGGTGGTCTATAGATCATACCATAAGGTATATATTGTTTATTAACTACATCATTGTGTATCTCTACCGAATCTTATTTTCATTCAATTATGATTCATTATTGTTTTTATAGAATCCAGTTCACTAAATGTACAATCATTTTTTATTGAACTAGTATAATTAATGGTTATGGACCTCAATTCTTAATCATAATATTTTCTGATACCCTATAATGAATTTACATAATTATTAAAACTCATCCATTAGGAGAACAATGTTATTATGTTTTCCGATATTATTGATTTTGAATGTGGAAGGGTGTATCCCCCCAAAATATTATCTCCTTATGTATAAACCACCACCTATGGGATTGGAACCTTATTTTACTAAATAAACATGATATATCATGTGTGATATGATTTTTATCGTAGTATTATCTATATAATTTTCCATTTATGGTGTTAAATGTTATGGATAGTTTAGGTGACCCATTTATTTATCAGGTTTTAATGGATAAAATAATGAAACTAATGGAATTTATTGAAATAGTAATTTGGTATGAACCTCTTCATTTTTACATGACTCATCATGTGGAATTTTTATAAATATGGAAACAATATATATTTATAAATATACTTTCAATAATTATAAAATTTAATTTTTTAATTTTTTTGAATAGAAATTGGGGGAATGGTTTCACAATGTGTTGAATAATTATGAACCATGGTTATATGGATTATTAAAACCATGGGTAGAGTGGGTTTAATGAAAATAAATTCATATCTGTTATTCCTAATTATTATATTTATTATTATTAATATTCCACATTTATTAGATAATGAAAACTGGTTAACGGTCTTATTGAGCAAGTTGTTCCATGCTCCCTTACATTATGTAATGGTCATGATGTATCATACATTTATACATTATTTGGATGACGAACCTAATCGTCCACATTCCATGGCATCAGTTTTTGGACATAATGACTCAACCCACCATCTCGAGTGATATGAAGGACGTCTCAAATCCAATTTATATTCAGGGTTTGTACCATTTTTGGATCATTTTTATCATTGGACATTATTTGGATGCCTATGTTATGCCACATGTCTCGCTAGCACGTAGTATCCATGTATATTCTATAAAATGTCATCATGTATGTAGTTTATATACATGAATTCATATTATATATATATATATGATTTAATATATATGTATACACAATAATACAATCATACTTATTCTGGTCTATTATCAAGTTAGCAGAGTCGCCAAGGTGTCGATTTGGAACCTGATCTAACTTGTTTTGTTTTATTTCTTTACAAAATTTCCTATCATACCCACAAAAATAAGAATTTTTTATTCATAAGGAGGGTTATTCTTTTGAAAGAATTGGTGGTTTACTACTGAGTATATATCTCACTTTTCATGGGCGTCTATCTCATTGGTGTACCCAAGAGAACCAAATGTTCAAAGGTCCGTGGATTATTTCTTAATATTTTAATTGTATATGGGAGCACATGAAAACATGACTATGAATATAATCATGATTCTCATGGAGACACCCCTTGGAGAAATTCTTTGTTTTTCATAACTTATTAATTGTCTTTTATTGTCTCCCCTTATAGGTATTTACTTCTATTATTTGGTAACAACATATAGATATACATGTATAGATATATTTTTGGTATTGGCTAGTTTATTTAGTTAGTTATGGTATTTAACTTCAATATATTTGTCATTTATAATTATTTATTCTGTTGTTGACTATTATTTGTATATTATTTTTTCATATACCACTGTGTTAATCATATATTTATGTTATGGTCTCCCCACTTGTCATAACCCGAATCTTCGTTTCATGTATGTTTTCCATTTCCTGGGTTTTTTGTGAAAATTTAAGTTTTATGGAAATTTTTGAAGTACACGCCGTGTACTCTTTTACTGCTCGAAACCGTGTGCTGGATGTGTTCGGACCACACACACGGTGTGTAGGGGTGACGTGAAGGCCGATTCTGGCGGAGTATGGAAAAAAGCACTACATGTCATGTACTTTAAAAATACACGCCGTGTAATTTTTTTTCACTAAACGGACCGTGGTCACGCCTCATCGTCATAAACGTCTTCTTCTAGGTCTGTTTCAACTGAGAGATGTCGTACGACCACGAAACTTCTCCGAATTCCCGAGCCTCCATCTGTTATCTAATTCGAGATCTGTCAATTGTATTGGAAGCGCAGCGGTGAGGTCTCCCTTCTACTTGATCCTTATTTTCCAATTCTTCATCTTTTTCAAGTTATTGTTGGTTGATCATTTTGGACGTTTTCTCTGATCTATGATGTTCAGGGGAGAATAAAATATGATGGTTCAAGTATATCGATCTCCTCGGATCGAGTTAGGTGGTTTGTGCCTTACCATTCAATGTCTCTGAGTTTTATGTGCGAATTTCCACTGATACCCGTGAACGGGGTATTGCGTGTTTACCTCGTTTCCCTTGTTGTTTTCTTACATTGCTTGTATGCTTGTGTAGAGGTAAATTGACCATTTTAGAGGATATATTGTTGTACTTGGATGTATTTTTCCTTGAATTGTCATGTTTACGACCTTTGTGTCTCGTTTTCCTTTGGCTGCAACACCTGTGTTCATGACTTGCAGTTATAGGATGAAGTGAAACTCATGACATGCTTGATACCTTGTACACTGTTTAGATAAGTAGCTCTTAAGATGTAATTTGGTTAGCCCAGTAGCTCTATTGGTGTACTTTGGCCTTATATCATTTTTATGCACTGACCTACATGGGGCTGAGAGAACCTGGTGCTATAGACTATATGGGATAGACTGAGTGAGATTCCCAGAGAGTTTGAGATATTATAGACTATAGGGGATGAACTGAGTGAGCTCTCAGTGAGTCTTGGATTTTATAGACTACATGAGGGTAGACCGAGTGAGCTTACTCAGAGAGTCTTACCTTGTTTGAGTCTCTTTAAGAACCTTCCCAGGCTAGAGGTGGAATTGACTGAGTGAGCTTCCTCAGAGAGTATGTGGTATACCTGAGGCTATAGGAGTAATTGACCGATATAGCTTCCTCAAAGAGTCTCTAGACCTCACGGCTAAGAGGCTTAGACCACGTGATCTTCCTTAGAGAGTCCCTGACTACCCTAGACTATAAGAGGAATTGACTGAGTGAGATTCCCTAAAGAGTATCATAAATTACTATGACCAAGCCAGAGAGGTTAGGCTGAGTGCACTGCCCAGAGGGTTGTGGTACTTCCTGAATAGGACCAGAGGAGATTGCTCTGAGTACTTCCGAGAGGGTTTCTATCTTATTAGTTGTTTGTTTCACTACTGTTGATTTGATTTGTATTGATTGCTGCTATGTATCATCCTGTTCACTGCTAACTGTTTACTGCCTAATACTTTATGTTTTTGTTTACTTATTATTGTACGTTTACTTACCATATACTCACCCACTGTTAGGCATAGATCTTCGGGTGGTTTCCTACTGAGATTTTATCTCACATCCTATTTGTGCCATGATTTTGGGCCCAAGTAGACTATGTTGTTGCAGATGTAGACATGGGCAGGCTCCCTTTGACTTCTTGAACTTGATTTCTTGGAGCAGGAGAGCATGGGACCAAGCATTGGCTTTTAATGTTGAGGAGCTGTTTACTTTTATTTTGTAATTGTTTTGGTACTGTAGTGTTTTACATCATTGTGACATGGTTCATTTCTTTCCTAGTAATGTATCATGCATTATTTTATATATACATATGTGCTCCAGTTTTTTGATTTAGTCTTGTGCTGTTTATATTGTTGGTTATTACTAATTCCTCTATTGCATGTTTATTTTTCTTCCGTTGTGTACTCTTCTAATGAGGGCATACTTTTCCCACTATCACACCCAAGTACCGCACTGCTAGTCGGCAGCCTCTGGCATTTGGGGAAATGCTCTTGAGGCCATGTGACCAACCGGGTACGAGGCACCTCTGGGTGGCTTCCGGAACCGGGACCTTACAAGGTGGTATTAGAGGAATTATTTTCTCTTTATTTACTATTTGGAGACATTATCCAGGGATATGATAGATTCGGTACGTGGTAATAAGCTATTCCCGGGAATATCTAACTCATGTATAGGGAAAAGCCATACTACCTTGTTAATTGCAGTTTTCTGGTTCTGAAATTTTACGGTTGATATGATTTCACCTAGATTGATTCTCAAGCCTTGTGATGTTATTATTTTTATATTACGGTTGTATTTTTTGTTGCAACCCGATGAGATGAGGGTATTCCATCTCATGCATCATATATGCACTTGTAGAAATCACATGACATTCATTATTGCCATGCCACTTAGGGTGCATTAGCGATTTCATGCTGTTGTGATAGACTTTGTGTAGATTATGCATGTTGTTGTGATAGATGTGTGATAGAATCTCTAATGCTTTGTTAGAGGATTTTTGTATTGTACTTTGTTTAAATGAATTCCAAATTTTGATTCGTGAGGTGTTATAGGCCCTCCTGAATCAGAAATTGGTGGATCATGCTCCTGTTTCCACTTTTCTATGACTGTAGAGAATTCCAAGATTTGATTCGTGAGGAGTGTGTGCCCCCATGGATCGGAATTTGGCACCTCTTTGCCTTGTTTCAGTGTTTCTGGGTTTCTGTTCAGTTTCTGAGCTACTTTCCAGAAAACCCCATAATACACGACGTGTACATTCTAGTTACACGTCGTGTAGTATTTAGGCCGTTTCATTGACCATGTGAGCAGAAACACAGTGTTTTAAAAATAACTTCTGGAGTTCGATGTGTACGGTATGTACATGCTATGTAGTGTAGAGCATTGTACCCGGCTGTGTCACTAACAACACGGGTCGGGGAAGCTCTAGTAGAACACACCGTGTTGTAAAGGAACACGCCGTGTAGTTCTGTTCAGGTATCCGGCCATGTCACCAACAACACGGGTCGATGTGACCTTCTCTAAGACACGCCATGTTTCTTTTGGAACACACTGTGTAGTCTTTCCCAGGTACCCGACCGTGTCAAGAACAACATGGGACGATGTCACCTTCTCCAATACACACCGTGTTTTTTCGGAACACTTCGTTTAAGGTCCAGACATGTAGAAGACCATGTAACTAACAACACAGTCCTTGGAGACTATGTCTAGTACATGTCATGTCCTTAGGGAACACGTAGTGTAGTCCGAGGTTAGTTTGAACCGTGTGGGTTAGTCGTGTAAGGATACTCGGGCTGGGGTTTAGAGTTCAAGAACATGTCGTGTTTCGGAACAACACGCCGTTTAGTTTGGGGTGTTACATGACCTGTTGGGAAGGGGTACACGCCCATGTTAATGGCCTAAGTAGACACATCGTGTAGGTTTTATACACTCCGTGTAGTCGTGTTTTGTAAAACATAATAGTTTCTTCCCCATTTCCCATTTTGTACTCCTGGGTTTTCTGTCCTTGTTAATCATGATCTAAGGTGTGATTTTGATCTTTTAGAGCTATGCCTCTGAGACTTCCTCCGGTTGTACATCAGTTTCCAAATGGTGATCAGACACCAGATATGGATGATCAGGGACCTCTTACAGATCCTCCTGTTGTGGCAGCCATGGCACCAGCAGTTATACCCGTTGCAGGCAACGAGGCACAGTTCAGGGATGACTTCCTGAAGATGATTCATAGGTTCCAGGGAGTGCTGCCTCTTACCCCATTGATGGCTATGTTGACACGGGTTTTCTAGCAGCAGCATCGTCATACTTTTTTAGGGGATGGAGGACCTCAGGTTGCAGAGTCATGGATAGAGGCCACACTAACCATCTTTGAGAACCTAAAGATCCCTCTGGTGAAAAGGGTAAAGTTGGCTACTTATATTCCCCAGGACATCGCCAATAGGTGGTGGTAGGGGATCTCACGGTTAGGTCGTTAGCAGGATTTGTCTTCGGATGTTTTTTGATGCACCTTATATGACTACTTCAATCGGGAGTCCCTGGGGGCCGATTGATCCCCGGTGTTTATGAGTCTTTAGTAGGGTACTCTCTCTGTTATGGAGAACATGTCTCGCTTCACTGAGCTGCTGCGTTTCACACCGATCCCAGCGGGTGATGAGTTGTTTCTTGCTAGGATGTTTGAGGATGGACTCAGGCAGGAGATCTGTTCCCATGTGAATATCTTTCAGTTGACTTCTATACCCTCCATCTTTAACCAGTCGCTGATTAATGAGCGCAATCTGAGGTATTCTAAAGTAGTGATCCGGGGCTTTTCATCATCCAGAGCTGGTGTTCCTCCTACAGACAGAAGGAAGCGTCACAAAGTGTCTTCTCGAGGAGATTGGGGTTTGCGGGATGCTTTTTCTGGAAGCCATGTTGTATGCTACCAGTGCGGTAGGAGTGGGAATACTCGGCCTCAGTGTCAGAGGGATCTGATGGAGTGCTGATCTTGCATGAATATGGGATATCTTCAGCATTTTTGTCACATCTTCTCACATTCATATGGTGGTAGGGGTTCCTCTATGCCCCCGCGTTCTGGAGATACTTCACCAGTTTCCCACCAGTCAGGGAACTAGAGTTATTCTAGCCATTCAGTCCGAGGTGGAGGTCGCGGTCATGGTGGATAGTCACTAGGTCATCAACGATAACAGAGTGGATCAGCTCAGAGCGGTCAGCCAGGGGCGTAGGGCCGCGGTGTAGGCCAGTCTTTCGCAGTGGAGAAGACCTATCAGGAGGAGGATTCTGGACCTTCTACAGTTCGAGGTACGATCTTGGAAGCATCTGTTTTATCTTCATCTCCTTTTGATACTGGTGCTTCCCATAGCTTTATCTATGTTGCTATCGTGGAGAGCCTTGGGCTCCTTAACTTTTCGTCAGCCGACTTGTTGACTCTAGACACACCGTTGGGAACGAGGACATTTAGCGTACGTCAGTGCATAGAGTGACCTCTTGAGGTTTCATGGTGTCTTTTCATATGGGACCTCTATGTCCTAGAGATGATGGGATATGACATCATTTTTTGGATGGACTAGTTGGTTCCCTTATAGTAAGTCGTTGATTTCGATCACCATAGGGTGAGTTTCATATCACTAGAGGGAGGATCATTCCTTTATAGAGGCGAGTTGGATGTCCAGGCAGGTAGAGATGGACCCGGGCATCACGGGCTAGGGAACGTTACAGCCTAGATTTCTAGTCTTTATCTGGATGTCCAGGGGACTTCACTTTTAGAGTTTTCTCTAGTGTTGGATAGTTCTAGGGATGTCTTTATAGATGACTTTTCAGGTTTACCTCTAGAACGTGAGGTATAATTCTCGATTGAGCTTGTACCAGGAGCGTCACCGGTGTCTATTACTCCTTATAGGATTGCTACACCTAAGTTGCAGCAGCTCAAGGAGTAGTTGGAGGAGTTACTGGAAAAGGGTTTCATCCAACCCAATACCTCTCCTTGGGGTTCGCATGTCCTGTTTGTGAAGAAAGCAGATGGTACCCTTCAGCTTTGTGTGGATTATCAGAAGTTGAACCAGTGGATGGTCAAGAACTGATATCAATTGCCGAGGATCGATGACCTCTTTGATCAGCTTCGAGGAGCCCGAGATTTCTCAAAGAATGACTTGAGGTCCAGTTAACATCAGTTATGCGTTAGACCATCAGATATACCTCTAACAGCTTTCAAGAGAAGGAATGGTCTTTTCGAGTATACAGTCATACTGTTCGGTCTCGCGAACACTCCTGTAGTTTTAAGGGAACTAATGAACCGATTGTTCCATTCGTACTTAGACTCCTTCATCTTGGTCTTCGTGGAAGATATCTTAGTGTAATCTCACACTTTACATGACAATTCCACACATCGTGAGATCGTTCTGAGTACACTGAGAGAGCATCGACTGTATGCTAAACACTCAATGTGCCACTTTTGGATGGATCAGATTCACTTCATGGGTCACGTCATCTCAGAGGCTGGAGTATCTGTGGACCCAGAGAATGTGAGATTTGTAGTTTCCTGGGAGCAGCCGAAGAATGTTTTTGATGTGAAGAGTTTTCTAGGGCTAGATGGGTACTACAGATGCTTCATTCCGGACGTCTCGCGCCTAGCAACACCATTGACAGGTCAAAACAAGAAGGGGGTGATGTTTTTATAGTCAGCTTCTTCTGAGTCCTCCTATCAGAAGCTGAAATTGAAGTTGATGTCAGCACCAATACTAGTCTTACCGGAGCCAGTCAAGGGCTATATTGTTTTCTGTGATACTTCAGTTATTGTGCTGGGAGTCGTGCTTATGCAGGGAGATGGGGTCGTTGTGTATGGGTCTCGGTAGTTAAGGCCACATGGGAAAAACTACACGACGCACGATCTTGAGTTGGTTGCAATTTCTAATTCCTTACACTATTGGAGACACTATCTTTTGGAAGAGAACTTTGTGGTTTTTACCGACCACAAGAGTATTAAGTATATCTTCACTCAGCGTGATCTAAATCTGAGACAGCGCAGGTGGGTCAAGTATCTTTAGCCCTTTTACATTGAGCTCACCTATACGCCGGGAAAGGGAATTGTTGTGTCAGATGCATTGAGTAGGCAAACTCATGTTCTGGAAGTTCATGAGGCTAGCAGTGAGTGGAATATTATGGATCTATTCTCAGAGATGCACTTAGAAGTGCATGATAGATAGGGTCAAACTGTCATATATTCTGTAGTTTTTGCCTCTACACTTCCTGATCTTGTACGAATGAGTCAGCTATCAGACTTAGAGACCTTGGTCCTGTGGGGGAGTGTATATGGTGGGGACCCTTTTCTTGGATGTACTGTTGGCAGGGATGAGATCATGCATTTCCTGGGACACGTATGGGTGCCAGTAGACATATGCGAGGAGCTGATGCGGGATTTTCATTCCTTAGTTTGGGTAGTTCATCTCGGCATCACCAAGATGTATCAAGATCTTCATCCCCAGTATTGGTGGACATATATGAAGAGAGATTTTGCTGGTTTTATCATGAGATGTTATACTTGTCAGCATGTGAAAGCAGATAATCAGCGACCAGCTGGGCTCTTATACCAGTTACCCATCCCGGAGTGGAAATTGAATGATGTTGCGATAGACTTCATGACCGGGTTACCAAGGTCACCTCGGGGAGGTGATGCTATTTGGGTTGTCATCGATTGGATTATGAAGGTTCCACACTTCTTGCTAATCAACGAGACCTTCAGTGTTGATGATCTTGAACAACTGTACATACGAGGGATTGTACGTATACATGGAGTTCCGCACTCCATTGTATCAAACAGGGATGCACGCTTCACTTCTTGGTTCTGGCGGGTACTTCTTAAGGCTTTGGGTACAAAGGTACTTTTGAGTACAACATACCATCCCCAGACAGATGGCCAGTCCGAGCGCACGATCCAGGTGCTTGAGGATATGCTCCGAGATTGCATTCTAGACTTCAGAGGTTCTTGGGAGAAGCATATACCTCATGTGGAGTTCTCCTACAAAAATGGTTTTCAGGCGACCATTCAGATGTCACCTTACGAGGCGTTGTACGGTAGACCATGTTGATCATCCTTATACTGGATGGAGGCAGGAGATGCATCTTTGCTGGGACCTCGTCTTGTTCAGGATACCTCAAAACCTATAGAGCTGATTCGGAAGCATATGGATACATCATAGTCTTAGAATAAGTATTATTCTGATTAGTGGAGATGACCTCTGGAGTTCGAGGTCAGAGATCAGGTTTTCCTGCGTGTCGCAATGAGGTTGGGGCATAAGAGGATTCAGAGACCGGGTAAGCATTCATCGTGGTACATCGGGCCATTTAAGGTGTTGGAGAGAGTTGGACTGGTTTCCAATCATTTGTAGCTACCTCAGAGGTACTGGTCTATACACGACGTCTTCCACATCTCTCAGCTCTAACGTTACTTTTCAGACCTGTCTCATGTCATTCAACCCGAGGAGGTTGAGCTCAATGCGGATGCGTCATTTGAGGAGCATCCCATCTGGACTGTCTATCGCAGCACGATGGTTCTCTGAGGACGTCGGTTCCTCTGGTATGAGTGAAATGGCAGCACGAGTGGGTACTAGACGAGAATTGGGAGAGGGAGGCTGAGGTTCGATCGCAGTGGTCGGAGCTGTTCGAGGTTTCTTATTCTACACCTCTCTAGGGAAATTTGGGGACAAATTTATTTAAGGGGGGTAGTTTTTAAGAACCCATATCTCCATTTCAGGTATTTTTTCCTTTTTGTGGGGATTTTGGAAAATTTAAGGTTTCTGGAAATTTTTGAAGTACACGCCGTGTAATTTCTGAGTACATGCCATATACACTTTTCCCGCTTGAAATTGTGTACTGGACATGTCCGGACCACACACGCGGTGTGTCAGGGTGATGTGGAGGACGATTTTGGCGGAGTAAATAAAAACCCACTACACGCTGTGCACTTTGAAAATACATGTTTTGTATGTTTCTTGTTTTTTTTTCACTAAACAAACTGGGGTCGTGACTCATCATTATAAACGTCTTCTTCTAGGTCTGGTTTGAATTAGAGATGTCGTACGACCACAAAACTTCTCCGGATTCCTGAGCCACTGTCCATTCTCCGATTCGAGCTCTGTTGATTGCATTGGAAGTGCAGCGGTGAGTTCTCCATTCTGGTTGTGCCTTGTTTTCCAATTCCTCCTCTCTATCAAGTTAGTGTAGGTTGAGCGTTCTGGACTTTTTCTCAGATCTATGATGTTCGGGGGAGAATCAAATGTCGTGGTTCAAGTAAATCGATCTCCTAGGATCATGGTAGCTGGTTTGTGCCTTACCATTCAAATTCACTGAGTTTTATGTGTGAATTTCCACCGATACCCAGGAACGAGGTATTACGTGTTTACCTCTTTGACCTTGTTGTTTTCCTGCCTTTATTTTATTCTTGTTGTTTACCTCTTTGTCTTGTTTACGACCTTTGGGTGTCATTTGCCTTTTGCAGCAACACCTATTTTAAATCCATGCAGTTATAGGTTGATGTGAAACTAATGAAATCCTTGTTGCCTTGTAGACTGTTTAGCTAAATAGATCTATAGGTGTACATTGGATAGCCAAGTAGCTCTATAGGTGTTCTTTGGCCTTATATCATTATTATGCACTGATTGGCACAGAGCTGAGAGAACCTGTTGCTATAGACTATAAGCGATAGACCGAGTGAGGTTCCCAGAGAGTCTTAGATATTATAGACAATAGTGGATGGGCTGAGTGAGCACCCAGTGAGTCTTGGAATTTATAGACTCCATGAGGGTAGACCAAATAAGCTTCATTAGAGAGTCTTACCTTGTTTGAATCTTTTTAAGAAACTTCCCAGTCTAGAGGAGGAATTGACCGAGTGTGATTCCTCAGAGAGATTGTGGTATACCTGAGGTATAGGAGGAATTGACCAAGATAGATTCCTCAGAGAGTCTCTAGACCTTGGGGCTACGATGGTTAGACCGCGCGATCTTCCTCAGAGAGTCCCTGACTACCGTAGACTATAAGGGGAGTTTACTGAGTGAGATTCCCCAGGGAGTCTCATAAATTCGTATGACCAAGCCAGAGGGGTTTCGCTAAGTGCACTGCCCAGAGGGTTGTGGTACTTCTTGGAACGGACTAAGGGGGATGGCTACGAGTTCTTACCAAAGGGTTCCCGACTTATTAGCTATTTGTTTCACTGCTGTTGATCGGTTGTGGATTGATTGCTACTATGTATCATCCTGTTACCTACTTGCTGTTTACTGTCTACTACTTGTAGATGTTGTTTACTTCTTATTGTACTTTTACCTTCTATATACTCACTGACTGTTAGGCACAGATCTTTGGGTGGTTGCCTACTGGGATTTTATCTCACAATGTGTTTGGGCCATTCTTTTGGGCCCAAGAAGATGATGGTGTTGTAGGTGTAGACAAGGGAAATCACCCTTCGACTTCTTGAACATGATTGCTTGGAGAATGAGAGCATGAGACCAAGCTCTGGCTTGTGAGTTTAAGGAGCTCTTTTCTTTTCTTGTGTACTTGTTTTGGTATTGTAGTGGTTTCCATCATTGTGACTAGTTTGGCTGCTTTCATAGTTATGTGTCATGCATTATTACATATATTCATTTGTGCTCCAGTTTTTTGATTTAGTCTTCTGCTCTTTATAATGTTGGTTATTACTTCTTCTGCTATTGCATGTTTATTTTTCTTCCACTGTGTACTCTGCCAATGAGGGTGTAGTTTCCCCACTATCACATCAAAGGTCCTCGCTGCTAGACGATAGCCTCTAGCATTTGGGGAAATGCGCTTGAGGCCATTTGACCAATCGGGTATGGGGCGCCTCTGGGTGGCTTCTAGAACTGGGACGTTGCTCATCCATAACACTATTATAACATAAATTTTCATTAGGATCCTCTAGAATATGGGAAGGCCTGATTGAGGTTATTTGGTGACCGATACGACTAATGTTTTTATAGTTAGTCAAGACTGGAGGATACAAAATATTAACAATAAACATTGTGTGACCTTTTTAGTATATCATATACCTGATTGAATAAATAGTTCAATGAATATATAAAGGTTGTCCATGATTATGATATATCAATTGGAGAAGTAACTTTAGAAGTATTAGTTAAAAGGAAATCATTTTTCAAATTTCATAAATATGGGGTGAACATATTCATTTTGTTATGAAGAAATATGGACTGACAAATCATTTAATTTATTATTGAGAATATAAAAACACCACGATAAATAAAATATATCTTTTAAATCACCTTTTTTATTTTTTTAACTAAACTGATTGTAATATTTTTTAGTAATTGAGCATCACTGAGCATATCTACAAATAAGGTTCAAGAAGTAGGATATAAAAAAGCAATAATTTCATGTAATGAATCCCTATTACAAATTTATAGTGATACTATTTAGATTTTCTAGTCCCCCAATATATTTACAAACATATTGAATAGATTCATGATATATTACATTTATTGGTTTTTTTATTCTTTATAGATGAAATTCTTATATATTACAAGAGAAATGAAGTGTTTGAGGAATGATTGAAGCATTATTAGAAGTCCCTTAGGAAATAGAATCATTATTCTATGTTCCTAAATTATGAAATATAGTTATAAAAATTTTCAGTCATGGTTTATATCATCTTACGAGGGGGTATCTCATTATATCCATCTAAGATATAGGTTATTGACCAATGGAAAAAATCATCCATAATAACTGAGATCCATAGTTTTTTTGGGATTCTTGGATATCATCAATTCTTTTTCAGAGATTTATGATGGTTTTATTATCCAATAAAAATTTTGGAACATAATGGAATCATTTTCCTATATACTGATTAATGTGATGATATTTTTAGGATATGGAAATAAGGTTGGTCAGTTTCCATGTTCGTAGACTACTCTATAATGTAGATTGGTGTGTGATCAACATTACTGTATTGAATGTTAAATTAGGATTCATAATCATGCATAATGACATGGTGGTATCTTATTTTTCATTATAAATGAAAATTAATGAAAAAACATACCCAACCCATGACTTGGAATTTTCCATAATAAATATTTTTTGGAAAATATAGAGGCATGGTCTTTATTGTGAAAGTGATTATATATATTGATCAGAAAAAATGATAGTTATTCATATATAAAGTGTAGAATTTTCAATAAATTTGATTATCTGATTTGATTAATGGGTATTAATCCTCAGTAAATAGGCAACTAGGGATGCCCAATTTTATGGTTGATGCACATAGTAAGAATGACCAAGGATGTTGGTAAATTATGAGGATTTAAATAGATCAAAAGTTTATTTATTTTCAGGTAATGGATCTTGAAATAAAAATGTAATAGTAATGATTATATCATTCATAGATAAATGTAGAATCATCCATCCATGTGAGGATTAATGCAGTGAAGATGAAGTATGAGGATATATAGAAGAAGGTGAAAAACTTTGTTGAGTTTAACTTTTATTTTGAAAGAATTATCAGGATTTCGATCAAAATATGATTCCTATCGATAATAGATCATAATAATTATCAATTAGATAAAGGTCATACATCATAATTATATGTTCATCCTTCATTTATAAAGATTTATATTTATCTAAAAGAGTGTCTGTGGAGGGAAAACATGAAACAAATTATTACAGAGTATGTATCATGATTTGTAGAACGATAGAATATTAAGTATGAAAGATATATGTCTAAGGAGATTTTAAAAATGTTTTCCTAGTACATTTTAAATTGTAAGAAATGATTATGTATTTCCTCATCAGAATCCCAAAAACATCTAATAAGAATAATGTTATTTTGTCTTTAGTATACTTCCATAAAAAGTCATCTCAATTATTTTCAATTATATAATATTTATCTCTTGAACATATTTCCATGTTAATCATTATTTAGATTATAATTTTTCTCTGAGTTTCATTTTATATTTTATCTTATCAGGATCAAAGTATCACCTTGATGTAGTAATGATGTATTCAATAATCTCAATATAGAGAGTTGAATTTTGGTAATTCATATCACCCTCAAATAGTTGATCTGTATAATAGGACCATTAAAACACTATAAGGAATTTTGAGATCATGCTCTATGAATTTTAATGTAGACTATGACCAATAAATTAATTTGGTTAAATTTTATTACAAGAATATATTTCACATAATAATTTATATAGATCCTTTTGAATCCCTATATGGTAAAAAAATATAAAATTCAACATTATAGGATGAATATGGATGAAGAAAGTTGTTTGGACATGATCTAGTAGAGTATGTGATAGGGAATATTTGAGAAATTAATCATAAAAAGATAGTAGATAAGATTTCATAGAAATGTTATGATTATAGTCAACAATGTGAACTATAATTCTATGTTTGTGAAAAGATATTTTAGAGAATATATAAATGGAAGAAGGTTTAGAATTTTAAATAAGGGAAATATAATACCTTTAAATATTAATCCCTTCAATACAATTAATCATATTAGGATAGTTATTTATCGCAGGGAACTCATACCGAACCACTATCATGTTCATGATGTGTTTAATATATCACATATTTTCAAGTAGATCAAGGATCCATCAATTGAACGTAAAATATGCCATTTCTCATTGGATTAGAATATTTTCAATAAAAATAATTATTTTAAATATTGTGTCATAGAGATAAGGTTTTACAGATAAACACTACTCACTATTTTATTGTTCATTAGAGGAATAATAAATTCTATGAAATTATATGGGAACATGATGATGTTATGAAAAATAGATATAAATTTTTTTTTAATGTTGGTGGTTGATTTTATAGTGATAAATTCATTATATGGTGGGTAAAATGTTACACCCTAAGATTATATATATTTTTATTTTCCATTGAAATAAACAAGAACTATTCAATGGATTGTTTACATGAATCCTCATGTTTAAATGGACTATGGTATATTTTTATGTTATAAACTGACTATTAAATTTAAAATATAAATAAGATTAACCAAATTTTAAAAAACCTGAAAAAGAGTTTTATATTATTCACTTTTATATATTAATTCTTAATAAATATGGACTCAATTTTCTATATTTCCATTTTATGATTTCAAATTTTTATTCATAGAAAATGGGTTTTATTCCATTTTGTGAGTATATATTACAATTAATATCTTCAAATAAAAATCTTTTTAAGTGTATATAATTTTTTAAAAAACATTTCCAAATTATCTTTAGATAATTTTATTTGGAAAGGTTATTTTTTGAGTGAATAATAAAAAAATACACATTTTATGGAAAATTTTACATTCCATTAATGTGTTAAAAAAGCATATTTTTATTGAATTTATTTTAAAAATTAATTAGTTTTTTATTAAAAAAATACTACCAATTTCATTGAAATCCATGGTATGAATAATTTTTAATTAAAAAATTGTATAAATATAAACAGATTTTTTTGGTAAACTATTTTTCAACTAGTTTGTGAGTTTATTTCAAAATTAATTTATTCAGATAATAGAAATTTATATGAAAAAATAATATACTTATTTGGAATCATAATTTAATTTTTTTTAATAGGCCACTACATATTGGGTCAGTATTTTTAGTAAAAAAAGTTACATTATTCCGATAGTTAATGTTAAAATTGTTTTATCATGTGGGGTGGGGCTATTTAACCATGAGATAAGTGTATGAACTCCTATTAAACAAAAGAAATTACATTTTATATATATATTTATACACTATATCATCTAAATTATAATTTTCATCATTCAGAATCATTTTACTTGTGTACAAAATTATTTTATTTTATTCATTTATGAAATTCCAGGTGTCTTTTCTCCCCTACATATAAAATGACACACCCTATCCTTTATTCCTCAAATCAAAATAACCACATAACATAGTCAATAAATTTTGAAATCCAATAATAAAAACCCTAAAAAACTTATATATGTCAATTTTTACTTATTATATCATCCTTTTATAGTATATGGTGCTATCCAAAGGGAGGTTTCTCAATGTTGATGTACAAATTTTTTTCTAGATTTTTCAATTGTGCTTAATCTTGCACCTATTCTAAACCAATTATATATATATCATTACATTATTAATATTACATAATAAAAATAATTATTTGCTATTATGATTATAAAACATCCTTTTACCACAATTTTTCAATCATTTGGGAGATGAAATAATTATTTGTGCATACGTGTGAACTACCTCCTCCACATTGAGATATGGTTCATTTTCAGTTACTCTCATTCATGGTTGGTTATGATGATGGATACAATGATTATATATGATATTTTTTACATAATTGTACTTATTTTATAAATATATATTATATACCATCTTACCTTCCCATCAAATTTTAAGCTATAACTCGTCTCGAGCTTTTGGGTGAATTAGCACCTTCTTGATGTGATATTATTCGTATTTCCTTTCTATATTAAATGGACTGTAATAGGTAAATAATTAACATATTTATATAATTTTAATGGTATAATAATTATTAAATAATGGTTTATTAGAATTTATATTTACTTCATTCCATCCGTAAAATAATTGAAAACATCACCAATGCGTATGTATGGACTATTATCTCCATGTAGTGATGTAAATTTTTTTTCAACACCGATTTAAATGAATTTAAATAAAAGTGTTTATATTGATAAAATAATTTATATAGAACATGATTAATAATGTTTTTAGGAATAAATATTTTTTAAAATTTGTGGAACATACCCATTAATGTATCATCGTAATATTTTATTAATAAAATACTATTTTCAATAGAATACATGATACACCAAATAATGCCTGAATGAATTACATAATATTATATAATATGGTATTTATCACATAACCGTTAGAATGGGGGTAAAAATAGTATTAACTGAATTACAAAAATATTATAAACACATGTATACATAATTTAATATTTGTTGACCTATTAATTGTAAATGAAAATGAAACCCTATATAAAATTTACAGAATTATTTTCTTAAAAACTATTTGACGGAATATAGGTGTGTTTGTATAAATAATCACTATTTTG
This sequence comes from Viscum album, assembly GCA_963277665.1. Classification (NCBI taxonomy): domain Eukaryota; kingdom Viridiplantae; phylum Streptophyta; class Magnoliopsida; order Santalales; family Viscaceae; genus Viscum; species Viscum album. The sequence continues at coordinate 587,958,069 of OY728122.1, read as the reverse complement.
GATTATATTAATGATATATATATACACACATTATCAATTTAACTTTAAAAAATTAATTTTTATATTTTATCGACATGATATTGGAATCAATTCAGTTATATAGATAAAAAGGAGTATTTTAAAAAAATAAATGGTTTCCACCTTTTGATAGTGCACTGGTTTGAAATATAATGTTTCAAATTTTTATAAAACCTGTTTTTAAATATGTTCTTATAATTTTAAACTAATGTATCAAAATTTTCATTCATTTTATTTTTGGTATTTTTTTTATGTTTCATGTTTTGATGAATGTTGAAAAAACACCGTATTTAATTTCAAAACTAATTTTTCATAAAATTTATTTATAGTGCTATTGGTTTTATTTTTTTTAATTATAATTAATTAATGTTTAATCATTTATTCTAATGTATATAATTATAATCAATCTCTCATTGAAAATGGATATACAAACATTGTGAACTTTTGAATATTTATATTTTAAAAACATTTTTCCTATATCTATCAATATGACTAATTTTAATTTTTTTTCCAATTATGTGTTTTTAATATAAAAATATTGATTCCATATTATAAGTCATAATTATAAAATTATATAAATGGTTCTCTATTATTATTTTTTCATTATTAATATTAAATTTAGTAATTTTTATTAACATCGATAAATGTAATTCAGGTAATTATGTGTAAAATAATATTATAAAATAGTATAAAATTTCAATAACAATTGAAAAAAATTAATTTCATGAGTTATTTCTAACATAAATATTCATTTAGGTGATTTTATGTCCACATGAATACACATGGAGTACCTTAACCATTTTATAGTATTTTATTCAACGAAAAGTCAACTCTCTCACATATTTGTTTTTAACAAGTAAAATATTTTTAGAAAGAGTATACATTAGATATTTCTTAAAATATAAATGTTATTATAAAGATAATATGTTTATTTTCATCATGGTAATTTATTTATTATTTTTGGGAAAAAAATTATTAAATAAAATGGTGACACAATGATGATGTAATTATTTTATTATTTGATGATTCAAATGAATGATATTAAAAATAATAAAATAACTGTAATGTTAAATGATTTATGTAGTACATGAATATTATGGATTATATAACATTTTATAGATCAGTTAAAATTTTCTTTCTCGAATACATAAAATTTTAATGTATTTTGAAAAAAATAAAATTAGGAATTGTGACCAAATTTTCCTTAAAGATATTTTAAAAATAATAATCATTTATGAAATGATAAAAAATTAATAAAAAACAAATACTTTTTAGGATTACTAAAATGTAAAAAATCACTCATTAATTTTCTTTGCTAATTATATGGTAATTATATTATCCCACGAAATGTAAATTACAAGATAACACATATAGAGTTAAATGGATAAAATAAGGGTTAACACAAAAATATTAATATAAAAAACCTATATTATTCTAATTAGATGAATATATTTTGACCCATATTCCCCAAAGATTCAAATTAATTCAATTATTCACCACATTATATAATAAAATTGCTTATATTAATTTAATACATTGAATAATTCCTACAGTGACCCTCCCCTCTCTTATAAAATGGAAGTAGTTATTATCATTTATTGACTCTTAAAAACCTTTTGTGATTGGCAAAGATATTCCCCCTAAATCCTTATTAGAATCCATAAACCCATTCTGGAGTCCTTATTTTATTAATAACATTATCTATAGAGGTTTTATGTTTTCAATCAATGGAGATCATCTGAAGAGGAGGTATCATTATTCATTTAGTTTTTCTATTTTATTTATTCTTCAAAAAAATTATGATATTATTAATTCATGATTAAATAATAACAAAAATATATTAAATATAATTTTATTTTACAATGTTAATATAAAAAATCTAAATCTCTCTTTACTTCCATCAACTTAGAAAATAATTAATCGTTTGTGCCTATGTGGGAACTATCACGTCCACGAAGAGATATAAATATTTCTCAATACCATCACTCCATGCTAGTTATGATGATGGAATTAGTGTTTATCTATGATATTAATGAAATATATATAATTATAATATAATAATACATATATTTTTTTCTCACATCCATGAACATAAAAATGATAACATTATTGATGCGCATGTGTGAACTTTAACCTCCATGAAGTGATGTGATTAATTTTTAAGACCACATCACAGGGATTAAATTTTTGAGTATATAAAAAATTTTAACATGAGATTTATTTTATATTGATAATCTTGAAAGATAAAATTATACTTAACTTATTTCTCAGATCATAATTGAAAAATAGTAATGTTACTCTTGCGTACGTATATCTCATCGTCTCCATGATTATAATGTTTTCCATTTTTCATAATCACAAGAAAATGAATTTATTTAAATGTGTAATTGATATATAATAGTGATTATTATTTAATTAATATTATTCAAGATATGATTGAATTATGAAATCATTTTTTATTTACATCATATCTATTTCATTTTGGACTCATGTAATGAATATAGTGAAAATGTCTGTCATGAACTTAAGTAATTATATAATTTCTAAAACATGATAAAAAAGTTATATAAAAGGAATAACAAACATTAGAAAGGTTATAAATAAAATAAATAACTAATATAATTAAATTATTCAATATTTTTATGATTTTAAATGATGATTCAGACTCAAGATAAGAGACGTTAATTTAAAACCCAGTTTTAATGATATTTTTCATAAATATTTTTGAAAGATAAAATGAATGTTTTTAACAGATTTCTCATTAATTTTATTTCTATCCTTAATTGAGAATTTATTTTTTATTATTAATTTATGTATTTACATCTTATTTACAAATTAATTTTTTCCATTTAAGATGTAGTAGGTTTGTAAGAATGAAATGTGATTTCAAAGTGGAAAATGTTTTTTTCCATTGTTATAATTTTATCTGTTATGATTATGTTATAGTTAATAATATTATTTTATGAGTATAGATGGTATCATAATAAACTGAGGGAGGGTGAGTCTATGACAGCTCCATGATGGATTGGGTTATAAGATGTATTTAACCATTTGGGTTTCCCGTAATAGATTAAAGGAATATACTATAGTGGGTATTCCCAATGAAACCATGAAGGTAAATCTTTATGTAGTCATGAAAGAAAAATTAAGAGTGAAATTGAATTAATTATAAATTATATCATTATGATTTAGGTTTTATATTTATCCATATAGTAATATTATGATTTCATGACATATGCTAAAGAGCTTTTGTTTAAGGGATGAAACATATAACTTTATGGAAATGTTTTATCGTGTTTAATGTATTCCTAGACAAATAGATTCTTTATATGATTTTATGTCCCTTACTAGGATTTTTGTGATAATTCTATATTTTTTTAAATAAAATAATGGTGTAGGGATGGGTAAGGGAAAGTATTTAGTGAAGATGAATGTTATAAAAAAATTCATGAAAAATAAATGATTTTTTGTTTTAAATTTTTTATATTACTAATTTAATATACACTATTTTAGTAGTACCCCTGTGAATTTAAGTGGAATGTTATGTATGAATGATGAACAAATTTTATAAAACTATAACCTTATAAATAACCTAAATGCGAAAAAAGTAATTTATCCAATTAATCAGAATAATATTTAATATTTATGGTCAAGTCCTTATAATTAGTAAAAAAATACATGGGAAATAGATTCTTTTTAATTAGAATGTCCATTTTAATTAAGAATAATTATTAATAGGATAGTTTTAAATTATAAGGGAATATTATAAATTATTTTATGCATGAATATATTATATAATTTTTATATAAAAATCAATATTTATTAAATAGGGGTTTGACTGTCTATAAAAATAGATGACACTTGAAGTAAGGTGATAATGATATAATCCCTTTTTCTCTAGATTTTCAATTCGATATACTCTTTTCAAGTATATATATGGATCACAATCATTATTAAAAATTTTTTTCCCCTATGTTGATTCCAGTTATATTCATTTGACATTTCTATTTTTCTCATTTTTCATGCTTAAAAGGATTGATTAAGTGTTTTTAAGAATAACTGACTTTATTTCCTCTTTGGTTTGAAAACTATTTATTCCAAAACCATATTAATTTTAAAATTATTTCATCAATTTTTTAATTATTCTCTAGTGATTTATTGGATTCATTATTACTAATTTTATATTTTCTATTAAAAAATAAAATAGATATTTCTTGTTTTTCAAATGAGGAAACTTTTACCAAATGTGTGAATTTAATTTTATTAATGATTACAACATGAATATAATTTACAGAAATTATAAACTATAAATGATTTAAATATTTTCTTACATGTATCCATAATTTTTTCAAATTAATTGTTTTGATTAATATTATTGAATTTTATTATTTTAAATATTTGAATAAAAAATAATGTGGTATTTTCCCCATTAAATAATCCAGTAATAGAATTTTTTGTTCTATCATAATATCACTTGATATTACTTATAATTTTCTAATGATATTTTTCAATGATAGAGTAATTATTCATTATCATGATTGTTTATTATTATAATGTTGATTTGATAATGAACCGCATTTTGTTATCATCATTTATGATATAATGATATAATAAATCTTATATAATGTTGTGTCATAATTATGAATAGTCAATGATTTTGAGAAGGTTGGGTCTTTTATAGTCTATTAATTCATTCATTAAGGTTATATTTACATTTTTTTATATGATGATGATATCCCTTGAAGTTATTTTGAAAATATTTATACACAAGTTTATGTGTTATCAAGATTTCCACTTTATGTGATCCCGTGATTATGCATATGCATGATTGTGAATGAAAATCACCATATTTTGATATATCTGTATGATATATTTATAGATATTAATAGAATATTATGTTTTCCTATGATTGTGATGAGAAATGTTTATAAAATTGTGATTTCCTACTATTGTGTTCCCACATGAGTATGTTATAACTCCGAAATGATGATTATTTATTTAACAATACTATTGATGATGATTAGGAATATGAGTTAATTTTATATTTTATTATATAATATTTTTCCAGAATTAATATTTTAAATTGATAACATTCACTTAATAATTTTATCTTATATTTATTATTATATTATGACCCAATATGATTGATATATATCATGATTACCTGTAACGAGCCTCTGAGCCCACCCTTTTTTAGGATCTCCTTCCCTATATTATGATGTAACTATCCATTATTTATTTTTTATAATGATACCCTCTATAAATAAATATTTCTAATATAATAAATATTGTACTTTATTGATCATATTATTCACATAGTCCTCAATTACACTAAACCATTATAGTTTGTTGTCATTTTTATTTGGGATAAATATTGTTTATTCATAACAAAATGTAATGTATATTTATATTATGCTTCGGTAATTATACGGATCCACCCATTATGCAGTTATAAAAACATAGTTCCATATCCACCAAGAATACATTGACATGGGATTTAGGCATGATCCACACATTATACAATAATAATTCCCTAGTGGATGATCCACCCTCAAGCCATGCCTCGGTAAATAGTATGTAATTGATATATAATATACTAAGGGACCCTAACATAATATCCCTGAATGTAAAGAATGTGATGTTTATTGTCCTTTCACTAGAATAACAATAATATATAGGATCCAAATCTATGTATTCCCAACCATCATCAATATCTGGAACCTTGGAATGTGTCAATGGAATTCAAAACTATCATGACCAGCCCAAGAGAGTTTATAAACGAGTCCAAGAGTGTGTATGAAAACAAGAATTGGTGTATATATAGATATGCACTCACAAAATTTGTTTTTATGTAACTAAAATTTTAGGAAACACACTATTGGAATCTGAAAAATACAGTAATAATTATTCATAGCCATAATTGTCTCTAATAATTGATCGACATTTTTTGGATTCAATTATGATCATCAATACCCATTCTCAAGAACACCCTATAACATTAAAAACAAGATAAAAAAGAACTATATATGAGTAACTCAGTCCAAATATAATTAGGAACCCTTATAAGGGTCCCCCAATCTAAATGACATCATCCAAGTCAACATAAGTGACATTGATTATATAACATTCCATGAAATTTTCACTGTCACATCAAATACACCTATGTATCCTAAAATGATCTCTTTTGTGATTTGTTGTAATATCCCATGTAAGTAATGAATAATATATATTTTTATCTATGTCTATTAATGATTAATATAGTGTTTTATAAGCTTAAAATGAAAATAAATACAATCTTATACATGGAATACACTAATATTCTTAAAAGAATGTTTTACTTCTTTTTAATGGAAAACCATTTTTAAATCTATATTTTGAAAATTTTTAAGCTATGTTTGTCAAAATAAAATTATTCTTTATGATTGGTACATCAAAATTTACTTTGTGTGAATTTTTTGTATTTTTCAGACAATGATCATTTTTTAATGAATAGTGAAAATTACTGCATTTTACATCAAAACTTCTTTTTAATATAATTTATTTATATGATTAGATTATCTTTTGAATTATTTTTGAAGTGAAATTAGAATATATTTTTACCATTTAATCCAATTGTGTTCATTGGAATCAATTTCAATTTGAAATTGGACTTAAACCGGTGTCAATCTTTTGATACTTATTGTTTCATAAAAACACGCTATTTGTCATGACAACGGGAATTAATTATTAAATTAATTAATGGGACTTATATGTTTTGAATTTTGTAAAATAGAATTCATTTTTTAATTCGGAATATCAAATATAGCTTAGGGTTAATTTTTTGTATTTTTCTGAAAAACATCAATTTTTGATGAATTGTGAAACCACTAAGTTGTACTTATAAAAAACTTATTTTTCGTTTAAATGAAATTTTACCACTTCTATGTTTTGAATTTCAAAAATCTGACATACATGGTTGTCATTAAGAAGTTAAATGTGGTTCAAAGAGATTAAAATAATTTTTTGGTGAATAGTGACTCTTAAGTTCTTAATCGTGATTAGAGGTAATTAGTGTAGTTTAAGGTAAAGATAATGCTTTAATAAAATGAGATGAGCTTGAAACATGTCCTACCCTCATTTTTTGTGTCATGGCCGACCAAGAAAATCCATGGGTCATCTTGGGGACCCCATGGAGCCACATTGGTTGGGAAATGACAGAAATAACTTTTAATTTAATGTAAAAGTAAAAATGACACAAACATGAGATGTTTTACTAAAACAATTTTTACATTTGGATATAAAGATCAGATTTTTTATTATAAATATTCATTGGAAATATAAAATGATTTCCTACATCATAGTATTTTTTTATAATTTTTATACTTTAAATAAATTAAATTATTTATGACATCATGATGATGCAGCGATGACCTCATTATTTAGCGATTTAAATAAAATGGAATGATAATGTAAAATCTAAGACATAACCATGGAAAAAACCTATTTGATGGGTGGATTTCGAACCCTTATCACCTTATCCTCGAAACACATCAATGTGGGACCTCTTAAATCCGAATACCATTTTAAAATAATGTGACTTTTCTTTACCTTCCAAGAGTGCCCCTCCTCTCCTCTTATAAAAGGCCCCCGCCTCTACCTCCTTACCCCCACTTCCAAAGCCTTTGGCTCTGCCAAACCCTTCCCATTTTGTCTCTCCACATCCCTCTATTACTCCTTGAAGCCTCACTTTGGGCATAAGTCTTCCCAAGTAAGCCTTTGAGCTCAAACCAAAGGTCATTACCCGATTTTAAGGTAATGTCTTCACTTGAGTTCTTTTGTTTTATTTTTCTTCTCCAACCCCCTAAACTCTATTTATTCATTTATTTTGTAACAACACCAGTATATTACATATACTAGGATGTTTTTATAAGAAGGATTCTAGCTACACTTACACACACCTACATATAATGGTTAATGAACATACTGTTTCCGTGGATGGTGAATTTCTACCTCCCGATACGATGATTGATCAACATTATTTTAACACCTTTAAAGGTAGACATTAAGATGAAACTATATTTATATATGATATATAGTATGTTTATGTTTTTTTAAGCTTCTTTATTTTTCATTTTGGGCATACCTTTATGGTTTCCATTATGGGTAAACGTGATATCTTCATTTTAGGAAGTACAGACTACAACCCCCTCAAAGTGATTTGATTCTTTAATACCATATGTGGGACGCATAAAGGATGGAGTTATGATATTATATATGATATTAATATAGAATTATAATATACCTTTATATCATTATGATTACATTTCATAAAATACGAAATAGAAATGGAATCAGCGTTCATGCGTACGTACGGCTTACCGTCTCCATGAACGGTGCATTTCATTTCTTACAACTAAATGTTATATAATATTATAAATTCATGCACGTACTATATATATATGATATATATGATATCTACATCATGAATACCATTCTAGATATAATGGATACATGAAAAAATTGTAATTATAAGGGGTTTATTTTTGACTCAAGTACCAATGATCGTTAAAACGACCGTTATTTACTTAAATAATTACATTGTGTTCATGACATGGAAATAAGTGATATAAAAGGAATAGTGAAATTAAAAAAGGTTCTTAAACAAGTATAAATTAACTCAAGTTTATTATTCAGAAGATTAATGAACGACCGAGTCAAGTCAGACCCGAGGTATGGGACTTCGTCTCAATCTCCTTTCATTGAGGCATATTTTGTTTTATACACAACCTTCTTTTATATGGTGTATAAACCCCTTTGACATTTACGTTTATCCAAAAGGAATATTTTTTATACGAAGCATTTTACTAAACGGAAAAAGGGAATGTTTTTGTCGTACGTATGAGGTGACAACGACTTCTCCGCCGCCGTGACCATTATTTGAGTTTCAGCTTCCTCTACAAGCCATACCTTATTAAAAATAAAAATAAATAACATGTTTTACTTTTCATTTATTTTGGTATTGAAAATTGTTTTGATAATGTTTTTATATCAATGTGTTGTATTGATATCTTGTGATTGAAAGGTGGAAATGTTATGTTTCCTTTATGCATGTTTTATGTGATGCGATTATGTTGAGGTTCTTGGGTATTATTTTGTAGACGGGTGGTTCCGTGATAAACTAAGGGTAGGTGAGCCCGATATAGCTCTCCAATGCATTGGGTAACGCGAAGGAGTGAAACGTTAAGGTTTCTACGAAGAGATTTATGGAATATACTGTGATGGGTATTCCAAACGTAACCAAGAGGGTTACTCCCTATGTAAGAATGTTATGAATACCTCAAGTTATGTTTATGTCTTATGATTTCTATGATTTATTCATAATTTGATGAGGTATGTTAAAGTGCTTATGTTTTATGGGTAAAGTATGATTTCATTCTTATGTATATATGAACTTCTTTTTCCTTTCCATATTTTTATAACCTATACTGAGCTTTTTATGCTCATCTCAAGTTTTTTTAAAAATGTGTTTCACAGGTCAGGGGAAAGGTACGTGATATGATGATAGTGTCAAGGAAGTGTCAAGAATGAATAAATGATTTATTTTAAATATGTTTCAATTGATGTGAAAAAATAATACTATCATTATGTAACCACTTTGTTTATATGTGGAATGTAATTCATGTTTTATGATCTAATTCTCTAAAACTCTAAACCTGAAAATATCCTCAATGTGTAATCTTGAAATAACTCAATATTAAGTAAGGTTTAAGGTTGGGGCCTTATAGTTGGAATCAAATGTCGGTTTATATAACTTTAGGAGTTATAATTCTATTAAATGATTATCAATAAATATTTTTTATGGTCAAATTGAAGTGATATAGTATTAGTTGACTACCATGTTGCTTCATCTAAGACATGTTTGTTCAGAATGGTTTTTCGTAGAGGAAACATGGAAGCAGTGCTAGGAAGGCATACAGAAGGAAATAACCTTCCGAATCAGCATCCTGAGATGGTCGGAATTGGAACTGAAAATTTTGTTGCATTAATGGAGCAGTTGACTCAAGAGATAAATGGTGGTGGTATCCATGCACGAGATCATCCAGATCAACCGCTGAGGAACATGTCAGTGGTGGAACATTTCATTAGGCAACATCCCCCATCATTCAGAGGATCATTTGACCATGTTCTATCTGAAGGTTGGGTTAAAGCAGTAGAAAAGATTTTAAATGTCATGGGGTGTTCAGACAATCAAAATGATAGTCTTGCTATTTACCGTTTGGAGGGTGAAGAAGATCTGTGCTGGTCGATGATTAAAAATATCAGGGATGCCGATGAGATTGATGCTCTCGACTGGGATGAATTCAAAGGTATGTTTCTTGAGAGGTATTTTCCGAAGGCTGTTCGACTTAGAATGGAAAAGCAATTCTTGGAATTGAGGCATGAGGAAGAATTAGTGGCTCCCTATGAAGAAAGGTTCACTCGATTGGCAAGGTATGCTCCAAATTTTATCCAATACCATGATAGTAAAATCAATAATTTTTACTTAGGATTAAAGCCAAATTATCGAAGGGAATTAGCTTCTCGTGAGTTTAAAAGTTATGAAAAGCTTGTTTGATGTGCTGAGAAGGTGGAAATTGAGTTTGTCGATGACCAAGTGTTCTATAACAACAAACAAGAGAAGAGACCAAGGTGGCAGGAGAAAGGTAATAATTATTCAAAAAAGTCTGCCGGTAAGAAATCTAAGTTTCCAGTTTGTGATAAATGTGGGAAAAGGCATGCTGGGGAATGTCTTCTGAATTCTGGAAAGTGATACCAATGCGGTAAGATGAGACATAAGGCTCGTGATTGCACTGTAAAAGATCAGGGTGATGATAAGACCAAATTTGATTTACAGTTAGTGAAATGTTATAAGTGCAATGATATGGGTCACTATGCAAACGAGTGTCCGACAAAGAGCTTGGGTGATAGGAAGCAGTTAGACTACAAGAAGAAAGGGGTGGTGAAATCCTTTGCAACTACTTCAGCAGATGTCGGGACATCAAATGAAGTTGTATCAGGTACTTTGTTTGTTTTTTCAAATTATGCCAGTGTGTTGTTTGATTCGGGGACAACACATTCATTCATCTTTGAAACCTTTTCTAGTAAAATGGGAATACCATCTCAATAAATGACTCCTGAACTTTTGGTAAAAACACCTTGGGGAAATGTTGAGGCAAAAAGAATTTATAAGAATCCTTCTATCCTTATATGTGGAAAGAACCTACTTGCAAACCTTATTGTTCCACCTCTAGTAGAGTATGATGTTATCCTGGGTATGGATTGTCTCTCTATTTACCATGCTAAGATTGACTGTAGAGATAAATAAGTTTCTTTTCAGAAAGACTTTCAGTTTGTGTGCAAGAATGGACCCTTACTGTTGATAACTTATCAGGAGGCCAAGAAACTTGTAAAAGATTAAAATGAATGTTACCTTGCACACATCGTTGAAAATAAAGGAACTGTTCAGATTAATGGTGTGCCAGTGGAAAATGAGTATCCTGATCTTTTTCCTAATGAGTTTCCTAGAATAATACCATATCGGGAAGTTGAGTTTATTTTTGACTTAGTTCCTGATGCTAAGACAATTTCAAAAGCCCCTTATTGAATGGCTCAAATTGAACTTTTAGAGTTGAAGGAGCAATTGAAAGATTTATTAGAGAAATGTTTCATTCGACCTAGCATGTCACCATGGGGTGCCCCTGTTGTATTTGTTGAAAAGAAAGATGGATCTATGAGACTTGGCATTGATTATAGAGCCTTGAATAACATCACTGTTAAGAACAAATATCCTTTGCCTCATATCGATGATTTGTTTGATCAGCTCCAGGGAGCTCAGTTTTTTTCAAAGATTGACCTGAGATCGGTGTACCATCAGCTGAAGGTAAAGGAAGCAGATTTTCCGAAGACCATGTTCCGAACAAGATATGGCCATTATAAATTTTTAGTAATTCCTTTTGGGATAACCAGTGAACCTGCTGTATTCATGGACTTAATGAATAGAATTTTCCATGAGTTCTTGGATAAGTTTGTGCTGGTTTTCATTGATGATATTTTGGTGTTTTCTAAATGTAAAGAGGAGCATAAAAGACATTTAAGGGTTATCTTGCAAACCTTAAACGAAAAGAATCTGTATGGAAAATTCAGAAAGTGTGAGTTTTGGTTGCAAAAAATTTCTTTCCTTGGTCATATTGTTTCTAAATATGGGATAATTGTTGATCCTGCATAAACAAAAGTTGTTGAAGAATGGCCAAGACCCACAAATGTTACTGAGATTCGTAGCTTCCTTGGTTTGGCAGGCTATTACCGAAGGTTTGATAGAACTTTTTCACGGTTATCTAGTCCAATGACTAAGCTAACTCGGAAGGGTGTAATGTTTATCTGGACAAAATAATGTGATGATTGTTTTCAGGAATTGAAAAGAAGATTGGTGAATGCTCCCGTTTTGGCACTACCTTCTAGGAATGGTGAGTTTGTTATATACAATGATGCTTCATTGAAAGGACTTGGTTGCGTCCTAATGCAAAATGATCAGGTAATTGCTTATGCTTCACGACATTTGAAAACTCATGAGGTAAATTAACCTACACATGATTTGGAATTAGCTGCTGTTGTTTTCTCTTTCAAAATTTGGAGGCATCATTTTTATGGAGTAAAGTGTAAAATATATACTGATCACAAAAGTTTAAAGTATATATTCACTCAGAAAGAGTTAAACATGAGACAGAGGAGATGACTGGAATTAATCAAGGATTATGATTGTAAAATTCATTACCATCCAGGAAAATAAAATAAAGTGGCTGATGATTTGATTCGAAAAAGTAATGCTTCATTAGGAATTTTGTGTTTGGAACGTGATCCTTTGTTTAAGGATTTTTTGAACTTTGGCATAGAAGTTGTTGGTGCAGGAAGTTCTTCTGTTTTGTTTCAGGTATCAGTGAGGTCATCTCTATCAGATAGAATCAAGCAAGCACATACGCAAGACAGTGAATTGTAGAAAAAGGTAGAGCTGGTTCAGAAAGGTAAGTTTCCTGAATTCAACATTGATAATGATTGCGTTTTGAGATTTTGGAAGATATTGTGTGTGCCTTGTGATTCACAGTTGAAGAGAGAGTTGTTATGTGAAGCTCATAGTTCTCTGTTTTCAGTTCATCCGGATAGTACTAAGATGTACAGAGATCTGCGAGAGTATTACTGGTGGGATGGAATGAAAAGAGATACTGCTGATTTTACTGTGATGTGTTTGACATGTCAATAGGTTAATGCAGAGCGGCAGTTACCATAAGGGATGCTTCAGCCTTTACCAGTGCCAAAGTGGAAATGGGAGAATATATACATGGACTTTGTTGTGGGATTACCGAAGACATCAAGAGGTAATAATGCAATATGGGTTATTATTGATCGCTTGACTAAATCTGCTCATTTCCTTGCTATACGAGATACTTTTTCCCTAGATCATGTTTCCCATTTGTATCTTAAAGAGATAGTCAGGTTACATGGAGTTCCCCTCTCCATTGTATATGATCGTGATCCAAGGTTTACTTCTAACTTTTGAAAAGGCCTTCAGAAGTCGTTGGGTACTGAATTGAATTTTAGTACAACTTTTCATCCTCAATCATATGTTTAGTCAGAACGAACAATTCAGACATTGGAGGATATGCTATGTTCTTTCTCTATGGATTATAAGGGAAGTTGGGACCAACATCATTCTTTGGTTGAATTTTCATATAATAACAGTTTTCATTCCAGTATACAGATGGCACCATTTTAGGAATTATATGGGAAGCGGTGTCGAACTCCAGCTTTCTGGGATGAAGTGGGTGAAAGGAAGTTGATGGGACCAGAATTGGTAGAAGAGATGGTATAAAAATTTCAGCTGATTCAGAAGCAAATGTGAATAGCTCAGAGCAGGCAGAAGAGTAATGCGGATAACCGGAGGAAGGATCTATCATTCGAGGTAGGTGATCATGTTTTTCTCAAGGTTTCTCCTTGGAAAAGTGTGATGAGATTTGGTAAGAAAGGAAAGCTGAGTCCAAGGTTTATTGGACCATATGAAATTCTGGAGATAGGTGGATCAGTTGCGTACCGGGTGGCTTTACCTCCGATTTTATCTCAGGTACACAATGTTTTTCATGTTTCGATACTGAGAAAGTATATGCCAGATCCATTTCATGTTTTGAGTCCAGAGGTAGTTCAGTTGGAAGAGAACCTATATTATGAGGAACAACCGGTCCAGATTCTTGACCACAAGGAGCAAGTGTTACAGAATAAGGTGATTAATCTTGTAAAGGTTTTTTGGAAAAACCACATGATGGAAGAGGCAACATGGTAATCTGAAAATGCAATGAGGGATAAGTACCCCCATTTATTCGATAAGTAAATAAATTGCGGGGAAGAAATTTTCAAAAAGGGGGAAGGATGTAACATCCCATGTATGTAATGGATAATAGATATTTTTATCTATGTCAATTTATGATTAATATAGTGTTTTAGAGGCTTAAAATGAAAATAAATACAATCTTATGCATGGAATACACTAATATTCTTAAAAGATTGTTTTACTGCCTTTTGATGGGAAACCATTTTTAAATCTATCTTTTGACAATTTTATAATCTATGTTTGTCAAAATAAACTTATTATTTATGATTGGGACATCAAAATTTACTTTTTGTGATTTTTGGGTATTTTTCAGACAATGTTTATTTTTTAATGAATAGTGAAAAATACTGCATTTTACATCAAAACCGCTTTTTAATCTAATTTATTTATATGATTAAATTATCATTTGAATTTGTATTGAAGTGAAATTAGAATATATTTTAACCATTTAATCCAATGGTGTTCATTGGAATCATTTTCACTTTGAAATTGGACTTAAACTGGTGTCAATCTTTTGATACTTATTGTTTCATAAGAACACGATATTTGTCATGACATCGGGAATTAATTATTAAATTAATTAATGTGACTTATATGATTTGAATTTTTTAAAATACACTTCATATTTGAATTCGGAATATCAAATATATCTTAGGGTGAATTTTTGGTATTCTTCTTAAAAACATCAATTTTTGATGAATAGTGAAACCACTAAGTGGTACTTATAAAAAACTGATTTTTCGTTTAAATGAATTTTTACCACTTCTGTGTTTTGAATTTCAAAAATTTGACATAAATGTTTGTCATTAAGAAGAAAAATGTGGTTCAATGAGATTAAAAGAATTTTTTGGTGAATAGTAACTCTTACTTTCTTAATTGTTATTAGAGGTAATTAGAGTAGTTTATGGTAAAAATAATGCTTTAATAAAATGAGATGAGCTTGACACATGTCTTACACTCATTGGATGTGTCATGGCCGACCAAGACAATAAATGGGTCAACATGGGGACCCCATGGAGCCACTTTGTTTGGGAAATGACATAAATAACTTTTTATTTATTGTAAAAGTAAAAATGACACAATCATGAGATGTTTTACTAAAAAAATTTTTACATGGGGTTATAAAGATCGGATTTTTTATTATAAATAGTCATTGGAAAGCTGAAAATCATTCCTACATCGTAGTATTTTTTTTATAAAATATAGACTTTAAATAAATTAAATTATTTATGACATCATGATGATGCAGCGATGACCTCATTATTTAGCGATTTAAATAAAATGGAATGATAATGTAAAATCTAAGCCCTAAACATGGAAAAAACCTATTGGATGGGTGGCTTTAGAACCCTTATCACATTATCCTCGAAACAAATCAATGTGGGACCTCTTAAATCCGAATACCATTTTAAAATAAAGTGAATTTTCTTTACCTTCCAAGAGTGCCCCTCCTATTCTCTTATAAAAGGCCCCCATCTCTACCTCCTTACCCCCACATCCAAAGCCTTTGTCTCTGACAACCCCTTCCCATTTTGTCTCTCCACATCTCTCTCTTACTCCTTAAAGCCTAACATTGGGCAGAAGTCTTCCCAAGGAAGCCTTTGAGCTCAAACCAAAGGGAGTTACCCGATTTTAAGGTAATGTCTTCACTTTTGTTCTTTTGTTTTATTTTTCTTCTCCAACCCCCTAAGCTATTTTTATTCATTTATTTTTTTAAAAACACAAGTATATTCCATATACTAGTACGTTGTTAGAAGATGGATTCGATCTACACATACACACACCTACATATAATGGTTAAAGAACATACTGTTTCCGTGGATGGCGAATTTCTGCCTCCCGAAACGATGATTGTTCAACATTATTTTAACACCTTCAATGGTGGCCATTAAGATGAAAATATACTTATATATGATATATAATATGTTTATGTTTTCTTTAAACTTCTTTATTTTTCATTTTGGGAATACCTTTATGGATTCCATTATGGGTAAACGCGATATCTTCATTTAAGGAAGTGCAGACTACAGCACCTTCAAAGTGATTTGATTCGTTAATACCATATGTGGGACGCATAGAGGATGGAGTTATGATATTATATATTATATTACACTGGAATTATAATATACCTTTATATCATTATGATTATATTTCATAAAATATGAAATATAAATGGAAGCAGCGTTCATGCATACGTACGGCTTACCGTCTCCATGAACGGTGCATTTCATTTCTTACATCTAAATGTTATATACTATTATAAATGCATGCATGTACTGGATATATAAGATATATATTATATCTATATCATGAATATCATTCTGGATATAATGGATACATGAAAAACTTGTAATTATAAGGGGATTATTTTTGTCTCAAGTACCAATGATCGTTAAAACGACCGTTATTAACATAAATAATTACATAGTGTTCATGACAAGGAAATACATGATATAAAAGGAATAATGAACTTGAAAAAGGTTCTCAAACAAGTATAAATTAACTCACGTTTATTATTCAGGAGATTAAAGAACGACCGAGTCAAGTCGGACCCGAGGTATGGGACTTCGTCTCAATCTCCTTTCATTGAGGCATATTTTGTTTTATACACAAACTTCTTTTATACAGTGTATAAACCCCTTTGACTTTTACTTTTATCCAAAAGGAATATTTTTTATACGAAGTGTTTCACTACACTAAAAAAGGGAATGTTTTTGTCATACGTATGCGGTGACAATGACTTCTCCGCCGTCGTGACCATTATTTGAGTTTCAGCTTCCTCAACAAGCCATACCTTTTTTAAAAGCAAAATAAATACCATGTTTTACTTTATTTATTTTGGTATTGAAATTGGTTTTCATAATGTTTTTATATCAATGTGTTGTATTGATATCTTGTGATTGAAAGGTGGAAATGTTATGTTTCCTTTAAGCATGTTTTATGTGATACGATTATGTTGAGGTTCTTGGGTATTATTATGAAGACGGGAGGTTCTGTGATAAACTAAGGGCGGGTGAGCCCGATATAGCTCTCCAATGCATTGGGTAACACGAAGGAGTGAAACACTAAGGTTTCTCCAAGAATATTTAGGGAATATACTGTGATGGGTATTCCAAATGTAACCAAGAGGGTTACTCCCTACGTAAGACTGTTATGAATGCCTCAAGTTACCTTTATGTCTTATGATTTCAATGATTTATTCATGATTTGACGAGGTATGTTAAAGTGCTTATGTTTTATGGGTAAAGTACGATTTCATTCTTATGTATATATGAACTTATGATTCCTTTCCATATTTTTATAACCCATACTGAGCTTTTTATGCTCATCCCAAGTTTTTATGAAATGTTTTTCACAGGTCAAGGGAAAGGTGCATGATATGATGATAGTGTCAATGAAGTGTCAAGAATGAATCAATGTTTTATTTTAAATATGTTCCCCTTGATGTAAAAAAAGAATTCTATCTTTATGTAACCACATTGTTTATATGTGGAATGTAATGCAAGTTTTATGATCTAAATCTCTAAAACTCTAAACCCGAAAAGATCCTCAATGTGTAATCTTGTAATAACTCTAGATTAAGTAAGGTTTAAGGCTGGGGCCTTATATTTTTCCTCAGGAAAATCTCTTTTAGAACCTAACATAGGATGGCATGAAGACCCAACATATCCTCCCATAGAAAATTTACTAATCCAACGGATCCAAAAATTCTAAAGCGTCCTCACATGGCCAAATATGGGTTATTCTATATCTAATACTATCATATTCATATAAGAGATATAAATAGAACATAATAGTATGAAAACTATATATCATTGATTTAATAAAATAAAATATGTTACCCTAATGGACAGTGCATCACTAGGAATCTCAAAACAATCAAATCATCAACCATTGATGTCTATGGAAAGCAATCTAGTTCTTAATGTCCATTTAGGTCTGTTCTCTTTATCCTTATCATTTTAAATAATTTCATTAAAATTAATCATTAAATTTAAAATAAATATCTTTGATAATCATTCTCTATATTAGTTAATTCCTTAGTCATGAGGCCACATGTCCATGCATCAAAAAAAATCCAAAAAGAGATATAGTGAGTTCTATGGACCAAATAAATTATAATGATGAATTTTCATTTTAATTCACATCCAAATATCTATTTGCTATGCTCATCAAATATTAATGAAGAATTTACCATTTACAAAGAAAAAATATCAAACGAATACATCAGAATTTATAAATAACATCAAATATTAATAATTAACAATTTAATTCCAATATATCGATAATTCTCGTTTAATAACTAGGTGTTTATAGTTTGTCTAGTCATTGAGAAATGGGGTGCTAACCATCTAGAAAATATCCCAAAACCAAAACTGATTCAATACAAGAAATTGTAGTACCATTTTCATCATTAAATAAATTTCATTTTTGTGACAAAACAAAGATAAAGACATTTTGTAGTGTACAATCATTGAATCAATAAGAATAAGTAAGCTGACATTGTGTTCGATCATTCACTAGATTTGATACGTGGAATCACCCTGAGATTTAAATTGTTTCATCATCCTTTAGTGAAATATTCATCATAATATTTAACTATTGGAAATGATATTTAGAATAAAATTATCTGGATTGAAAGGGATGATATAAAAGTAAAATACTCACATAAAAAATTCAAAAGTCACTTTATAAATTCATTTAAAATTATTGTGATCATTGGGATAGGAAAAGGGAACCCTCTGGGTTCACATTCCAAAAAAATTGCGATGGAGATGGATTCACCTTGAAATCATAATGGGGTAAAATTTTAATTATTCCACCAAAATAGACAAAAGAGTTCCTATACTCGACCCCCACATAGTTGATGGATCACTTAAGGCTGGTTGGTACTAGCTACTAGAAGAATAGACCAAATGATCCACTTATAACACATATTTTTCCATATTAATCCCCCAAAGTATATCATTTCATGTTAAATTAGATAGATTTAAGTGGTTCCACACAGTAGAATATTGTTCTTATGTCAAATTAAAATTTTAATAATTCAACATGATAAAAATTTAAATTACCTTCATATCTTTTATTCATATAGAGATAAAATATATTATAAAAACCCTTAAATTAAACATAACATTCATGAAAATACATTTTGTTCTCATAATAAAACTACTCTACCTACATCATTAATCTATTCAATTATAAGAGGTTGTCTTCCTCCTCTAATTTCCCTATGTGATCTCACTGCACAAAATTATTCGAAAGGTTCTCAAACCACTAAAAAATAATAAATTTATGAGATTAAATATGAAAATATTGATAAATACATATATACACTCATCAATAATAAGAATACACTATTTTATTCAACAAAATAACTATCAATATCAGGCATTCCCACCATATTTCCTAGTTTAAAAGCCAATTTTAAACCATGTGACCTCTTTATCATCAATATTGTACACTGAAACACCTTCTCAATGGTAAAACAACACACTTATCTAGGTTTCTAAATTAAAACACCCCAGGACACACTATAATGTGTTTCAAATAATCTTTTTAATACTCATTTCAATATTATATACAAAAATCGACATATACCCACTATCCACAAAAAAACCAAGATATTTTGGGATTTCATTGACAAGACCCAAATAACATCCAAAAATCTATATTTCATGTAATACAGATTTATTCATCATGGTTCATATTCCACCATATCCAATTCCACTCGATACAGTTTATAGAACCACCTCATGATGGCCAACCATAAAAAATATTCGATTCACCTCACACAATTCTATATGAATCACTCACTCATGATATATTAATAATTAATGGAAATATGTGATTTTATAACTATCCACACTAATGCTTACTAATGAATCTCGTTGAAAATTCATGTTCCACACATACCCAATAGGAATCTATTCTCATTATCTAATGTCATAAATGATGCATCATATATAAAACACATTCATAGATTTTTCAACGTCAACCCCAGGTCTAAAACCAAATCATGGATGCCATCAGATGTAATATTAGAATATATACCTTGCATTTGTTGTGGTTCCAGATAAATTTGGATCCATTTTCTCATTGACATCAAGATGAAATAATTACCATCGAAGATCCTATTTCATGAAACCAAGATCCCTCTCACATGTGGATCGTCTCACCCGGACCATCTTTCTTCACCCCACCACTGGATTTTCTTTATAATTGAATCACTATACAAAATACAAAATCATATCGTCCCATAATATATCAACCACCAAATAGAATGAGTGTCAGGACTAATCTCCCTCATAACAATTTGATGTTATGAAACACGAATTTTCATCTTATTCATAGCTCTTGAAAACATCATAAATTAATATCTATTGAGAAATCATCAACATTGAGTATTGACATTCATATGGATGGTGGTAAACTCCCCATCATTTAGTTTTTCTTATAATAATCCATGCTTGTAACAACAATAGGTGCCACCAATAAACATGTGATTGTCGTCTATAGTAACTCCAACTACAACAAAAATACCCTAATATGGTTAATTATATGTGTTAACAATATTTATATATCCTGATACAATTACATAATCATCCCTCCCATAAAGAGACATCTCTAATTCTTATCCAATATATCGATTTTGAATTCCCATAAGTGCCACATAAAAATCCTCGCTCCTTGAATCATATATGAATTCTCACATATCAAAAAATCCATAGCATCTTGTGTATCCTCTATGAACGAAAACAATATATTCCCTAAAAAGATGTATGGATAATTGGTGACAAGATTTTGGAAAATAGACATGTCACAAAAAATTGGCATCATCAAAACAGGACTCATGTCACTAGAACATTTACCACTCTCTTACTGCATGATAGTATTATCAATCCAAGAGCACTCTTAACCCTCTATCTGAAAACATGGACCTACATGGAGACATAATTAATCTCATGATACAAATAATTTGTGGTGTTAGGAAATGGTTAGTGTCTACCATTACATATGCACGATATTAAAAGAATCCTAAAAAATAATTATATGAATATAAATAATCATTTCAATCACAAATGACAAAAACCATGTCTCTATGATTCAATGTGATTTAATGTTCTTGTTCCACCATGGAATCTCCCTTACAATACCATGTAATCATTTAAACATCATGTTTGCAAATTTCAATAAAAAGAACATTTCCATTATTTTTATTTCAATAGAAATGAACAACCCATAAAAACCACTTTTTCTTGTCAAACTAACGTATCAAAACCCATAAACATAAAATATAAATATTCACTTATTAATGGTCATTATATCTCTCACATAGTGCATAATGTTGAACTCAAATAAGCCATGATAAATGTAGAATGATCTATGTACACATCTTAGATACCATCGGTACACACTTTCATACAATCCCTTCATGAATTATTACATCCACATAATTGGAATCATGTGAAAAATGATGGATTTTATCCCATATGGAACCAATCATATTTGATAAATTACACATTATATATCACCAATGAGGATCAGGAAACATCCAAAGGCTTATAAAGATAGAAACATCACCCAATGACAACCCATATCTATCAAATAAAAATAAAATGGTTTAATTTTATAGAGTCCCCTTACAATTAATATGAGGTAATAAATATAGGGTATTATTTAAATGTGTAATAATGCAAGATATTTTCTTTTATGATCCATCATTGCGGAACCGTGTTCTATTTTCAATATAATTAGAGTCACTATACTATTGTGAACATGAGATTGAATTGTAATCCCAGTAATTGGGTGTGTTACCATAGATAAACATTGTATTCCATAAAATTAATAGAGGTATATCAACATGGTTTTCATGATAAGAATAATTCCCACAAGAAAATATATTAGAAAACACATTTTTATCTTTTTTTGAATGTGTAAATATCTGAAACTCTATCAGTAGTGAGAATAAGCACACTAGTAGACTTATATTTGTATTTTGAATCATTCATAGCATAAAATGATGCGTTAACTAACTCATTAAACTATAGTCGAATATAAAAATCCATAATGAATAACAAATCATAAATCCTAACAGCATGGGGGTCATATGAGGTGAAATAAGTTAACAATAATAATGAAATCCAATACATCAATCCAATCCTTGTATCTAGTATTTAAAATAAATAATGGTGATAATGATGCACCAATATTATGTAAATGAAAATAACTAATATAATCATTTTAATGTTACCAATTATATCCAATATTTTAAGAAATATAAAAACAATACTCTAATAAATCATTATAATATCCCAACCAAGATCAAAATGAATAACAACATGATTACTGGACCTATGTGAACTCATGAATGCCTATTCTTTTTCCAGAGTCCACTTACTAGTAGTGGGTGTCATAGATTATTCAATGGGGAGATAATACCAAATATACTAGACTATTTGAAAAAATATATTAAATATTGGGCACATCAACCACATTAGATTATGTAATATAGTAAAAATATACATATATGATATCAATCTGAAATGAATCCCAAAAAATCATACAAGACTGATCTCCCACTAGGCTGATTACATATACAAATAGAAATAATGACTAAATAATGATAAAAGAAGAAATAGTGGATGTTATATAATTGTCATTAAGGATCACCACATCTCAAACTCCAAACACCTTCTTAAATGCTCAATCTCAATAAAAAGAAACTATATCAACCAAAAATTGAACTATTAGAAGTATGGGTTACTCGGATACCCATGTTTTATAGCCACACAAGCTAGTTCTATAAACATATAATAGTAGGGAACCACCATCATATTCATTTACATATCGAGTGAATGTAGTCATCTGAGAATGGGACATACTCTATTTGAATAAATAAATTAACTATAAAATGTATGAATAAACCCACTATGGATACAAAATACCACAACTTCAATCAATTTTAACATCATTTTACTATTCTATAATGTTTTGGAGAATTTCATAGTGATCACTCTAACTAGTATATTGAATCTAGGGTTAAGTCTACCCCGATATATAATAATAATTACCCAGGGGTTAAATTCCCCCTGTTATGTAAAAACAACCATGTCCCAATATATATAGAATGCTCATATTAAATATATTACATCATCACATATATATTATTCAGATCATTCATTTAAATTAACAACGATGTGAATTTTTTTGAGTTATCTGATTCAAGGGAACATATTTCATAAAAATTTCCTTTTATTTTTTCCTAATATTGGAGGTATTGAGTGTGAACTCAGAGTCCTTTTCCCTAATATTTTAAAATATTTTTCAGGTAGTATATTTCATTCTTCTTTTTATATATTTGATCATTTGTTTTTGTGGTTCCTTCGTATGGTATCTTGGTTAGTTCATACATGGGACAATTTTTTGTTTCGAGGATCATTTTCTCCAAAAGTTATTTTATTTTACACAGAATGAGTCTATCATTTTTTATGTATTTATCTCCTGGTCATGTGGATGATCCATGTTGATCTTTTACACGCTCTATCATAATAGTCAGTCATTTCATTAAATATAAAAAAAACCATGTTTTTCTTGAGAGACATAATAATAACTTTTTTATGAAAAATTAGAAATAAAAGATTCAATATTAATATTTGATAATCAAAGCATTCATGATAATTTGTACCATTAAATTAAATATTATTAACGCCTTCAATTCTCCAATTAAGATGGAATAAATTTAAAAGATAATTCCTGAAACATTAAAAAGAATGATTTGATATAATTTTTGGAATTTGGAGAGAGTTGTATCATTAATTAAAGAAAAATAATTCAATATCATTGTTAGATATTATATTTTTATCTCATTTTCATAATATTCCAATCCATTTATCATAATGTTTTTAAAACATTTCAACCACTTTAGTCTCATCCTTTGAGAATTTATCTCACAAACACCTCCTTGATTACATTATTATTCATTATATGGAATTATTAAATCTTATCATGAGATTGCAGTTCCATTTATTATCTTTTAATTTATGTAATGTGTGATTAAATCATTCTCTTGATTCCATTTTTTATATATAATAGTGTAACTTAATGAAATAAAATTATTTGAAAATCACATTATTAATGATTATTTATTAATCCATACAATTGAAAATAAGAATATAATTATAATATAACATGTCACAGTTAAATTTTAATATACTAATAATTTAAATATCTCCTGCTGTCTCATATTCTTTATAATTTTTAATTGATAAGTTATATCCAATTTTTTTATGTTATTGGTTTATATATATGTTATAATTAATGGATTTTCAAGGATGGAAATATTAATCTAGTCATTATACAATAATGGGGAATGGAATAACTACATGTTCAAATTTTACATCGTATTTAATATATAGATCGAAATAATATAAAAAATTTTATATTAGAAAATTATAATGGGAAATCATCACACCTCAATTATAATTGATATTTTGTGATATGGGGTTTTAAAAAATTGTTGGAATACTATAAATGATTGTGTTATATGTTTTCTTAATATTTTCCATTAATTTTCTTGAGAGTTTCTTATATTCAATTTGTAATTTTCTTTTTGGTGTTTTGTGAACTATATTATAGAAAATTACATTCCAAAATATAGTCATATGTATTTAATGAATAATGGAAGGGTCATGTATTTTTTTACATATATTCCCTAATATTTTCAAAACATTAAAATAATTCACGATTATTATTTATGTTCATTTATTCAAATTTTATCCACTTTATATGGGTTTATTCATGATGTATACCTATATATAATAAACTAATTAATTAAATATGGTAATTAAAATTACATTACTATAAAGATTGTTTTTTGGTGATAAAAGAACCTATTATTGTTACTGAATGATTGAAGGCCGATATGGTTTCATATGATTTACCTATTTGGTCTTAAAATAATATGTTATATATATATATGGGTGAATGATGATGATTATTTTTATTTTTAATATCTTTTTCTTTGGAATGATGATGATTAATGGTATGGGACCTTGGGTTGTAGTGATGGTGGATGTTAGTGTTGTAGTTATAGATTATCATATGCTTAATTATATGGGAATGATACTGGGGTGGTAATTATGAGCTTATACGGGGGATTTATCATCTATTTACTTTTAATGGATGATTTTTTAAATGTCAAGTATACTAGATATAAGATTTTTTGTTTTGAAATGATTTCCATTGTTATAGATTATTCAAGGTATATTCAAATTGGTTGTGGTGGAATATGTTAAAGTCCCTATGTAATGGGATACATTTTAAAGGATAAATGGACTTAATAAACAACATTAATGGTTCTTGTTTATCATAGATAATGATGATATACTTCATAATAAAAGTAATAAAATTAATGGTTGAAAATATATTTTGGTTAGAAGATTATATTGTTAAACATTCTAATAAATATGAATTAATATTAATTACTTAATGGATAATGGTATAACTAATATTGAACATGTCATATAATTATTATTGAGAACTATACCACAATAGTTTAATCAATGTGTCATATATAATATGAAAGACATATTAAATTAAGGGTATACAGAATCAATTAGAGTTCTTGCCTTAGATTTATTAAATATTTTTTTATTTCATTTTCTTGAAGACCCATGTCAGTAGGGAAACTAACACTCAAATGTGTCTGGGGTGTCTTACTCATCAATAATGATAAAAGGGAAAATGTGGAGGTCTTCTCCATATCCTTTTAAATATATTTTTTCATATAATTTGTTTATTTGTATATCTATATATAATGGATTATGATAAAAATTGTATTCTTACCCGAGCAATGATGGATCTCATTTTTTATATTAATATATATATATATATGGATTAATATTAAATTAAATAGAACATGTATGTATTTGGATATAGTGGTATGAACTACTATTGTAGTTCCATTATGGGATATGATGGATTGAGGTATAATACATTTAAATAGGATGTAACTGCTTCTAGGAATACACCTTGTTATGGATAAGATGATGATGATGATATAGCGGTGTATGGTTTCATGTGATTCCTATTATATGTGATATAAAAACATGAGGTGGAATATGAATAGTTTGAGGGATTTTCCTAGGATGTGTTGAAATTGGTCAGGAGGGTATGAAATCATTGGGGATGTTGAAAAGGAGTACCTCTGTTTATATATATAAATTTTTCATATACCGGTTTACATCTATGTGTTACTTGGTGTTTGATCCACATTATTTATATGAAAAGTAGTATTGCCTATTTTTTGGATGTGTTAGTTTCATTTTTCTATTCACTACAATTATGTATTCATCCTCCACATTTTTTATGGTGTGTTTTGAATATGATACAATGGTGTGTAAATTTTATTCTCTAACTAAGTATATATAGACTACTTTTCAGGTCAACATTTGTAGGTTGGTGAGCTAGTTTTGTGATAATAACTTAAGGGGTTATTGAGGACTTTTTTGGGATTTGTGGTTACAGAAGATGATTTACATTTTTTTTATTCTAGTATTTTCATTTCTATAAAACATTAAAAGTATTTTGATTACTTCATTATTTATTCCTAGAGTTAATTAGTGGGATTTCTCAAGTTATATGGTACTCTATAAATCTATAGAGATGGTAATGCCTATAATGTGTCTGATTTATATACCGAACACACAAGTTATCATCCCATGGAATATTGGAGGAACGATTTGGTGATTCAATGTTATCATTAATCATTTCTAGCCTAGGATGGGTTCAATCGGATTGAATGGGTCATTAAAATTAACATCACAAATATATTGATGAAAATAAGGCTATACCTTTTGGAACATCATGTATTTGAACCAATCATCTAATTAGACTTATCTACCTAACTGTATAAATTATATATTAGGATATATTTTAATGAGGATGTAAATTATATATTAATTTACTATTTATTCATTATCTATATGATTCAGCGTATTGATCATGGATGTATACATGTTTAAAAACTCTCTTACACCATGTTATATTATATTTATTCTTCCATAATCCATTCTTGTGTTTCTTCTAATTATTATTTAAAAAACCAATAAAATGCCTTGACATTCAATGAGTATGTTTTACATGGCCCATATACTAGTTTATTATAGAAAAATTATTCTATAATATGATGATTATATATATTATATATATTTTTATGGAATTATTATTTTCATATTGTATTATTCCACTGTATTAATGCATGATATATTTAAAAAGACTCAGATTTTCTATCATGTGAGTGGTGAAACCACTATTTAGAATCTTAATTATATGGTTTTACTTCACTGAAAACTATATTAAAAAAAACTTTTCCACGACACGTAATTTATATTTAGATTTCATTATTTTAAATTGTAGGTCACTTAAATATTATATATCCAATATTTAGCTCATGTGAAAATTACATAATCTATTATAAAAATTGAATTTATACAAAAATTATTCTTCTACATAAATATCCTCATATTCTCCATATTATCCAATAATTCATAATTATTTATCTTAAAATGAAAGACTATTTTGAGTTTTCATTTCATTATATCCATAATATTGACAAATGAAATTATCACCATAGAATAAATGTTTAACATTATAATTCCTCTTGTAATTTATGAAATAGATAACACAAGATAACTGTCATAATTCAAATTATTCATTGATAAAAAATTCCTTAGTAATGTATTTATACTTGAAATAAATATTTGTGCAATCATTTATTCTATAAAAAAATCATATCTTTCTCTAATAGTTTTTTAGCTAATCATGCCCAATAGTTTTATCTCCATTAACAATTATTCAACTACATATATCTTATTGTGGTGAAATTTTTAAATTTTTTTGTTTTTTAATTGGTCTATGATTATTATTTGATTAAAAATCGTTTAGGTTTTTAATTTTACATCCATTTATTTAATTACACTATGGTGATGGTCATATCATCCAATATTAGTACTAATTTGATCATTTATATTCAACATTTAGAACATTAAAATTTAATATTTTAAATTATATTTCTAGATAAAATAAATATATTTATTTTTTTATGAAATTTTATTTCAATATAATAAATCCCCATTATCATTCAGGAATATTTATCATATTCTATAAAGAACCATTAGATGTTATAGAATTTTTACCTAGAATATCAATCCATTTTGGATTCAAATTATTATTTACCAAAAGATGAATGATTTTATGATATCATTAATATATAGTTATTAATGTATCATCTTCTCTAATTTGATGGTATTTTTCACTATTATATTCATAAATATTTCCATTATTTTCAATTTTATCATTTAGAATTTTTTTTTTATTTTTACAATATTTTAGATTCATGTTGATCTCTATGTTGCTTCCTATTCATCAAATTCTTCATTGATACATATAAATTAAATAGAATCCGTGTTATTAAATACTAGCACATTTAAATCATGAATGATATAGATTTTATGTATAAATTACATTTATTTCATAAAACCTCCTTGGAAAGTGATCCAGCATCTCATTAACACATTATTTATCATCATTTACAGTAGGAATCATTACAGTTTTTAGATACATATACTATAGTTCATACGTTAGATATTTTTCCAAAGAAGAGGGATAATATTACCTCACAATATCATATAAAATTAGGGTTCTATAGAAGTTATTCCGTGATATAATCATTAGTTATATTTATTCAATTACAAATTAAATTAATATAATATTTATTTAGATCTTATTATATATGTAATTGGTAATATTATCATCATTGATAACATCTCAGAGACCATTATTTTGTTCAATAACTTCAACAACTATACTAAATATTGATTTTGCAATTTTAGTTGATTTCATAAGTGTATATTTAAATTTATTTCTTAATATAATAAACATATCTTCCATTACCTTAGTATTAATTTCATATATATTCTAAAAAATTCCAAATTTATTATCATGATTTCCATACCCTCAATCATCATAAGAATTTTTTTAAATTAACCCTTGAAGTTATCAATAAAAATTGAATTTCCCTCTATTGACATCAATTTTTTAACTATTAGTTAATAGAAAAAACATTTTTTATAGAAAAATAAAAATTATTCATCAAAATGAATATAAAAACTCATATACCTTAGATAATGAAGAATTTATTTAACAACCCAATTTTATTATATTTAACATTGTAAAATATTTTCAATTAAATTAATGAATTAATGAAAAATATTATATCATTTGAATGATACACAGGGTGATGCACAATACTGAGACCATTCATGATAACCATACATTATATATTTCATAAAAGTTGAAATGTATGGTATAGTGTATGGTTTAGAGAATGTTAATGATGACCCTCAATTCATGAAAAGTAATCCAAAATAACAATTTTCATTTCCTGCCTTCCACACACACTCAATTATTCATTTATGATTTTAAATAATGACGATAATACAAGTTTTATAAAGTTATATAATAAAAGAATAATATTCAAAATGATTTAGAAAAAATTTAATTAAAATGTAATATTTTATTTTTCAATGTATTCTATTTTACTGCTATTATAATATATATTTTTAAATAAAGTTTTAATTCTCTTTAATGATTTTAAATGCTATTATTTGTTTATTATCAAAATATAGATATTATAGGAAATGATAAATATTTGTATGGAACTAATCCGACTATATTATTATTATTATTATATAAATATTTATTTATTTTATTTTTATATAATAGAAGGTGGTATAAAAATCAATCCCATATCATTTTTTTAAAATAATATTTAGAAATGGGGGAGTTTTTAGCCCCTTATATTCTCATTTTACACCATGGATTATCTAGTATTGAAGAATTGTTAGATATTTCCCTTCCTTATAATTGTTCTTCATTATCTTCATTATCATATTCATTAAACCTTATACAATTTATATCATTACAAATCATATACATCAGTGTTTGTGGATATTAGGGTTTTTCAATTATATAGATAAACCATCAAATAATAGGATATTAACTTATTTATGATTGGATATTATTCTATAATGCATTAAGAGTAGCATCATCACATACTATATCATTGATAACTAATATATATTTGGGGTATTCAAAAAATTGTTTCATCAAAATGTTATGTATTTTATATTTTATTATTTATGATTGTTTAGGCCTTTAGGGATTGTATTATAGTCATAATACTAGTTAAAAGTTATTGATTCCACACTGATTCGTTATTTTATTTTCTACCTTCACATTACCAAATATAATTTTGATTTATCTTATATAATCTTGTTATTGAATAGAATAAATCAATTTATCAATTTTATAATTTTTAATTAAATTATCCACATTTATTTTAAAATGAGATTTATTATTAACATGGAAAGTATGTGGAATTTTGAAGGAAATTCTTATATTATGTATAATTTTTATATCAATTATTCCATAAAATTAATATTATTTTAGGAAAAGTGAAAGGATTTTATTAAAACATAATAGGAATATATATTGATTATATTATTTATAGGTTTTTACTGAACTATAAAATAATTATTTCAATTTTTTTCGATAACAATGTGAATGTATGCAATGAAATAATGATGATGTTGATTTTTCAATACCTATGGATATTTACACGATTAATTTTTTTATATTATTGAATTATATTATATTAAATAATTTAATATTGATATAAAATTGGAATATATATTTCAACGGTGTGTGAATAATGGGATTTTATTTAAATAAATTTTTAATGATATTTTTATTTTCCGTCTGAAACAAATTTTTGAGAAATAAAGACCTATTTAAATTGGGGTAGTGGGAGACCAATTACAATGAACATAATACATTTTTAAAGTGGACTAGGAATATTTATAGAAGGTCCAGTGTGGAAACATACCTTCATCATCTTATGAACATCACCAAGCCAACATTTCACTTTTCCACATACTATTCACATCACCAACATCCTATTTCATGCCTACATCATTTCATGCCACCTAAAACCCCAAGGGATTTTTAAGAATTCAAATTGTAGTATTTTGGTGTTGTATCACATGATTTACCACTCATGTACCACCCAATATTTTTAATATCTTGTTTATGTGATTAATTGATGTTTGACATTATAAAATTTCTTAGGGAACCATGGGTATATATGTTGGTGTCTATAGAAAATAAATTTTATGAATAATGATTTTACCATAAATATAATCACCTAATAAAGTTATTGATATCATTTAGTAATGTTTTGAATAGTTTAGTATATCTGCCTTGTAAGATATATAATAGACACTGAACTAGATCATTTTTTTTCTCGCTAGTGCTATTCATGATAAATGAGTATGCGAATAAAGATTCAAGATGGTCTCCATTGGGCCAATTTAGTTATCTCATTATGATTTTAACTTATTGGTTTTTTTCTCTTATGATAACTATTAATTTTAGAATTACATTTCTGTCATTTTTTGACTGTATATAAATTTTATGTAGAATGTATATTTTCATTATAATTTTAAAATAGATCATAAAATAAGAACATTCCAATAATTAATATAATTTTTCAAATTAATGAAAAGAAATTTATTACTAATTAAAAATAAATATATTGAGTTTTTTTGTTTTTATTTCATATAGTTCTTAAAAGTATATTATTAATATATATATTAATTATCTATCTACATACACCTTTTTTGATCATATAACATTCAATTTACTAAATCATGAAGGTATTAAAATGTAATTCAATTTGATATGTATCATACCATGAGACCATATTAGGGTTATAGTTTTTATTTCATATAGGTGTATAGTGTTATATATTTATTTCATTTTACTATTTATTAGTTTTATAAGTTGGTTATGTAGTATTTATCTACTTTTTTTTCATTTATAAAATATGTATTCTAATAACATTATGTTTTACTATTATTTATTTTTACATTTTATTAAATGTGTGTCCATTATTTATAAATTTTTAATATCTATTAATGTGTTATTTTTATAAAATGTCTCTTATTTTTTATTTGAACATCATGTTTGATTTCTATTTTAAAATAGAAATATTTGTCAATATTTATGTGTGATACCCAAGAACATGATCCATCCTATTGTAATTAGGAATTTTCATTGGGTATTGGGAGTAAATTTATAATATAATTGATAGATATTCCTATTTGTATGTGACAAAAGTGATATTAAACATTTAATTGTTATGTCTATAAAAATATTGAATTCCCTATCAGTTAAAAATATCAAGATTTATTTATTCGATAAATATATAGGATACATTATTTACAATATGAATATTTAACCTTATATATGATAATAAAATATGGAATCAAATGATTCAGAGATTGTATAATTGGAGTGTACCTCGATGGTGGAGATAAAATTTGGGGTTGATTAATATTACACTTTTTCACTAAACTTCTAATTGATCCCCTCAATAAAACCGTCTTATTCTAATATAAAAAGTTAAACCATGATTATCTTTCGGTGACCATGTTAGTATATTAATATATAAATGGTTAATTTATTGTAATTAATATAAAATATTTGATGATATTGATATCATAATGAATAGAAAAATTACCAAAATTCAACCCATTGTCAGGATACGTCCACGGTGTTAGGGAGCTCACCACTATCCAACATGTAACATGAGTTCACTAATCTTTTATATGCTTTTATAAAATACATTGTTTATTCTATTACCAATATTTTATATTATTTATTTTAAAAAAAAATTTGGAATACTCCCAAATAATAAATAATTACAAAATATTGACAAAATATAATTAACAAATTATCAATGAATTTGTAGAAAATATTATTATCAATGAATTTTTGTCATCATGAAATGTTAAAATTTTTCTTCTCTTATTCGGCCTTCAATAGATCCTCAAATATATTATTACTTATTAATAGTTACATCAAGAATAGAAATAAACAACTTCTTTATACCCTGGGTTTATTCTATAAATATCAAAGTGTGTTTATCATTTCATCTATTTTCATATTCACACATTATTCAAATTCTATATTAATTCTATTGGATAACATAATATATTATAGTATTTATAAATACTATCATCATCCACCATGAATAGATTCCATATCAATTCATGATCATCTCACAATAAGGTTCGTCTTATAAAATATTCAACATAATCATTGTCTCCTAATCATATGTCTAAATCATTTATTCCATTTATTTTTCTAATATAGTCTTTATGACAATTATTTATCGAAATCCCAAAAATAATTATCAATTTTACAACAATATTGTTCAACATTTCAATGTATATTACATGATGACATTTTATATGACATTTTATTTTCCCAATGTCATCAATCCCTATGAAATTATATAACATTGTATCTTACATTTAGTGAAATTCCAATATCTTTAAAGATAGACCAGAAATGAAATTTTACAAGAGTCAAATATTGCATGAAATGAATGGTAATAGAAAATACTCCCCATTAACACACATAAATCATTAATATGAATAATTTTTAACCTATGAATTAATATAATTTTTTTATTTTATTAATTATTAAAGAATTTTTTTAATTTAATATATATTATTATTTTTAATTAACCTATTAGTCATATACAATTCTGGATACTCATACAATATTTCATCCATTGGTTCAAACATTACATGGGCTTGAATGTGTCCATATTTCTTTCCCATCACATAGTCCATAATAATCATCAGTCTAAAGGAAATAATTTAATAGAATTAAATATATATATGTATATGTATATTATAGGTTTTAAAAAAAATGTTTGTTCAGTGATAATAAATGGATAACTTCATGATCTATTCATTTATATAGTGTTATAATCCATGGTTTTATATTTGGAAATTATTAAATTCGTTAATATGTTGCTATATAAAATATAAAAAAAATAACATCATGATTATTGATATGTTTATACATAAATAATATTTTTAGAATCATATATTAATGGTGTGTGTAAATAAAAAAACACCATCAATTTAAGAGGTCCAAAAAACGATGGACTTCATGTTTGCAAATAATACGAGGGGAAATAATGAGTAAATATTGTATTTTAATGGTTATAATATATAATTTTTTTATGAAATTACGGTCACCATGTAATTGTTTTATTGAAATAATGATGTTGGAAGAAAATTATAATAAAAGATATAGTATAATACTATATCACCTCTTATTAGAGAAGTGTTCAGTGTTTGACACTAATTTGGGAGGATTATATCATTTTGATAATTGAAAAAAAAACATAACGATTATTACTGGATATATATAATTTTTTTTAATATTTTTTTTTGAAATGTAATATATATTTATCTTGATGATAAATAGGTGGTCAAATTAGTTATTTATCGATCAAGGTGGATCAATTTCAGAATAAAAACCACAGTATAATTTTAAATAAATTTATATTTCTTGTTATAAAAATAATTTTTTGAATTCTTATAAAAATTAATTGTAATAATGTATCCAAATTAAAAACTTAATAATAAATTAGTAATTTATTTTTCAACAACATATTAAAATTTTTACATAAATTTTTTTTCATTAATGTTTTTTTAGTTCCATATGTTTATAATTTAATAAAAATACAAATAACATGACAATAAAAAATTATTAACCAATGATTTTGAAAATAATGGACTTGTTTCATATGTAATGTAGTAGTTTTGTAGCTACCAGGTAATATATCGGTGTGTAGTGTAGTATGGTGAGTACTATAATAGGTAGTACTATTCACTAAAATAGTCCAGCAAGCCACCTGTTAAATCTCATGTCTAATTTTATTTTTTATTAATGTCATTCTCCCCGAATTATTGTCATGTGATTTAAAATGTTGGAGTTGTACTAATTTCATAAATATTATTCCTGGAATTTATAATATTAGAAAAAATTATTATGTCATAATGTATGATAATTTAATCACATATGTGATAAACAGTGACCTCCTTCGCATATAAAAAACATCATCTTATTTATAGACATTTATTCTATATGTATCTCTTGAAATATAATCATACCAAGACAATAACATATCTAATGATCCGAAATGATCAATAAAAAATATACCTTTTCATTGGAAATTAGTACAAAAAATGGTATGTTTGATTACTCACGGATAGTAAGGAATTCATAGATGTAGTACGATTATTTATACACATATTATTTTTACACTTATATAGGACATCTTACGATAGTGTTAATATTGTGTATGATAGAATGAAACATTATAGATTTGTTTTTGGTATATTTATCAGTTTATTCATCAGAATGACTTATTGGATGTATTCCATCAGCTGATTAAACAATTAGTGAATTTCAAGATCTACATGTAATTGTTAGATAAAATACTCTTATAGATAATCATTTATAGTTGAAAATTCTATTTATATGGTAGGACACAAATAGAAATATTTGAAAATTTATATTAATGTTTTATCTCTAATGACTTATTTTCAAGAGTTCTACTTGAAGTATCCTTCTCACATGATATGTCAAGGTAACCCATCCAGAAACATAGAATCATAATATCAAACAATGTCCTTCCAGAATGGTACTCTAATCATGTTGAAAATAGATATTCATGTGATTTATCGAGATGCTCATGTAGTTACTCTATATATTATGTGGTAATTAAATTAATTATTTTTGTCGATTCCTGGGAAATAATATTTCCATGAAAATTTATTTCCTATCATTAAATGTAGAATTTTTTATAATTAAAAGAAACATGATTTCTGATATATAAAAAATGAATATCTAAAAAAAGACTATATGTTGTCCATTGAGGATTAAAAATCCGGAAAATACAATCCGGAAATATTAAAATTAGGTAATAAATAACATAAAAAAATTTCCTTCCATTTATTATATTAATTTAAATTAATATACTAACAATATTAATATAAATAATACACATTCCCTTTCGAGATGAATGAAAAGATACTAAAATATAAGGGATAATATGGAATATATTGAAGAAGATAATTTAAAAAAGATAAAATCATGTTATAATTAATTTATATAAATATAATAAAAATTAAAAAATAAAACATGATCATAATCATGTTAAATATTATAAATCATTATCATGAAGTCAGATATTATTGGGTTCAACAATGTCATTTCCAATTTCGTGTGGAAGAGAAATTCAAATTGTTATAGGGACATTGGAGTCACCAAATTTAGATCCATTGAAAATAGGATTGTGATGTTTCATAGACAAAATAGGAGTGAAACAAATATTTAGTACTAAAAATTTTAAGGAAATAATTGTAGAGTTATAGGATAGGGAAACTAAAGGTATATTAATAGTTTCTTTAAAAATAAATGATGTGTGGGGTGAATAGTAATAGGTTACCATGGGCTGTGTGAATTACCTTAAATTACTAGTTCTACACTCCATAATCTCAAAACACAATTCCTTACCCTTTAAAAACAAATCGTGAATTGGTGTTGACTAATTTAACTAATAAACCATTGTTATGAATGTAAGGATGACATAAGGGTTCTTCAATTCACCATCTCTGGATTTATAAATTTATTTTATATCATTCAATTTAACGATCCTCATCGTATAATTCATTATGATATTATAGTTTACAAATTTTCACTTTATAATATTCATATTATATCCTCTGACTAATTCATTATTAATATCATCTTAGGAATACAACTAAGAGAGAATAATATACCATGTATATCAGAATGATCTAAAAAAATTTACATATATTTAAACAATCTTACTAATAAGATTCTCATCAATTGAAATATATGTTTATACTACTGTTTAATGGTTACTATTATAAGATGGTGTAGAGGCAGGTCTACAAACCATTTAAAACAAACATACATCCCTAATTTTTTATTATATACGGAAATCATGAAATGATTATAAGAGAATACACATTTTCTCATTTTTTTAATTTAATCAGTTTTTCCATTTAATGCATCATGTAATAAATATATTTGTAGGTTTTTATGTTTAATGTTTTAAATTACCATAGAAAATACATCATCATTGGTAGAATTGTTTTTATCAATCTTCAAAAAGATACTTTAACATATTCCACAGATCTATCTTAAAATTATTCTAGTCATCCTATGGAATAATGGATGAAGAAGAATTTGGAGGAGGGGGATGTGAACCATGTTAATATGTTTATGTCCTACTAGTCATCGATATTTTTTAAAACATCTTTTATATATATCACTATATAGGAAAATTAAATTCTAGACCCCCACTTTTTTTTTCCAAAAACACGAGTACTGACTGATTCACAAGAGATAGCTAGATTAGGTACATTGTCATCCTTTATAGGTGTCATTCAAAAAATTTCATCAGGCACTTTTTCCTATATTTTATAACAATTAATCCTATTGAATATTAGTTCTAAGAGAAGGTACTTCAATACTATTCTATTGGATTATTTTTTTCTATAAGGGATCCAATGACAACATCATGATCATCTGGGTTGTCCAGTGAAAGTAGACTAGAATGTAAACCAATTTTAGTTGGAAATCATCAATCATTAAGTTCATCACCATTAGAGTTTGAAACTTATATTCCAATTAATGATACATTTGTAATATACCACTTATAACATGGGGTTATAATTAAATGTTTTCCTCTTGATCCAAAATAGGTTTAGTACCTTTGTCATTTCCTTCCACCGAAGGGGTTTTCCTCTAAAGGGTATATATGTTCACATTTATAATAGTAGAATTAACCTCATCAGACACGTCCTCTTAATATTTACCATCATCTCAAATAGAAATAGGTCATCCATTTAGAGTATTCTAAAATTAATCATTTTCTAAACTAGAAAAATTAAATAATTATTCATTTATGTTTTATGTTTTATGAGTTTAAGGAGTTAAATATGAAATATTTAGATCTCTAGATCATAATATGTTTAGAATAAAACTATTCAAATACTCATAAAGGCCTCATAGATTCTCCATTGGAATTAAATATTTTTAATTTTGTACAAATTATCTTATAACCAACTCTAGAGTTACCCAATTTTTCTATAGACACATTTAAAATTTCTTCCCACTAATAAAATTTCTATAAGAGATTGCTCAAGAAGATACATCAGGTCAACAATGTTTTACATCTATATCTTTTATCATTATATAAATTTTAAAAGTTTTTTGAATTTCATAATGATTCCAATGGTCATCCATACGGAGCATCTTCCAATTTTTCTAAATTAATATCATCGTTTTTCAAATATATTTATTCTTATATATCCCACCAATATATTCATACTTTTAATCCCACTATAGAACACGTTCTTTATACTGTAGAATTGTATATTTTAGATTAGTGTATGTTAGAGAGTTTTTCTGAGTGGAAGAATTACCCAATTCTACTATTTTTAAAAATAAATAACATGGATGGAATATCTAGAAACCATTCACGATATAATAAATGTAAAATATATCTTGATATCATAATAATTTAAAGTACCATTTCTAGAAAAAAATTGTTGTTTTATATAATTGACATGCCACATGTACTACATATCAAATTACATGGTTTTTGGTATTCTAGGTTTCTCATATATAGTACTTTCCTCACGATATTTCTAAATTTAAAAGGTTTAATGGACCACGAGATAGTATATTTTTCAATATTTGAAATAAATATCATG
The DNA here is from genome assembly GCA_963277665.1 of Viscum album. Lineage (NCBI taxonomy): Eukaryota > Viridiplantae > Streptophyta > Magnoliopsida > Santalales > Viscaceae > Viscum > Viscum album. The sequence goes on along the minus strand of OY728122.1, from coordinate 587,918,919 downwards.
ATTAATATTTAAAATTTTCCACATTTTTTGAATAGAAAACCAAATAACATCTACTAAGTGATGTTTTCATGTGGATTTTTTTTTCATTATCATGAAAATAATTGTTATTGTCGAAATCAATACAAAATATAGGAATGAATTGTTTTCCATTGATGGTGAAAGTGAGTGTCCATTCATACTACTATATTGATTTTAGGATAAAATATTTTCACAATTTAAGCCACTTGACATTGATTCCATTCTCTATAATTATAATGTGGATAATGATATATGGGTTGTGAAACTCACTAGATGAACTTCTGTTTTGTTTGTTTTATTTGAAAAAGGAATATAATGATTATATGTGAAACCAAATAATTTCAATGAAAACCCTTTATAGTAATTTTTTAAATTTTTTAATGAAAATTTCAGAGATGAGATTGTTTTGATTCGGTAAAAGGGATCGAAATAATTCAATACATATAGAAAAACCAATTTTATTTTTAAATTACAAGATAATTTAATTAATTGAGGGAATAAAATAGTAAAATACTATATATATATATTATAACTAAACTATACAGATAACCATAGTATTTTGACAAATCAAATGAATTTTAATATGGTTAATTCACAGTATCATGATTGCTTGGACTACCAGTTGGATAACATCAAGTAAACAAGAATATTCATTGTATCTTGTCCTATTATTTGAATTCTCCCCATTGTAGCATGTTTAGTGTGGTTATTTAGGACCATTACTACTAAAATAACACAACTTAAATCAGAAATCATGAAATCAAATTCATGTTTTGTTAATCATACGTAATTTATATATGATATATTTTAATATCTATATATTTAATGTATTTATGAAATAATTAGGGGGTTGTTTCACTCATCCTATGAATTCAAAACTAAAATACAACATTTAAAAATAAACCCTCAACATGTTATTCCATAAAAAAAATTCTTCTTCCAACAATGAGATATAGGAATCATAGAATCATTAATTTCAATATTAATGACATCGGTTTTGAGGTAATCCCATAACTAATATCCAAAGTCTTCTATTTTTTATATCATCCTTATAATCTTTTAACAACAAATTAAAACTTCTCAATATATATAATGGACAATATATAATGAAATATAATTTTATTTCATACTACACTAGCACAATAGATACTTTTGAACAGATGTTATTAGTTCTATAAGTTCTATCGGTATATAAAATATAGAAACCTAAACCATCATTAGAATTACATGATAATTCAAATTCATGGATTCTAGGTTAAAACAATCCTATAATTTTTTTCATTTAGAGGTATTAAAAATTATTTTAATATCAATTAAATTTTATTAGGAGGATTTCATATTTATACATTCCCACGCACAAACAATAAATATAATATAATGACAGATATTTTTTAGGTACTGTAAAATCAAAATAACAACTCTCAAAATAGATTGGTCAACTAGTTTCTCAATTTCATCCAAATATAGTGTACATATAGTAATCATTGTATTATTGATGCCTTTTATTTTATACCATTCAAAAGTTAAAATATCTCTTATGAATTTACATTGAAATAAAAAATCCATATTAAAACAAATTGATTTCTAATAATGAATTATTACTCTCCCATTAATCATATTTTAATTTCATTTTACATATGTTTAGAAACCAAAATACATAAAGTTATTTTAGATATACGAAAAATAATATCAACAACGAATATTTTTATAACTAAAAAATATTTTCAATTATATTAAATAAATAGTGTAGTATTGGATATTTCATTAAAAAACAATTTGAAATCTATAATTATTCTAGAATATAATTCCATAATTTAAGAGAATATTTCTATCTAAAATGTTCAATTAAAATATAAAACCATCATTTTAGTTGTTTTTTGTTAAAATACAAGGGGTAATTTTATAAAAAAATTATCTATAATATGGAAATTTTTAAATTCACTCATGAAATGCATTTGATATAATTGAAAATACATATAGGGTTTATATTCTATAAATATACTAATGTCTTTAAATAATGATACTATTGAAACCATACATTCATAATCAATACATTCTGTTGAATATTACATTGTTCAATTGGCCTCGCTCTATTTATTAATATTATTATAGATTCCTAAAACTAGTTTATATAAAATAATTCAGTTTAATTAATAATTTTGTATTTGGTTGTGTCAAAAATTAATATACATTTTTTCTTTCATGTCGATTCAGTCCATGTCACATAGCTTTTATCTAGTGATCATCAATTTTTTCATCATGATAGTTCTCTATTTTTATCTATGATATTTAGTATTAATTTTTAAAATTGGATTCATAAGAGTATTAGATTGGATTAACTATTTCTAGTTTACAAATTATATTATAAATGGGATTGTACTTATGGGTCCTAACAAATCTAGAAATTGAAGGTCATAGATCAATAATGAATTTATCATGGTCAAGGTGGGGAGTTTTTTCTTGACGTAGATATTGAGTAGGTAAATCAATAGTATGTCTACAAATCATAGATCTATTACTGAAATTCATATTTGATGTTTCTTCCACAAAGATTTCTATATATACTTTATTTTCATTCCAATTTCTCCAAAAAAAAGTGCAATTAAAATATTATTCCAAAAGAAATTATTTTTTATTATAGTTTCTAAATACAATTATAAAGGTTAAACAACCAATAAAAACTCTTTTATATATTTTTGTGAAATCATGCAAATATTTTATTTGATATTTTGAAAAAAAAATTACTATTTGGATCAGTGTTTCATTTTTTCAGTGATATCTGAATATGTGTTTGTTATCTTATTGATGATATGGTAAATCTAGGAAAATTAATATGGATTCTTGAAATGGTATAGTATTTTAGGATTGGAAACCCATATATTTTTAATGGTGATGATTTTTTTAATATTATATTTGAATATAAAATACATGATCTTAAGATGACACAATTTATACAATATTTCTAATACCCTGAAAGTTATTATTTTCATGTAGTGAAGAAGGGAAATTAATGATGATCATGTGAAATGTTTTTATGAATGATTATTTGTGATGATGTACATTTATTAAAGGAATTAATATCTAATTAGGTTTTATATGGATAGGTTTATGATTTAATTGATAAAATTATTTATATTACTTGGAATGATTTCTATGTATAACATGAATGGGAGAAAAACAAATAAAATTGCCCAAAACAAATCATGAAGGAATTCTTGATCAATTTCATTCTTACGAGCATGTATCCCTTCACTAGGTCTAGGATTCAAGCTAGAATGGACGTAAACATGTGTGAGAGGGCCCATGTATAATTCTAGAAGGAGGGAACACATTGAATAGTGGATGGAAATGAGATAAGTAGGTAATCAGGGTCAAAAACTATGTATGCGATGTGGTATATAAGGATATGAATTCCCCACATCTGTGAAATGGTGGTGTAGCAGCATGTCTTCATATAATAAATGAGATAGAGAATAAGCTGGGAACTATTGTGGGATTTTTTTACATCATCACAATTCATATGTTTAAAATATTTAATCATTAATTAGTTTTATGATTGTGTCGAAATCATTCATCAAATGGATCCAATGTTATCTTCCTCCTCTAGGGACATGAAAAGTATCATCTAAGTGATCCAAATACCAATGTTTAGGATAAACATATAATGATCATCCTCTAAGTATCCATATGTGTTTTGTGATTATATATATGGGGTTATCAGGCATAAAATATCAATGCATGAAATATTTATCTTTCATGGCTATAGATAACTCAATGAAATACCTTATATGGATTGAAAATAAGTTTTATAGGCCATTTTTTATATATAGGGATTATCTGGACAATACACGTGAGTTTTTGAGGCAGTATCATGATCTATCAATAGCATATTCACCCTAATATTTGACATATTTTATTTAAGCAATGAAGATATATTCCATTATATTTCAAATTAAGTATATATAATATTTTGTGGAGATTCAACGCATAAAATTTCTCAATCCTATGGTGGTGAAAAACAAAAAGGATTTCTTATAAATAATCATCAACTTATTCAAGTTCTGTTATAGATATTTAATTTTGATCCCTTAGTTATTGTAATAAAATAGAGTCACTCTATAACCTTCTAGATCCCGATGAGAGAAACCATCCCATGATCATATTATATGATGAAAAAGAGGAGATACCATGTTCTGTTGTACATGTGTCTAACACACCTGAAGGATTCGTGAAGAACATGATCTGTGAATCCATTTAGAATGTGATACCCCTACATATATTCAGTTTTCCATATGAAAACTAATTGATACACAGTGAGACTATTTTACATGTAATATATTTTATTGTGAAAAATGGAAATGTTAGGTTTTGGGAAGACTCATTTGTTTGAACTACCAACTTTTGTGTTAGAGAGAGTGCACATGACATGAGATATCATTCTATAGTATTCATTAAGATTAAAATCCACACATTATGTTTATTTCAATGTACATATGGAAAAATTGAAATGATAGTTCATGAAGTGCATGCAGCTGTCATGCATGAAGGAGCTTGATCATCCATTGGGGGAGGTGGTTTTTAAATTGAAATTTGTGTGAATAAAAAACACGACTTCAGTATATTATAAGAAGAAATTTAAAACCACATGCATAAATTCATGAAAACATGATGACTAATAATTTGATAGATCAAACTAGGAACAATGATTAATTTATATTGTAAATCAAATAATTAAGAATGAAATATAAATATTATTGGGATTATATCATGATAATTTAATTCATTCCATAATTTAACAACAATAATAATGAAATAATTATGCATTAATATTTTTAAAAATACATCCCCAAAATGTATTTGGGCCAGTAATTCATTTTAGAATAATCAAAAATTAGATCAAACTAAATTTTATAATGGAAACTAATCTGATACAAGTTATCATAATATTGTTCATGATCAACCAGTTATTTTATTGGATGGTGAAGATACTTTAATTGGTAAATGATAAAGAATTATACCAGAATATATTATCGGATTATTAGATATTCATCCTAAAGTGGTTCAATACATCAACAATGTTGAAGTATTTTAGTTAGTGTTTGGATAAGGTGAAGTCTTTTAGTTAGAGAAAAAAAGAAGTATCTCAGTTGGATATGAAGAAAGAAATAATTTTTTTAGATATAATAAAATTTATTTCTTATTTGGAGATAGAAAAAAATTAATTTATTTGGGTTAGAAATAAATGTATTCACATTTTTGATTGTAAATAATCCATAACTGGTGGAAATAACTAGTTATATCATAGAGTATTATGTCTCAAAACCATGTAAATAATGTTTTATGTTCTCTCTCTCTCTCTCTCCATTATTATAACTTCACATGATGCGATATTGGTAGATAAAATTAATTGGAATGAGAGACATATCATGTCAAATAAGTTTTATTGATACAAAACATAATTTATAAAGTGAACCCACTAATTCACCCCTCCCCCTCCGTGGTGAATCCAGCTTGGGGATCTACTTGTTTTATTATAGTGAGGTTCCCCGTAAGAATACAAATGAGTTATTATATAGTGGATATTTCAGTAAATGAGTGTGCTACATCATATAGTGATTTCATCTACGACTAAAAATAGAAGAATGAGAAGACATTCATGGAAGTCGAAGCATAATCCTAGATAAAATCTTAAAACACTACCAACTGAAGGAAATGATGGTTGTATAAGTTGTAATAATTCATCAAAGTATTCTTCTTATAATGAATAATATTCAACTAGTGATGACTAATTATCAATTTTTAATTTTATTTTATTCAAACAATATATAATGAAACATCCCCAATAAGTTTTAAATAATGTTTTTAGATGTCTTAAGTCACTTCATTGTGAGAAAATATAAATATACGTGGAGGTTTATTTCATGGAAATGGAACTGGTAAAAATGGTATACATATAAACTAGTACCAAAAGATGTAAACTAAATGGATGATATAATTTCACATTCCCTTGAATGATTTAATGGATGTAATATTAAATAATAAGTAGGATTTTTGAGAGAGATATCATTGGTAAAGTTCTTGTTGAGGGTTCCCATGAAAATAAAATTTTATAAAAAGTTTTTATGGTTTTAAAAGATGATCAACAATAGATTAATAAAAAAAGATAGAGGATCATGATAATTATTTTCAATAATCAATGAAAATTAATTGTTAACAACTGAATAAGATGAATAATGATTTCTAAATTGAGATGACTATTTTTTAAAATGCGAAAAACTCACTCAATCGAGAATTTCAATATATGGAGGTGATATCTAAGGATCAAAAATATTCATATGCGTGAACATGCCAAATAACTGAAATAAGTCATGATTCCACTCATGATTTTTTGGATTATTAGTAATAATTTTTTTTATGAAAATAATATCATATCCCTTAAAATCATCATCCATTAAGAAGGTATCATAAATCCTAGAAACCATATCACACAATAATTCATGTGTTGGATTCAAACAGAAATCTAGGAAAGTATGAATAAAAAAAAATTCATAAACCCACCACCTAAATTGTTGATGATGAAATTTTTTGGTTGGATATTCCCCATGTAGTTTTTCAATGAGTTTTGGTTTCACTAAAAATAATAGTGGTTTAGAATATTTTAAACCTAAAGAGAGTACAACATAATTGATGAGAATAAGTTAAATGGGATAGTATTATTGTTGTATGATGTTTTTCTACAAGGAGTATGATTAATTCAATAAAATGACAACTCATGAGAATAATAGAAATACTACATTTAGATGGACCAAAAAAATAAAGGAAATGATTTTCACTATATAATATATGAAAAAAATGTTAAATGTCTATATTGTGATGTCAGAAAACAAGAATATTATTACATAAATGATGACCAATATAATGTATGAGAGTAATAATCTTATATAAAAGGGAGAAAAAAAATTTCATTACGATCACTGCAATATATAAAAAATAAGGATCCGTTTGATTGGTTTTATGACATACATAATTATATGTAAAATCACTTTGAGGAGAGCTGCATAATAAGAATACCATTTGATAATATATATACTTATAAGGGGAAGAGACCATAAAAAATGGTTTAATGTAATGTAAAAATTTAGATAAGAGATAGGTTTTTATTTAATAATCCTTAGAATTCAGTTATGATCAAATAAAATTGGCTACATTATTAGAGGAAGATAAAAAACTAAAGAAATAGATAATCAATTGACCTCAATGTTATGGTTGAAATAAAATATTCCAAAACTATATAGGCCTTGTGGGAATTCTAAATTAAATTTTTACATGCTTCATATAACATCATTTAGAATCTATATATTATGTATGGATTATTTAAATCAAAAATTAAATCCTCAGAGACTTCATGCACTTAAATGACTATTATTGAAATATATTATTCACATAGAAGGAAAAATAAATTTAGAAAAAATAATGGACCATATTTAGAAGAATAGATCACCATGAATGTTACTACATAGGAACAAAAAGGTCTCTCAATATTCCATAATATTTATTTTTTTATTCTAATATCTGTGTAATTTAAGGATTTGAATGAATCCATTTAGTTGGAGAATTACTGAAATAATGATTTTAAATCTTCAATATATAAAAAATGAAGAATGACTTATTTTCATTAAAAATAAAGAAGATGAGATATTCCAATAACACTATAATCAATTATTAATAGTTTTATTAATAAAATAAATTTTGGGTGGAGTAGTTGGTTATATAATAAATAAGTATAAGGTGGGGATTTATCTTTTTCACAAAAAAAAATTCTAATATTAGTTTTTATGTATATGTATGATTTTGAATTTTAATGATAAAGATATTTACACACATCCCCTTATGTGGGAGTTGATATTTAACTAGCCTAATTTCACATTGGTGGATGTTTATTGAACATTTTGACAACAATATAATATATCACTTGTTTTCTATATCAGGATAGACCATGAAGACTTATATTATACCAAATAATGTTTCTCTTCTTTTAAAAAAATGTGCATTCATTATTTGTTTAGTTAAAGACGAATGTATATTTATTACCATGATTGTTACAAAAAGACATGTCATACTTCTATTTATCCTTTTATTTTGAATAAAAATATTGGGTGGAAAATTTTAACCATGAATATGGACATTTATAAGGTGTTACAAATAGGTATTGGGAAAAAATAAAAAGGGGGATATAGTTTAGGCCAATGATCCATTTTTCTCAATGATGTGTCAATATGAGTTTGGTATGTTTAGGATAAATTCATTATGCTTGAAAAACTATAATATATTCAGGAAATTGAATTGGATGTCGTCAATTGCAAATTTACTATGCTTAATTATGGGGATTTTTGGAGATGGAATATAAATGTCAAATAAATGTTCTTGTCATGGAAAATTACATAAAATAAGTGGAAGATAATGTAAATTATTGTTTCAATGAATTAAATATGAGAAATTAATGATTACCATGAAAAATAATGTTTTCATGAAGATTCTGGGTGAATAATATTAAAAAGTACATGAAAACATTATTTTCAGTTTTTATGAATATGTAGAGGAGTTAGAGATTTTAATTATATGACATACATTGAAATAAATCTATCTATAACATTAATGGATATTATATTTATAACTTTGTATTTGGGATATCTATAAATCAAGCCAACTCAATCCTACATGTGGCATTATGGATCACCTCATAGGAGCCATCCCACAATAAATGTATTAGGTGGAAGTGTGTGGGAGATCTCGTGTATATGTCCTGAAGGATTCCAAACATGGTGGTGCGCATAAGTATGTTCTTGGTAGGTATGTTGGGTCATGATCCATTTCTGTGAGAAGGTGTGTAGTGGTTTCTATCACCATGATCTGGAAATGATGATGTAGTGACATGGATTGATTAATAAATGTTTGGTAGAATGATCCAAGAAGTGATGTGGGATATGGTCTGATAAATATTGTTCTTTCGTATAAAATATATGCACATAAGTGGTTCATTATATTGTGCTGATATTAGTAATTTAATGGACATAGTGTCGTCTTCATTATTCAGTGACACTGAATTTATCATATGAATTTTTTGGATGTTATAGTTCTTTCCAATCATCATATTCTCATGCATGTGGTATCTATTAGTGTATTACAGTCAGGTTTATGAGGATATGAGGCATTAGATATCTAGTGTAACGCCCCGACCCCACTTACCCAGAGTCAGTGTATTATTAAATAACATTGTCATGATCACGAAATATCATGTCTCGAAATACCGATTAGTTTAGTATCCTTGGAAACACTAGATACATTAATAATGATTACATTAAATCATATTGTGAAAACTACAACAACATCTTGTCTCCACACTCATATCCCCCTATACTATCCCTACAGGTCATTCATAAATACTTCTTCACATCCATGGAAAAATTAAAAAATTTAATGGGGTGAGCTCATATTCTCTGTAAGGATAACAATATAGAGGAAACTTTAATAAATAAACATAAACATTTAGTACAATGTATAACTAAAACAAAAGACTTTTAAACATGAATTTCAGAATAATATGGAAAAGATAAAATTAAATAATTCCATTTAATTATTCCCATGGATATTTGACTAGTCAAATAATCACATGAAATATCAATTAACACTTTCATAATGATGGAATGCATAATTCCAGACTATCATAACCACAATGTCAAGGCCTTGTGCCAAGACTACAAATAAGTTTCTGTCAAGGCCTTATGCCAATAAACTAGTTTGTCTAATGAAACCTACTGATGCATCAAGTAGATATAGCGGGCTCAAATCATCGCTTATTATGTGTAATTCAATCCTCATATTAATAGGTTTAAACATAAAAAAAACTTTCATATTAAAACTAGCATATGATATGTCAATACTTACTCTATAAACCTTGAATGTTATAAAAATAACATATACTGAGTCAAACATATCACAAAACCTTCAATAAAATATGGACGTTTGTATCACTATAAATCAAATTCAAATAATATTAACATCCATCAAAGGTTATTGACATAGATGAAATGAAAACTATTTTATAGAAATATCTATTTTTTTGAAATCATTGAAAAGTCACACATTTATAAAGGATGTAACCTAAAAGTGATTTTTGAATCAAAGTGTCCCATTAAAATTTTAAATTTTTGAAAAGTAATATATTTTCAAAAAATTCATGTCCATATAAATAAATACTTAAAATAATTTTGAAAACATGGACATTAATTAAAAATATTTATAAAGATAAATCTTTAAAACACTTAAAATTCTGATCTTGAAAAAGTGTACCATTCAAAAATTCTTCAAATATTAATTTTGAAATTATTTAAAAGTCACATATTTATAAAATAAAACATTTACATTCAAATATTCTTATAATATATTAAGGTAAGCTTCAGCAATTTTATAATGGCTGAAAATAACAGCACCCGACCTATAAGTTAAAAAAGACATTCTTACCATAATTTTGTCAAAAAGGTTAAAAAGGACCTCGTTTGGAATATTACGAAAATATTCCTTTATAAAAATATTTTAAAAATTAAACATGGGTATAAATGACATTAACCAATAGTCTATAAAATTATTTGAATTAAATTTTTTAGAAACATAGATGTGGATGATAAAGAGGTCCCAGTAGATAATTACGTATAAACAACCTCGGATAATGAAGAGATTGTTAAATAATCCATTACCTTGTGCTTTTACTTGGTCGAGGGTAGGTTAACCTCATGTATAATTGTTAAATAATTTTAATTAAATTATACAAGAATAATATACATTAATATGACATGATATATGATCCTTTAACATTGCTTTGTTAATAATATCTTAGTATTATTTTCATTTCGGTTGTTAGCTTACTCATTTTCATTTATATGTTTTGTTACATTAGACGTGTTTGTTATTGATAGTTTTTATCTTATTAATATTGATAATGATATTAAGTCTTTAAAAATTATATATTACCATCAAATGAAATTTATTCTTGAATGGATACGATAGGGAATGAATCTCATAGAGTTTATGGAGATGATAGTCCATACGTATGCACGAGAGACAATATCATTATTTTGAGATTAAAATAATATATAATTGGATGGTGTATCATATATAATGAATAATTATCATGTTTTATTTATTATTTACATCAATTTCACATTATTATTATACCCATAGAAATAATAATGTATTAAATAATAATTACACAACGATGTGGAGATGGTAACCTGTACGTACGCACATATCATGACTTGTCATTCAAGGGATGGATAGAATACTGAATATCATTGTACCATATTTATAATAACATAATAGTATATAGGATATAATTTATTTATAATTTTATAATGTAAATAACAAAGAAATAAGAAGTTGAAGAAGAAAGGAACTTGAAAGAGGGTGGTGAAAACATTACCTCTTCTTCGGGTTCTTCATTTTTATTTGATCAAAAGGGATCCATAGGATGGATTTTGATGAAAATAATTCCTTGAGGATTATGTAAGGGATGATGAGAGAATATGTGGGTAGGGGTTGGCCGATCCAAAAGGCTTTGAAGATTTGAATTAGTGAGAAGGGGGAGTGCCCTTTTATAAGAGGGGTGAGGGGAACCTTAGGAAAAGCTAGAAATATTATTTTTTTAATAAATTAATATTCAGTTCCAAATGGGTCCAAAGTGGATTATTCAAATCCTAAGGTTGGGATTGGTCGAAATCCTTTCATCCAATAGATTTTAGACTGGTTTGTGTCATTATATTGACCCTATATTTTAGTTTTAACTCTTAGTTAATTAGTTTGACATTTACCATGTCACTTTGTATTTTTATATTATATAGTTAATAAACATACTAAATACAACAAAGAGACCCCCAAGTGGTCCATTAATTATTCACCTATCATGATATATGTTCTTTGGTCGATCCTTAGATTATTAGGAATAGAATATCAATTAATAATATAATACTTTTTTTAAAAACTAATTAATGTCAATTTTGAAAATATTTAATAATTTATTTATATTAAAGTCTTAAAAACATTATTAATTCAAACCAAATTAATTTAAGAAATCCTAAAATGTCATATTAGCCAATAAAATTCGTGGATGGGATTAAAACATTCAAATTATATTTATTTTAACTTTTATAGTACCAATTATTTTATTCTTTAATTAATAAGGAAAATACCGCATAATTATTGTGTCATAAATAAATTTAATTTTTAAATGTCTAAAAATTATAAATAAAATACAATTATGTATGAAATATTTTTATTTTTCTAATAATTATTTATAGTCAAAAATATAACATACATAACCCTATGTAAATTTTTTTCTATAACATAGATGCTTAGGTCCTTTTTGTATTTACTTTAACTTAATTAATATATAGTGTCCTTATCACCTACAAGTGGCTCCATGGGGTCCAAAAATCGACCCAATTATGCCTATGGTCAGACATGTATCAACCAATAATTTTAGGACACATTTTAGGGTAATTAATTATTATTATATTATTATTTTTACCCTAATTTACCGGATTAACCCTTTAACCATGATAAATAAAATATTTACCAATGTAATTATTCAAAATGTCTAAAAATAAGAGTTACCTATTTACACAATTTGTACATCCTGATTCCAATTATGGAATCCATTTTTCCAAATTCAAAACACAGAAGTGTAAATAAATAATTCAAAATTAATTCTCACTGTCAAAACACAAAGCGTGTTTTTAGGAAATAATAACTATCAAAAGATTGACACTTTTTTATGTCTAGTATAATTGTTGAATTATATCCAATGAACAACATTGGATTAGATGAAAAAAATATAATCTAATTATACTTTAAAATCAATCAAATTAATAATTTCTCAACATTAGTTATTTGGATTAAAAAAGTTTTTTTAATTAAAATTTAGTAATTTTCACTATTCATAAAAATATGAAAGTTATCAGAAAGGTAAAAAAAATTCACCCTCTGCTAATTTAGATATTTTTAATCCAAATATGAAGTCCATTTTGAATGATAAAATTTATAAAATTTCAAAAAGTTGGTATTTATATTCATAATGGCTAGTTTAATTAGTTGTGGTGTGTGTTAGAACTCGAAGTTGCGTACAACACACGCTACTGTATTATTCAAAGAGAAGCATACCATGGAAGCGTGGGTTTTTACATTATCCTCTCTTTCAATAAATTGTGTCCTCGAAATTTGAAATTGTTCTTTGAAAATAAATGGTTGAAAATAGAAAATATCTTTGTGGGAAAACACACATCAGAAATTGGGTTAATAAAATTTAGTCTTAATAAGAGGAAAAGAGAAATGAAAGGGTCACCAGAAAATTTTGATCACAATTTTGAGAAAATTGGTGGAAATTAGAGACCCATAGTTAGAGGAAGAACTTAAATATTTATACGGATTGATTGAGGTCAACAGTCACAAACAATTGTAGAATTGAGGGCCTCAAAGCCATCAGTCTATGATGATTTAAAATATCATTGGTTCAAAAAAACTTAAGTTATTAGGATAACACATTGTTGGTTTTAAAATCACTTATCTAATGTTTAAGAATTAGTATCTTCATAGAATAAGATATATATATATATATATATATATATATGACAAGTAGAGTTTCATCCTTCAATTAATTTCTACCACAAACTCCTCTTTCTCTACAAAAGATAATAGTACTCAAAAATATTATATTTATCCTAATCCTATAAGGATACAAACATTAGAACATACAATTAAAATGAAGAAAAATAATTTTTAATGATCTGGGAATTCATGTAGGCTAGTGGTAGGTAATAATGGCTTGTCGCACTATGGTTGTAGGTTCAATTCTAGCAGCTTTTCCCAACATGACGGGTTATCGCCCGACCTGCAGGTTGTCCTTTTTTTAAAACTATAGTATCACAATATTCAAAAAAATCTATCAAAAGTATTGTTTTATCCATAAAAAATACTATGAAAAGTTCAACTTAATCCACTCCAAACATTATAGTTATCCAACATACCTTTTTATAGACTCTCGGTAAAAGGTATCTAAATTCCAAAATCAACCGTCACATGAGATTCACAAGACCAAGTAAAGATTATCTTATTGTTAAATACTGAAAATATTATTATCTTAGTCATATTAAAACCAAGATGAAAACAACAAGTACTAGATTACAATCCTTATATAGATCACATTATTCATATAACCAGAATATAATCTGTCAGTCCAAAAACACAAATACATTAATTATTCCACTTCAATTGTAGTAACATCATAAGACTATCCATGAACCCTTGGACTTTTCTTAGGTATGTTTCCTTGGAGCTTAGGGAATTCATTTTTATAATGCCCCATTTCTCTAAAATTTTAGCATTCAACATTGACAAACTCTTTCTTTCCCTTGCAATCACAAGCCTGGTGACCATTTTCTCCACATTTGTAAGAAACTCACATTCAATTTAGGGAAGTACCGGGGTGTTTAATCCCACAAATATCACATAATGGAAAATAATTCATTCACTTTTCCCTTTATCAATCTCTTGATCCACGGTTCACTTTTACTCTTGATTTACTTTATTGTCATAAGATTTATAGAATTCCTTTTCTGTCTTTATAGCACATGTGATAATGTCTCCGTATGATGAGAAGGATTGGGAGACTAATGCTCGATGGAGAAATAGTTTTAAACTATCAAATAAATGATCAATATTTCTCCTCGGGTTACATATATAGTCTCCTTCATGTCTCGCTAACCTTGTAATGTTAGCTTCATACTTTGCGACATTGTCATCCTCATTTTTCCACAGACTGAGAGATTGCCTTTCCATATCTGTTCGATGGTCACGAGGAGATTATTTTTCTAAGAAAATATCTATATACTCCCTTCATTCCATACATGATACATATTCATCGTCGATTTTGTTTTTAATTAATGACCACCATTGATCAGCATCTCTAGTGAGGTGGTAAACTGCCATGATAACCTTTTCCCTTTCACTACTCCCTAAAGCCTGAAATATTTTCTCTAGGGAACTTATCCATTTCTTAGCTACTAGTGGATTTATACCCCCATTTAATGTTGGTTGTTTTTTCCTTATGAATCTATCTAACATCTATCCTCCACTCTGCGGATCGGGGTGCGTCATACGTGTAAGGTTATTATTCATATCCTGAGTGATTTGTCCCAGTATGGTGATTAGCTGATCAACACCAATTGCATCACCAGCTCCACTATAATTATCTTGAGTAGGAGGGAAATCCCTATATGGAGTGTGTTCATTTATATGATTTCCTTTTCACCCACAAGACACCATTTCTAAACAATGGCATAATCTAGATCAGTTTATGAATCAAAATACCTAATTCCATACTTGTAAACCACTTAACAAAAATTGAACTATTTTTGGATATAATCCATAATAACCAAAATGTTTTATTTGAGGTGGTATATATTCATAAAACCTTCCTAGTGGTTTGTAATGAAAATGAGAATTATCCTAAGCATATCCCCTAGCAGTGTTGTAACCAAGAGTGCAGCAAGGCCCGTTTTAGTGCACCAGTTCCCGTTCGAGTCTAGCTCAAAAAGGGTTTTTTGGGTTTTACACCTAGGTACATCTGTGCCAGAGCTGCCTCTACCTGATCATATCCAGAGAGGGTTGTATTTCTAGTAAAACTTACAAAATCTCAACAATACCAAAATTCTAGGAAGTTCTTATATACTAATCCTGAAAGTCTATCTTAGGGATATGTGCTCAAATCAGAGTTTATCTAAATCTTGCTTCCAAGGTTTGTACTAAAATTTCTCTGATACCAACAGTAACGCCCCGACCCCAGTTACCCGGAGTCATTGAATTATTACATAAAATAGGCATGATCACAAAATATAAAGTCTCGAAAGACCGATTAGTTTAGTATCCTTTGAAACACTAGATACATTCACAATGTTTACATTACATCATAAAGTGAAAACTACAACACCATCTTCTCTCCACACTCATATCCCCTTATACTATCCTTGAAGGTCATTCATAAA
This sequence comes from Viscum album, assembly GCA_963277665.1. Classification (NCBI taxonomy): domain Eukaryota; kingdom Viridiplantae; phylum Streptophyta; class Magnoliopsida; order Santalales; family Viscaceae; genus Viscum; species Viscum album. The sequence goes on along the minus strand of OY728122.1, from coordinate 587,902,810 downwards.
ATACTTCTTCACATCTGGGAAAAAAATAAAACATTTAAAGGGGTTATCTCAGATGCTCAGTAAGGATAACAATATAGAGGAAACACTCACAAATAAACATAAACATTTAAGAAAATGTTTATCTAAAACACAACACTTTTAAACTTGAACTTCAACATAATATGGCAAAGGTAAAATGAATTAATTCCATTTACTTATTCACATGGATATTATAATAGTAGAATAATGACATGCAATATAAATAACCACTTTCATAATGATAGAATGCATAATGCTAAACTATCATAACCACATATTCAATGCCTCGTTCCAAGACTAAAAATAATTTTTGGTCAAGGGCTTGTTCCAATACACTAGTTATTCTCATGAGACCTACTGATTCATCGAGGAGTTATAGTGGTCTCCACCCGTCACTTATTAAGTCCAATGCATTCTTTATATTAATAGGTTTAAATATAAAAAACATTCCTATTAAAACTAGCATACGAAATGTCAATACTTACACCATAAACCTTGAATGGTATAAAAATAACACATCCACAGTCAAACATATTACAAAACATTCAATACAGTATGAAAGTTCTGTATAATAAAAAATGAGCTCCAAATAAGCATAAAACTCATCAATGGATGTTGACATAGATGAAATGAAAACTATTTCAGGGAAATATCGTTGTTTTTGGAAATCATTGAAAAGTCACACATTTATAGAGGAAGTAATTTAAAAGATATTTTTGAATCAATGTGTCCCATACCACATTTAAACTATTGAAAAGAAATATCATTTCAAATCATATATGTCCATATAAATAAGTCCTTAAAATAATTTTTACAACATCGACATTTATTAAAATGATTTAGAAAGATAAATCTTTAAAACATTTAAAATTCTGATCTTGATAAAGAGTATCTTTCAAAATTGCCTAAAATATTCATTTTGAAATCATTTAAAAGTCACATAATTATAAAATAAATCATTTACATGTAAAATATTCTTATAAGCTTGTAAGGGAATCTTCTACGATTTTATAATGGCGGAAAATATCTGCAACCGCCGAATAAATAAAAAAAGTCAGTCTTACCATAATTTTGTCGAAAAGGTTAAAAAGGACCATGTTTGGAAAACGACGGAATGATTCCTGTATAAAAATCTTATAAAAAGTATAAAATGATATAAATTACTTTAACCCTTAGTCTATAAAATAATTTTAAATAAATTTTTAAGAAACATGGATGTAGATGATAAATTGGTCCCAGTAGATAATAACGTATAAATAACCTCAGATAATGAAGTGATTGTAAAATAAACCCTTACCTTGTATTTTTCCTTGGTCGAGGTTAGGTTAACTTCCTTTATAATGGTAAAATAATTTTTATTTAATTATAAAAAAATCATATACGTTAATATGATATCATATATGATCATTTAACATTTCTTTTTTAATAATATCTTAGTATTTTCGTCATTTTGAGTTTTAACTTATTCGCTTTTATTTTATATTTTTTGTTACATAAGCCATGTTTTTTATTGATAGGTCGTATCTTATTCATATATATAATGTTATTAAGTCTTTGAACCTTATTTTTATACATCAAGTGAAAATTATTCTTGAGTGGATACAATTGGGAATGAATCTCATCGCGTTCATGGAGACGATAGTCCGTACGTATGCACGAGCGACAATATCATTCTTTTGATATCAAAATAATATATAATTGGATGGTTTATCATATATTCAGAATAATTATCATGTTATATTTATTATTTAAATCAATTACACATCATTATTATACCCATCCAAATAATAATGTATTGAATAACAATTACACCACGACGTGGAGACGGTAAGCCGTACGTACGGACGTATGGTGACATGTCATTCAAGGGATGGATAGAATACTCAATATGGTTGTACCATATTTATAATAACATCAAAATATATAGGATATAATGGATTTATTATTTTATAATGAAAATAACAAGGAAAGAAGAAGTTGAAGAAGAAAAGAACTTGAAAGAGGCTGGTGAAAACATTACCTCTTCTTCGGGTTCTTCCTTTTGATTTGATCAAAAAATCCTCCTTAGGTTGGCTTTATGATCAAAATAAGGAATCTAGGTTGAATTTAGGGATGTTGAGAGAATATTTGGGCATGGTTTGGCTGATCCAAAAGGCTTTGAAGGTTTAAATTAGTGAGAAGGGCGAGTTCCCATTATAAGGGGGGTGAGGGGCACCTTAGGAAAAACTAGAAATATTATTTTGTAATAAGTTCATATTCGGTTTCTAATGTCTCCAAAGTGGATTATTCAAATTATAAGGTGGGGATGGGTCTAAATAATTTCAAAAAATATATTATAGACAGTTTTGGTCTTTATATTAACCTTATATTTTAGTTTTAACTCTTAGTTAATTAGTTTGACATTTACCATGTCACATTGTATTTGTATATTACACAGTTAATAAATTTTCAATATACATACAAGTGACCCCCAAGTGGTCCATTTATTATACATATATCATGATATAAGTCGTTTGTCCAAGCCTTATATTTTTTAGGAATAGAATATAAATTAATAATATAATAATTTTTTTAAAAACTCATTTTTGTCAATTTTGAAAATATTTAATAATGGATTTATGATAATGTCTTAAGAACATTATTAATTCTCACCAAATTTATTTCATAAATACTAACATGGCATATTAACAAATAAAATTCATGGATGAAATCAATGTAACACCCCGAGATTTTATGAAAAATATTCTTTTTAATTTCATTAATGTCTTGTGTTGTACGCTACACCAAAAGGAGCATGCACAACACACATCCTTGACTTGCCTTGCATTAAACACAATCGCGACCTTCCTCGATAGTGTGTGTAGTACGCAATACCGAGTTTCACTAAACAACGATGTGCTATTAAAATATTATTAAAACTAGCCGTTATGAATAGCAATAACGACTTATTGAAATTTTTTAAATTTTATTTTTCAAAATGGACTTAATTTATGGATTCGGAATATCGAAATTATCTTAGGGTGAAATTTTGGTACTTTTCGGATAACTTTCATTTTCTGATGAATAGTGAAAATTACTAAATTTTAAATAAAAACAACCTTTTTAATCAAAATAATTAATACTGATAAATTTTAAATTTGAGTGGTATTAAAGTATATTTAGAATATATTTTTACAATTTAATACAATGTTGGTCATTGTATGTAATTTCACATTTAAACCAGACATAAACAAGTGTCAATATTTTGGTAGTTATTATCACTTAAGAACACGCTATTTGTTTTGAAGACGGGAATTAGTTTTAAAATTAATTAATATAACTGATATGTTTTGAATTTGGTAAAATAGAAATCATTTTTTAGTTCATAATATCATATATACCTTAGGCCTAATTTTTGGTATTTTTCTGGAAACTTTCATTTTTTGATGAATAGTGAAACCACTAAGTTGTAGTTAAAAAAATGATTTTTTCATAAAAAAAATTTTTACAGCTTTTGTGAGTGGAATTTAAAAAATCCGAGAGACACGGTTGATGTCAGTAAGTAAAATTTGGTTCAATGAAATGAAAATAAATTTTGGTGAATAGTAACTTTTTTACTTTTTTTTACCACGGTTAAAAGTAAATAGGGTAATTAAGGGTAAAAATGATATTATTATTACCCTAAAACATGTCCTATTTCTATTGGATAAGATTAATTCGACAAAAAACAATCTTAGAAATAAAATATGACAATTTAGACCCACTTGGGTTAGATTAGGACATTTATTATTAATTTATTTAAAGAATGGTTAAAATAGTTAAAAGCAAAGTGTTATAAGTAAATCATTTTTAATTTGGGGTAATACGTAAGATAAATTCTACTATAAATATTCATTAGAAGTATCAAGAAATTTCCTACATTATTGTATTTTATTTGTAATTTTTAGACATTATATAATTTAATTTATTTATGACACAATGATGATGCAGTAATTATCTTATTAATGAAATATTGACATAATTGATGTTATAAATACCCAATAAATGTAATTTGAGACTTTTTATGAATTCCACTAATTTTCCAGGTTAATATGACATGTTAGTATTGATTTAATTAACTTGGTTCGAACAAATCATTCTGTTATGATTTTCAAAAATATCAATTACTATATAGTGTCAAAATTGACATAAAATAGTTTCTAAAACAAATATTATATTATTAATTGTTATTTTATTCCTAAAAATCTAATGTTCGGCCAAATAACTTAGATAAGGTTATGTATATTAATAATAAACAACTTAGGGTTCGTTTGGCTTGTTATAGTAAGTTTATTAACCTTATAGTGTAAGAACACAAGAAGACACGGTAAAAGTAAAATTATTTAACTTAATGTTAAAACTAAATGATAAGGATAAAATAGGAACCAAAACTTGTCTAAATTATAATAGATGTGATGATTTCGACCCATACCCACCTTATCTTCGAAATAAATCAATTTGGAGCCATTTAAAAACTAATTTGGGTTTATAATAAAATAATATTTTTAGTTTTCCAAAGGTGCCCCTCTCCTCCCTTATAAAAGGGCACCCACTCCCTCTTTTCCTCACACCACTTTGAGCCTTAATTCTCAGAAAAACCCTGACAAATTCTCTTCTCTACTACCCTAGTAACATCCTAGAGAATCTGGTCTTCTTCAAAGACCAATTTTAGTGACCTAAAAGGAGATCTCAAAGAGGCGGTTCAAAGAAGAGGTAATGTCCGTTACCGATTCTTTCATCTTTATTTCTTCTTCCACATCTTCTTATTAGGTTGTTTCATTATGAATTAATAACATAAGTATCACTCATATACTGATATGTTATTATATGTATGAAACAATCCTCTTTCACCATCTATCCATCCTACAGAAAACAAAATCACCGCGCGTGCGTACGTACGAAATATCGTCTCCGCGCAGTGGTGTAATCTATTTTCCACCACCACCTTACTTGGATGGGTATAATGGTGTAAATAATAACTATATATGATTATTTTAATGTGATATTAATTCTGAAATAGTATACATACACTCAAATACAATTCCACGATCATGAGAATGATATCATCGCTCGTGCGTACGTACGGACTACTGTCTCCACGACGCGATGAGATTCATTCTCCATGTTAACCATTCATGAATGATTATAAAGTATATATAATAAGTAATCAAGAATGATGTTACATAATAATGATTATGGATTTATATATATATATATTTATTTCATCTACTTAATTCCATTCAACTCAATAAGGAAATGAAAACAACGTTCATGCGTACGTACGACCTACCGTCTCCATGAATGGTGTATTTCATTCCATTTACTGATCTATTATATATATATTTATATTCGGAATATATTTTATATATAAATCATGTTTTATATTATGGAATTACGTAATCACTATATAAGTAATCATATGAATAATTACAAGTTAAAACATGAACGACAAATGAGACGATTTTACCCAAAACGCTACTTTAACATGAATTTACAAAAGAATGGCTAATATAAAGTAATAAGTGAACCATATATGATATAATAACAATTAATATTATTATGGAATAAGTCAATGACATTATTTAAATCATTATACAGGAGGTTCAGACACTTACGAAGCAAATCGGACCTATGGTAAGGGAAATATCACAATCTCATTTTTTTATCTGAGATTGTTTATAATTTGGAATTTGCTGGGCTGTATTTTATCATCCACATCCATGTTTCCTCAATATGTAATATTATTTCCATCCAACTACAATAGTTTAAATCAAATTTTACCCTTATTTGAGTTTTTAGTAAAGGATATGAAATGAATCTTTTTTCATTTTTCGTACGATGTACTTTTTGAATTTTTCGACAAAAGTACGAGAAGAATGTTTTTTTAACTTATACAACATGATTGGATTTTTAAAAAATTATTTCCAAGAAGATTCCTTTAAAAAATTTCAAGTTTAGTTTTAATCAACTTCTTTTAGTTTATAAATTTATGACATGTTAAGAAAGGAAAAGTGTTTTTGAAGTAGAAAGGATATTTTCTTCAAGAATGGAGTTCAAGTGTTTTTTCAAAATTATTTTCCATCTAAGATAATAAAGGGTTATGTTTCTACCCTATTATTACATTGGTATGATTATGTTATGATGGAATTATTTTTTTGAATTCATTTATCTTATATGAATTGTTTTATGATGTCACAATGTTTAAGATTCCCATTTTTATTACATGGGTTATTTTATGATGTATGGTTTATGATTTTGTGGCACACATAAGAATGGTATCATTATGAGATGGGTGGGACCTATATCTCTATCCAATTTATTGGGTAAAGATTTTATATCTCATGAGATAGACATGCCTGGAATGGCAAATTAAACCGGTTCGGTGAAACAGGACTGAAACGAGGAGTGAAATCGGTTCAGAAAGGGACTTTGTCCACTAAGATAGTCTTGGAAATGAGTCATGACTAATAAGAAATGATTCTCTATGATTATGTGTGTATGCCACAAAGTTTCATGTTTTATGTTATGATTATTGGGATTACATTTCACTACTATGATTTATTCCATGTTATGATATTATGATCTTTTTTGCAGGTTATGATTTCCAAAATGTTATGTTCTTATGAATATGATTTGATTGATATTTCTTTTGTTTACCCTTACTGAGAATTTGAGCTCACGCTTTTATGTTTTCTTTTTACCAGGATATAAAGAAAGGTTTTAGGTAAGAAAAAAAAGGAAGATCATTATGGGAGATGTTGAAGATCTTTCACCATAATTAGAAGATTATATTTTGAGTTTCCAAAGACATTAAACTATTACGGTCCTTGTGTGTGTGTTTTTGTTATGTACTAAGTATTCTGCAAAATTAATGTAATGTCCATGTACGTTAAGATTCGGGTCTCTAAAGTTGGTATCAGAGGAAATTTTTAGTCAACCATTGGAAACTAGGATGCGAGAACTATAGTGAGATCCCTAGAGATATTTCTATGGTATGTTTAGGGATGTCTCTAAGGTTACATATACATATAGGTTATAGTCCTAGAATTACACTAAAAATATTAGAATTAAACCGAAGATGTTAGATATTGAAGGTACTACCCCTTTATTATGTTGTTTTCCCAAGAAAGATTTTTACCTCTCATACTATTCTTTTTGGGTTTTAGAAAATGGCTGGAAATAGGAAGATTAATGATAATAGAGGATATGACGGACAATGGAATGATATTATTCATTAGAAACCACGTGAAACGGGATTTGGAAGTCCAAACATCGTTATTATGCCTAATCCGCAATCTCATAATATGATCAATAATCTCTACATTGGTAAGTTTCCCGACTCAAATAATAAGAGAATGATGGAGTTTCATGATGATCATAGAGAAAAGAAAGTTCAATTTCCCTCATTTAAATCGTGTGGGAAAAGGCATCGGGGAGATTGTTTCAAGGGAACTGGAAGATGCTTTGGGTGTGGAAAAGAAGGAAAAAAAGCCAGTAAGTGCAAAGGAAAAAGGTTCGGTTAACACCATGGATGAGGATAATGGTATTTCTATGAAATAATCAATGGTTAAATGTTTTAAATGTGGAATGTACGGGCATTATACAAACCAATGCCCTAAGGTAAAGTCTCATGAAGAGAATCAGTACGGTCGTATGGGTAGAATTTATGTTATTGATGATGAAGAGACTATAAATGATATGTGAGATGAAAGAATTGTTGAAGCTCGGACAATGGTTTAAGAATGTAGTGGAATGATTACATGTTTATCAAGTGTAATATTGTATAAGTAATCTCATGGTACTATGGAATAATGAGACATCTAAGGATTGTTACACTATTGTCTTTCCTTGAGTTTTGAAAGTATATGATTAATTGTACCAGTATCCATGAATGGTTATTCAGATATTTTTGGAATGTAGATGATATGCGCATAATGAAGGGATAATTAAATGTTTGATAGTATTTGTGAGCTCATGACTGATATAAGGAGAAGGTTATATCATGGTTTGAGTATATAGAATTTTTGGATTTTGGTATGAGGAAAAAGTTAACTTTTGACAGCATTCATGTTTTCACTAAGGTTTAATGGGTATTAATTTTTAATAGAATACATGAATAAGGTATTCACAGGATTGGAATGTGACCAAAAAGATATATGGGGGATAAATTATGGTATTCACATGCTTGGTTGATGTCATTTCAATTAATCGTTTTATTTATACAATGATCGTGGACCTAAGTATTTTAGATAAGAAAAAAGATTGGAAAGGATTATGTTGGAAATAAGTTAGTATTTTTTAAGGATAGAAATTTTTTCTCTCGATATTATTGATGTGATGTTATTGTAATATAGCTTCAGAAAAAGGACAACCTGCAAGATGGGCGACAACCGATCGCGTCGGACAAGGCTGTTGAAATCGAACCCACAACCGAAGTGCGACTGGCCTTTATCGCCTACCACTGGCCTATAGGAAGTCCCTGTTTAGTAGAAACTAGTTTTATTATATTATGTAGTATGATATATGAAGTATAAGTCCATTTTAGGAACCATATATGATTAATCTCACTATAGATGGACTTATATATTTTTTGGCAACTTTTCTAACCTTTTGTTTGAGACAGATGGAATGACCAATCTTTCTATCACATGATCTTATAACACATCACGAATGACAAATTCAACTTCATTTTTTTAAGAGATGAATTGGAAATTTTCCAAAGAATTACCAATGGTGAGACTATACCAAAATCACGAAATTATTTCATCTAATTCCAATTTCATCAACTTTAGGGAAATGATATTGAAAACCAAAAATTTTGTCCTAGTGCTCTTATATCTAATGAATCAGATGGTACCTTAGATTGTCACAAATTTATGGCTTTGTGATTGCTGGCTTTTCCATAGCAATGTTCTCTAACACTCTCCATCAGAACATGATGGTTAGATTTCTCTTCCATATCCATATTTTCACCTATGTGGAAACCTAGTGATTAGTTTATTTGGGAAACTGTTACGTTTCATTCTTTTGTTTTTAAAGATTGGTTTTGCTATTCCTTTTTAAGATGTGGGTTTCTATTAAAGAAACTTTCGAGTAGTAAACCATTTATAACCCCGATGAATTTCGAGGGCGAAATTCATTTTAACGGGGGTAGATTGTAACACCCCGAGATTTTATGAAAAATATTATTTATAATTTCATTAATGTCTTCTGTTGTACGATACACCAAAAGGAGCTTCCACAACACACATCCCTGACTTGCCTTTCATTACACACAATCATGACCTTCCTCGAGAGCGTGTGTAGTACGCAATACTGAGTTTCACTAAACAACGATATACTATTAAAATATTTTTAAAACTAGCTGTTATGAATAGTAATAACCACTTTTTGAAAATTTTTAAATTGTATTTTTCAAAATGGACTTCATTTTTGGATTTGGAATATCGAAATTAGCTTAGGGTGAAATTTTGGTACTTTTCGGATAACTTTCATTTTCTGATGAATAGTGAAAATTACTAAATTTTAATTAAAAACAACCTTTTTAATTGAAATAATTAATAGTGATAAATTATTAATTTTATTGGTTTTAATGTATATTAAGAATATATTTTTACAATTTAATAAAATTTTGGTCATTATATGTAATTTCACGTTTAAACCAGACATAAACAAGTGTCAATCATTTGGTAGTTATTATCTATTAAGAACATACTATTTGTTTTGAAGACGGGAATTAATTTTTAAATTAAATAATACAACTGATATGTTTTGAATTTGGTAAAAATTGACATCATTTTTGTGTTTATATTATCAAATATAGCTTAGGCCTAATTTTTTGTATTTTTCTTGATACTTTCATTTTTTGATGAATTGTGAAACCACTATGTGGTAGATAATAAAAATGAATTTTTCATAAAACATAAATTTACCACTTATGTGAGTGGAATTTCAAAAATCTGAGAGACACAGTTGATTTCAGTAAGTAATATGTGGTTCAATGAGATGAAAATAATTTTTGGTGAATAGTAACTTTTTACTTTTTTTACCACGGTTAAAAGTAAATAGGGTAATTAAGGGTAAAAATGATATTATTATTACCCTAAAACATGTCCTAATTCTGTTGGATAAGTTTAATTCGACCAAAAACATCCTTTGGAATAAAATATGACCATTTAGGCCCACTTGGATTAGATTAGGACATTTATTATTAATTTATTTAAAGAAGGGTTAAAATATTTAAAATCAAAGTATAATAAGTAAATCATTTTTAATATGGGGATATACATAAGATAAATTAGACTATAAATATTCATTAGAAAGATAAAGAATGTTCCTACATAGTGGTATTATTTTAATTTTTAGACATTAAATAATTTAATTTATTTATGACAAAACGATGATGCAGTAATTATCTTATTAATGAAATATTGACATAATTGATGTTATAAATACCCAAATAAATGTAATTTGGGAATTTTTATGAATTAAACTAATTTTCCAGGTTAATATGACATGTTATTATTGATTTAATTAACATTTTTACAACTAATAATTCTATTATGAGTTTCAAAAAAATCAATTACTAAATAGTGTCAAAATTGACATAATATAGTTTTTAAAACAAATATAATATTATTAATTATTATTTTATTACTAAAAATCTAATGATCAGCCAAATGACTTATATAGGGTTATATATATTAATAATAAAAAACTTAGGATTCTTTTGGCTTGTTATAGTAAGTATATTAACCTTATAGTGTAAGAACACAAGAAGACATGGTAAAAGTAAAATTATTTAACTTAATGCTAAAACTAAATGATAAGGTTAAAATAGGAACCTAAACTTGTCTAAATTCTATTGTATGAGAGTATTTAGACCCATCCCCACCTTAGCTTCGAAATAAATCAATTTGGAGCTATTTAAAACCGCATTTGGCTTTATAATAAAATAATATTTTTAGTTTTCCAAAGGTGCCCCTCTCCTCCCTTATAAAAGGGAACCTCCTCCCTCTCTTCCTCACACCACTTTGAGACTTCATGCTCGGCCAAACCCTGCACAATTATCTTCTCCACTTACCTATAAACATTATAGAGGTTCTGATCTTCTTAAAAGACCAATTTTAGTGCCCTAAAAGTAGATCTCAAAGAGGCGCTTCAAAGAAGAGGTAATGTCCGTTACCGATTCTTTCAACATTATTTCCTCTTACACTTCTTCTTCTTAGGTTGTTTCATTATAAAGTAATTACATCAGTATCACTCATATACTGATATGTTATTATAAGTATGAAACAACCATATTTCACTATCTATCCATCCTACGGAAAACGAAATCACCGCGTGTGCGTACGTATGGAATACCGTCTCCACGTCGTGGTGTAATCTATTTTCCACCACCACCATACTTGGATGGGTATAATGGTGTAAAAAATACTTAAATTTGATTATTTTTATGTGATATTGATTCTGAAATAGTATACATAAACTCCAATACAATTCCACGATCATGAGAATGATATCATCGCTCATGCGTACGTACGGACATCCGTCTCCACGACGTGATGGGATTCATTCTCCACGTTAACCATTCATTAATGATTATAAAGTATATATAATAAGTAATAATGAAATATGTGACATAATAATGATACTAGAGTTATGTGTATATATATTTATGTCATCTAGTTAATTCCATTCAACTCAATAAGGAAACGAAAACAGCGTTCATGCGTACGTACGGTCTACCGTCTCCATGAACGGTGTATTTCATTCAATTTACTGATCTATTATATATATGTATATTATGAATATATATTATATATAAATCATGTTTTATATTCTAGAATTAAGTAATCATGATCTATGTAATCATATTAATAATTACAAGTTAAAACACGAACGAAAAATGAGATGATTTTACCCAAAACGCTACTTTAACATGAATTTACAAAGGAATCGGTAATATAAAGTCATAAGTGAACCATATATGATATAATAACAATGAATATGATTCTGGAATAAGTCAATAACATTATTCAAATAATTATACAGGAGGATTGGACACTTACAAAGTAAATCGGACCTAAGGTAAGGGAAATATCACAATCTCATTTTTTTATCCGAGATTGTTTATACTTTGGAATTTACTGGGGTGAATTTTATCATCCACATCCATGTTTCCGCAATATGTAATATTATTTCTATCCACCTAAAATTGATTAAATCCAATTTTACCCTTCTGTGAGTTTTTAGTAAAGGATATGAAATGAATCTTTTGTCATTTTTCGTACAAAGTACTTTTTTACTTTTCTGACAAAAGTATGAGAAGAATGTTTTTTTAACTTATACGGAATGAATGGATTTTTAAAACATTATTTCCAAGAAGCTTACTTTATAAATTTTCATGCTTATTTTTAATCAACTTCATTATGTTTAGAATTTTATGACATGTTAAGAAAGGAAAAGTGTTTTTGAAGTAGAAAGGATATTTTCCTCAAGAATGGAGTTCAAGTGTTTTATCAAAATTATTTTCAATCTAAGATAATAAAGGGTTATGCTTCTGTCCATATTATTACATTGATTTGATTATGTTATGATGTAATTATTTTTATGAATTCCATTATCTTATATGAATTGTTTTATGATGTCACAATGATTAAGATTCCCATTTTTATTACATGGGTTATGTTATGATTAATGGTTTATGATTTTGTGGCACACATAAGAATGTTATCATTATGAGATGGTTGGGACCTATATCTACCTCAAATGAGTTGGGTAAAGATTTTATATCTCATCAGATAGACATGGATGGAATGACATATTAAACCGGTTCAGTGAAACAGGTCTGAAACGAGGAGTGAACTCGGTTCAGAAAGGGACTTTGTCCAATAAGATAGTCTTGGAAATGAGTCTTGACTAATAAGAAATGATTCTCTATGATTATGTGTGTATGCCACAAAGTTTCATGTTTTATGTAATGATTATTCGTATTACATTTCACTACTATGATTTATTCCATGTTATGATATTATGATCTTTTTTACAGGTTAAGATTTCCAAAATGTTATGTTCTTATGAATATGATGTGATTGATATTTATTTTGTTTACCCTTACTGATCATTTGAGCTCACCATTTTATGATTTTTTCCCCAGGATATAAAGAATTGTTTTAGGTAAGGGAAAAAAACGATGATCAATATGGGAGATGTTGAAGATCTTTCACCACGATTAGAAGATTATATTAAGAGTTTTCAAAGACACTAAACTATTACGGTCCTTGTGTGTGTGTTTTTGTTATGTACTAAGTATTCCGCAGAAGTAATGTATTTTCCATCTATGTTAGGTTTCGGGTAACTACAACCAAATATTTCAAATTATATTTCTTTTAACTTTTATAATACAAATTTTTTGATTCATTCATTAATAAGTAAATTACTGCATCATTATTATGCCATAAATAAAGTTAATCATTCAATGTCTAAAAATTATAAATAAAATACCATTATTTAGTAAATCTTTATATCTTTCTAATGAATATTTATAGTCGAAAATATAACATACATAACCCTGTGTAAAAATTCATTTTCTAAAAGATATATGCTTGTGTCATTTTTGTATTTACTATACCTTAATTTATATAATTTGTCCTTCTCTCCTAAAAGTGGCACCATGGGGTTCCAAAATAGACCCAAATATGACCAAGGTCGGACATATATCAACAAATTTGTTTTGGACACGTTTTATGATAATTTACTATTTTTATAATATTATTTTTTACCCTTATTTACCGGAATTAAAATTTAACCATGGTAAATAAAATATTTACCGAAGTAATTCATCAAAATGTCTAAAAATAAGAGTTACATATTTAAACAATTTGTACATCCTGATTCCAAATATGGAATCCATTTTTCCAAATTCAAGACAATGAATTGGAAGAAATTAATTTAAAATTAATTACCGCTGTCAAAACAAAAAGCATGTTTTTCAGAAATAATAACTATCAAAATATTGACACTTTCTTTTGTCCAGTTTAAATGTGGAATTATATCCAATGACCAAAATTGGATGAAATGGTAAAAATATAATCTAATTATACATTAAAATCACTCAAATTCATAATTTATCACTGTTAATTATTTCGATTAAAAAATATGTTTGTAATTAAAATTTAGTAATTTTCAATATTAATAAAAATATGAAAGTTATCAGAAAAGTACCAAGAATTCACCATAAGCTAATTTCGATAATTCGAATCAAAAAATGAAGTCCATTTTGAATGATAAAATTTATAAAATTTCAGAAATTGGGTATTACTATTCATAACGTCTAGTATAATTACTTGTGGTGTGTCTTAGAACTCGAAGTTGCATTCAACACACGCAACTGTATTATTCAAAGAGAAGCGTATCATGTATGCTTTGGGTGTTATATCTAGGAATTAAATTTTCATCTTACATGTGTGAGGATAACTAAAATACATACATAGGAAAAATTTAAACAAAATCATAGTGTTTTTTTATATATAAATGGATGGCGTTAAGCATGAATGTGAGTTCATAAAGGACAATAACCAATTCACTAACAACTATATTCTATTAAATTCAACATATGATTTTTTAGGTGTGGTGATATTTTTTCTGATATTAATAATGTAGGATGCAACATATTTTTTAGAGACTTAATGTGAAATATTTCATAGACTTATGGAAATGATACGATGTCAGATTTCCAAAAAATAAATAGTACATAATCCATGGAAATTTAAGATAATTTTGATAGTTCACTTTCCTTTCTCAAGAAAATAGATCCACCATGTATCCTTTAGTTTGATTAATGGAGAATACCTCCAATTATCATCTTACATGAATGTGAATAGAATATCACATAGGCCATTAAACATTTATCTAAAACAATAGGCTGCCTTAATAATAAAATATTCTGAGATTCTATTAAGTAATATGATATCCCCATGAGTATTCTTCAATGATTTTATAAATTTATTGAGACACTACAAGACAGTGTCACCAACACTATGTTACGTGATGAATATGTAGACATTATGCTTTTCATACTTTCCTTAACAATCAAAACAGTTAGCATTAAAAATAAATCACACATGACTTGTGATATCATTACCCTACATTCATGAAGAATATCATGCATTCATGAAAGATGGTGAATGATATAGTAAGAAATAATTAAGTGATAATACATACTATAAATGTAACTATTATTCTTCAATGATCTTGATCATCACTCTCATGATGGATTCGTGAATGTTTAATGTGATTCAATTACACACATTCATAATATATATGTTAGAAAGGCAGGGAACACCAAAGGAAAATATTATTGTATTTGTGAAGATTAATAATTTGTGAAGAAAATACCTAAAAAGGAGAATTTATATTTCATGTAAAATAATTTACAATTAAATATACATGTGCTAGGTTTTATACTACGAGAATCCCATGTTATCCATGAATGGACTATGTTTAGAAATAAATAATAACAATATGTGATTTTTTAGACCACTTTCATTCCATTGAGTGAGGAGAGGAAAATATTTCAAAAGGAGGAAAAATCATCCATATTGTTAATGCACTGGTGAAAATCATCATATATAAGTGATCAAAATATTGAGAATGATCAATGGGATATTTTAGTGTATACCAAATATACATGTGTTGGTAAATGATAAATCCATAATATATAATATTGTGTTGTAATATCAGAGAACCTTCCTATAATTGACCAATCCTTCCAGAAAAGGTGAGGTGTTATAGTTCTTCATGGGAGGAGGTGATGTTTTTTGGATTGTGTTAAATAAATAAGGATTATCTTGGTTTGTTCCAGAAAAAAATTATTTTATACACATATATAACCAAACATATTTTCACGATTGAATACATGTATAATACCTTCATTTTGATCTAAAAGAAATTGTATTCAATTTTTTATTGTAATTAAAAAGATACATTGGTGAGTTTTTGGTTATAGAAAGGAGTTTCCTTTTACGGAACCTTGATAATACTATGATTTACCTCTCTCTCTCTCTCCATTATAACAAGTTTACAGAAAGTGACATTGAGACATAATATTTCATGAATAGAGTAATGTATGATGTTCAGCTAATATAATTTAAATTAAAAAGAATTAATAAAATGAAACCATTGATTCACACATCCCATCTCAATGGTCAATCCAGCCTGGGGATCCACATTTACATAAAAAACACTAATAAATTATACATTCTCATAAATAATATACAATTTATATGCATATATTTTAAGACAATAATTTCCAAAAACATATAAATAACATAATATTAGTTAATAAATGGTTATTATAATTGATAAATAGGTAAGTCATATTCACTAAGAATAGTTGGAATAATTTAAATGAGATTTCTATTTTTTTTAACAGTCCTATTTTTTTGAGGTCATCTAGGGTAGAGAAAATGTGGTAATTTTTAATTTTTAAACATAATGATTCAAATTATTTCCAATAAAATATAAATCCATTATCACTTCTCATGGTTTTTATGTATGTACACTATAGTTCATAACACAAACTATATATTGAGGGAAAGGAAATCATATTCTCTTTTATCAGATATGTGAAATAAACATGTGGTTATTGAATTTTAATATAAAATTAAATTAATATAACGATATGTAATAAGAATAAATTATTTAGTCATTCCAAATAGATCCATGCGAATAAGTTATAGGGGTTTATAATTATACATCTATTTTACTGTTTTGAATAAAATGTTGTGATGCATTCTATTTTTATAGGAATTTGACACTTTTTATTAAAGAATTCATGTCTGGGATGATTGTTTAATAATAGTTTTCTATTTTTATTTCTATTTTAATTAATATTAATATGAAAAAGTTTTATATTCCATATCCAGGATTCAATATTAATTGAACAAAACTAGAAATATTTTTAAAAAATCGGTAAATAAATTAATAGTATAAGAATATTCATTTCAAAAATCGTAAGAAACTAATCAATGCATTCATTGATAAATATTACATGAATTATTATGATATTTATCATGAAATAAGTCACCAAAAATTTATGATATAATTATAAAAGTAATATTATAGATGAGTAAAAAAATAAATTTCTAGAAATACGAACAGTATTTTGGTTGTTGATTTTTCCATGGACAATTCGTTTAATCATTCACTATCACCAGATATTACATGTCATCAATCCCCTTTTACAAAAATCTTAAAACCTGAGAATTATTTTGTAATGTTTTAATAAAATGAAATTTATAGGTACAAAATACTTTTACATGAGAACTTCTAGAATTTAACTAATAAAAAAACATCCAAGAAATATTTTCATTCTAGAAACTTCTAAAGTATATAGATTTTGATCATTAATAATTCAAAAAAACAAATATATTTTATTGGCTATTTAATACATGAATTAATATATTTTTATGAAAATTTAATATTAGAGAAAATATAATAATAATTATATCCAAAACTAATGTATATTTTTATTCATATTAGTTAATGTATTATTTTTAAAGCTAGAAACAATTCAGTTTGTTTATAATATCAATTGTTTTGTAGATGTATATCTAATATCATTTTCATGTTTGGATTATTTGAGACTTCTAATTACCAAAATTCGATGTATTCTTACCAATTTTAATTTATTACTAGTCCTTTTTGAGTTTTTTATTTTCAAGTTTCAAATAATGTACTACCTTTAAAAAGTTTGAATTTTTCTCTCCACTAAAAAATGGATTTTTGAAAAATTTAGTAGATAATACATTCAACCATATTACATTCCTGAACTTATCATTATTATCATTAATAGAATATTCATGAATATAATATTTTTCAAAAAAATTCAAATTAAACAATAAATATTCCCCTGTGGTATTATTTCATGTATATACTGAAGTACATGTTTGTACATCATATGTAGTTTCCATAAATTATAGATAATGTTTTTTCACGTGATTCATATTTTTCAGAATCACTAGAGTTACCACCTAAATTAGTCAAGGTACACATCTATTTTGTACTTGGAATATATTCTCTACCATAATATTTCATTTTATAATTCATCATAAGATAATCAGAATTAATTTGAGAATTCCTTTAACTATGAATGTAAGTAATTTCACTAGTGGGGTCATCCATTTTTATTAGTTTCATCTAATATAATTTATATTCATATGTTCCTTTGTAGTATGAATTTCAAAAAATGTACTTCATATAGAAAAATTTATTAAATATCTCTATTGGATGGGTGATCCTATCATAAAACACATTGTTTGATTCAATAATATTAATGTAATCCATGATTATTTCATTTGATTTAGACAGTAATATATTTAATGATATATATTTCTTCTTTACATCAACATCATCAATTACTACTTTCAGTTATTCTTCATGCATATATAGTTTTTGTATTTGAATATTGAATTATATATTATTAATATCATAATATCCCATGATATAAGTAGTTTTTCTTCCCATAAATTAGGTAAAAAATATAGATTAATTATCAATTACTATGATCCTTCCAAATGAAATCCAGGTGACAATGTAATCATGATGATGTAAGTAAATAAACAATTCAATAATGAAACGGACGGATCAAGTTACATCATAAATGGGTCGTACATTATTGTATATGGGCCCAATCGTATCTCTTAAATTAATAATGTTTCGTAATGAGAAAAAACAAGAGTGCACAAGATTTCAAAAGAAATTCGGTCAAATTCATATTACTGTATGGAATAAAATAAAAAACTCCCAACATTTTAATTACTGAGATACAATGTTTTAGTTGGATCATATCATCCTTCTATAATATCATTGTTATTTTCATATTTATCTTCTTATAAAACCCATGGTTTAATGATATTATATCTTTATTTTTACATTGACTATAGTTTAATCTATTAATGATTGATGATTGATAGATATCATGACCACAAATTTTTGAATCCATAATTAAATAGTTTCAATAAAATAGAATATGAAAGATTAGTCCATAAATTCTAGATCAATGTAAAAGTAAATAAAATATTATAAAAAATAAGATCATGGAATAAATTATGTACTTGGATACCAAATTTTGGTACTAGTGGAATTGTATAGACAAATGTGAATTGATCGTTCAAAATTATTTGAAAAAAAAAATCAATTTAAAATAAAATATATTAAAAATAAGGAAAAAATTACCAATATAATATGTATAAATACTTTTATACTTATAAATTTTTTCACATTAGCTCAATCCAAAACTAGATAAAATATTTTAAACTACATTAAATTTTGAGACATATTTATTCTCAAAATAAACAGTATATATATTACCTATAAATGCAAAAGATCAATTTAAATTTAAATTCATTTTTCTAAGAACTCTATAATGGCCTATATAATTATAGAATATATAATTTTTACATTCCTGAATTATTTAGTTATATTCCAATAAATGTGTTATGTAATTTGGGAAATCTAAATGGAAATGGATTTATTAACCTAATATATTATAAAATTTTATGCTAATGATTTTTTTTTAAATTATAGATTATTAATATTAATATAATGAATTTTATATTTAAATTAATCCTAAAAAATTTATCATAGTAGGATTTTGTGTTATTTTTCATACAGTATATTTTAATAAAATATTGAAAAATACATATTTCTATTGAAATCTGTGGCTGTATTAAAATTATTTTTATTATGAAATAATTTTTTAAATTAGTTTTATTTTTTAATTACTTTTTTATTTAATATATTTCTATTATTATTTAGATGGATATTATATATTATTCTTGTATGAAAACATTTTTATTAATAGAATTACCAATTTTGATAAAATATCTTTTTCATTGTGTCATAGCAATTTAATTTTTAATTATGTATTATAACCATTGTGTTATTATTTTTGAAAAATGGATTAATAATTAGGAAGTAATAGATTGGTGTTTAATAAATAGTTCCATATTTTTTAATAATATTAATATTAAATGTAGTTATTTTTATTACCATGGTAATGGGAATATCTGGTAATGTAATTTCATAAAAAATGTTAAGAACTATTAAAAACCCAAAAAAAACATATATAAATATAATTGGATTACTAAATGTAGACCATAATAATCCATGTGATTAATTTATTATATTTTGGGGCCACATTTATTATATTAATATCTTTATATTATTATATATAATAAAATGTCAAATGTATAAGATTCTTCTTTTTAATAACATTAATACTTTTAATATGTTATCATCCATAGTATATGACTATCTGTAAATTCTATAATCATAGATAACATATTAAACATCGTCATGGTTATTTATTTTTATTTTTTATTAAAAAATTGTATCCTTAAATCCATTCATAATGTTGATGTAGTAATTATCCAATAATGAAAAAAATAAAAAAAAAATTATATTAAACCTATTAGAAGAAATATTATTCAATAAAAAATGTGAAGAAATAATTTTTCATACGACCACTACATTTTATGAGTATAATAAAATATATTTTTTAAAAAATTATATGTTATATAGAAATTATTAATTTTAATGTAATGAAAACTTCTAAAAATTTACATTATGGATATTTTATTATAAATATTATTTTATTAAATAATATAACATTTATAAAACTATTAAATTCATAATCATAATTATTATATGGCTTTATATATCATCTGTTGTTAATTTTTTGTTTTTTTAATTATATATTCACTATCTTGGCCCTCAATGATTAAGAAACCATGTAGTCACTTTAAGAGTTAATGTTTTTATATATTGGTTAAAACCATATTATAGGGGTATAAATATTGTAAAAATGTTTAATATTTATTGGATGAGGTAATTGAAACCCCTAAAAATCCTATTTTCTAATTTAATAAATTTGGGACCATTTTTTATAAAATAATAATTTATATTGAATAATTATTTTGATAAATTATAAGAGTTCCCCTACCCTCTTTTATAAAAGGAACTACATGAGTATTGTGGAATAGTGGTGGTTTTTTTAATATGGTGGAAGATTAAACCAATGTGATATTGTTTTGTGATGGTTTCATAAAACCATCGCTAAATTAGGTATCAATATCCAATATTTTATGGTTTCTTCAGTTTAGTGGTGATTTTTTGGAAGCGTCATAGACACCATAACCAGAATAGGTTTTATTAGTTTTAGTATTGGATTTATGTGGGAAAATTAGCTACAGATTTAGAGGCACTTAAAACATCAGCTAAATATTTTTATTTTTTTTGCATGAAAACTGTTAGGATAACCAGTATAACTCCAAATAAATAAATGAAATTTAATTTTTTATCATCGGTTTTAACTGTCAATGATAATAAACTACCAATATATAGCTATAGTTTATACTGCTGATAAAATTTTTCCATATTTATTGGTGCATTAAACTGTCGTTGTATGTTGATTTACAATTAAAAATAGACTGAATATTATATATCCCAATTACCATAAAAAATATGTAGAGAAAATATAACCCTAGGTGCGTAGACAACAAATATAATCATTACTAAATATGATAAGGGAAACTATTTTTCAAATTATAATAGCACACCACGTCTCTAAAATAAGTAAAACACACAAAAACCTAAACCCACTATAAAAAAAATATATTACTTAAAACCCACAAGAAAATGAATCTTTTTCAATGACAAAACCTATGGAAATGTAGAAATCATGTAAAATGCAAAAAATTATATATAAAAAAACCAAATTGAAATTATCTATGCAATTTACACACTTTTACAAGTGAAAAAAATCCAATCATGGTTCAGTGAAGATGTACCATATCAAGTTCAAACACATCATGGTTCCAGTTGTGTTCAATAGAATAATTCCAATTTTAAGTGGATTAAATTATATTTCTCTATTTTTTGACACAAGATTTTCTAATAATCAATTTATGAAGTCATTTAAAATCATCAATTGTGAATATGAGGTTTAATATGATCGAATGATTTGAAAATAATCAATATTAGTTAATAAATGATTAAAATAATTCTGATTCATGAATTTAATTCAAAATTCAAATTCAATTGTGAAGAAGGTGTTTCTACAACTATCTATTATTAATAAGAATAATGTATTAATTTTTTAATTATTAATGACGTATAGGTCAAATAGGGAAGACAAATGAAGTTATTATGGGATGATTTGAAGATTCATAGTGTTATATTGAATGATGAGGAAACAATTGATTTTATATTTCAATTT
The DNA here is from genome assembly GCA_963277665.1 of Viscum album. Classification (NCBI taxonomy): domain Eukaryota; kingdom Viridiplantae; phylum Streptophyta; class Magnoliopsida; order Santalales; family Viscaceae; genus Viscum; species Viscum album. The sequence goes on along the minus strand of OY728122.1, from coordinate 587,880,492 downwards.
TCTAAAAAATAAGAATATGAAAATTTTAAAACATAATAAGATGAATAAGTGACTATATAAAACCTTCAATTTATTATAAATAATATAAGATGATTATTCTTTTCATGTGTTGTGAATAATAATTGAATAGGTTTCTTTATAATATGATAGTATATAAGTAAAATAAGTATTTGGAAAATAAATGGAAATACATATTCTATAATACTGAAAGATTTTTTATTGCTATAAAACTATTTTTAAACTATTAGAATGATATTATAATGACCCAGTAAGATGTTGATGGAGTGTGGGATGCATTAAATCATAGATGGGAAGAATTTAATATATGTTCAAGGATAGAACATGCTTACTTGTACCTATAGTTTGATACTGGTGGGTAGTGTCATATTCATGGAATCCATATCACACAAAGGATTTTCCTTCTCATTTTTAGTGGTTAATGTTATAAATATACTATGATACTTATGATGGTGTGCATTTAATTTTTTTATAAAATATGATGTTGAGTAGACAGAACGATAGAACTATTCACCTTAATATGTTAAGAGATAAAAGGATAGGGTTAAATATGTTTTCAATTGGATAAAAAGTCATCCACAATGATTCACCCCCCTCTGAGTATTGAACCTATCCCTAATTGGACTGATTTACTGTAATTAATTATATTTCAGTATTATTCTTATTCTTTCTTAAATATTCAATCAACATTTATCCAAATAGAATTAAAAAATGATGCACACAATCAATTATTCACCCCTATTATTTTCATTCTTTTATCCCTTATGGACAATCTCTACATATTTTCTTTTCAATGTATATATAGTCTCTATTTTATAATATCTTTGATGTTTATCTATATATAAAATAACCAATAAATAGTTTAATATTCACATTCAAATATTTAGTTTCTTTCAAGTAATTCTAATCTTTAAAAAACAATGGGAAAACATCACATAAAAAATAACCTTAGAATAAATAATTTTGAAGTTGAATTATATGTTGACAAAAATAAAACGAACCAATCATATCCACAACAACATATCCTCACTCCTTTAACCATAGAATCAATAATCATTATTAAAAACATAGGATAAAATTTTTTCACCCAAAATATATATGTATAATAAAATATATTATATAATTCGTTGATGTATAAATACGTATTAAAAATTAAATGTACAAACCACAAGAAATCCATCCTATACCAATTATCATATCCCAATGGTTTAGATAAACTATTGGGAAAGGGTACCTCTACATATATTTGGATGAAGAACATTGGTATAAGTCATTTTAGAGATTATTTTTCAAATGGTTTCTAAAACTGTTTGTATAGGACCTGTTAGAGACAATTTTCCCAATGGTTTTCAAAAATAATTTGCGTTTAAAACCTTTTTTCCCAACGGTTTTCTAAATCCACAAGGATATTTCCACATTACAAATACGTTTTATAAAACCTCATGGATAGGGTTCAATCCATCAATCATCCCAATGGATTCTAAAAACCAATGCGATAGAATAACACAAATACGAAGATCTCGATTCGCCTACTTGGTGCCCTAAATGAGGTCTCTATTTTTTCTAGCAGGTGAACCCTTCTTCCTAAAAAACAATTTTTTGTTCATCCACATCAAATATTCAACTTATAACTATGTTTTATGTTTTCCTCCATTTTTTTATTTTCTCTTATCAATTTATTTAAATAGAACTTTGTTTTTTTTACTATTTTGATTTTCCATAAATGACAGCTCCCCACTTCTTTGTGAACCCATCTACCCAACTTGCGACCCATATTTAATTCAAATCATTATTTGTTAATTCATTTAAGATTAGTATGTTATAACTGATTTATATATTATAATATGATTTTTTACCTTTTTCATTTTGGTTGATTTAAAGATGATAATTTTTTGTTTAGTGTTTTGATATTTATTTTTTGTTCTTGGTGATTTCTTAGTTTGTTTGTTTATATTATCTTAGTTAACTCAAATGTTATTTATAATTATAGAAAAATATTAGACCCATGTTGTGAGTGCAGAGAAAAATAAATTAGGTATTGGGTCACTGGGAACTCAATGTGGTGTTTAATGGAGGGGTTATCCTAAGTAGACCATTTGGTACCAAATAGAAGTGTTTTATGTATGTTTTATCCGGATCATATTTAATAAAAAATATTAATTGAAATAACAAATATGGATTTAAGAAATACCTCATCCTCCTATACTATTTTTAGTCCTGTCACATATAGGATTCATGTAAGTATCCCTATACCATTAAAAAAATTTATAACAATCATGAATCTTTTTTTTAAATACATCTATATATTTATCCTCATTTATGTAATTTGTACCATGGGTGTCCATTTTTTTATAGTTTATCACATCATATTTTTTATCCATTCAAATCACAAATGTTTGTGGGTTATAATATTCTATTTTATTTCATGCCTGTCGAAAGAGAATCATCCCATTGTAATGGAAGGATATTCAATAGATTTTCTATGGTGGATGGTCCATTAACTTTTATCAAAAATTATATTTTATGTATAATGTTCATATAGGGAATTAAGATATGTGTGATAAGAAATTGAGTCAATATGGCAATGGAGTTCAATTATAAGAATGTGTGACACCGTAGAAACTTAAAATATAAGTCATTTTTGATAAATAATTATTTAAGATATGCTCCATTATTTTTTTTGACATGGGGGATGCCTATAATTGGATATAGAACACGTAAGGGGTTCATATCCAAAAAATGATTCACTTTAGAGGGATATAATTTGTAAAACTAGAGTGTCAGAACATCTCCGATATGTTATTTTGGAAGGTCAACTTTAAGTGGAATCCATTTTTTATTAAATACCATTAAACTCCCAAGAACATTATATTAAAAAAATATTTATCTTCATTAGCTAACATCAATTTCTCTTTCCAATTAGTATATATCTTATGAACTATTTCATCATGTATCATGCTTGCCTCTTGTACTGAACTATCAATATCCTTATCTCTTTTTGAATTCACATTTATCTATGCACTCTTCCCTCTATAATTAAAATTATATATATCATTAATTTCATGGAGTACTTATAAAAAAAATACAAATATCTTCATTATCATCATCTTTTATTTGAAAACATTATTAAATTAAATACATATTATGATTGGAAATTAATGTTATTTCACCATTTGATATCACTGTATTTGAGAAGGTGATTTCTTCTAACTAATTTATCCAGTGAAATATATATATAATAATAAACGTAACCATGAAATATATTCATGTTGGACCTTCAGTATCTAAAAAAGGACACCTCAAAAATACAAAATTGCCTATATATAACATCTTTATTAGTAACTCTATCAAATGACTATATAATTTCAATTTGGTATCATCAAATCTAAACATGATATCATGGGGTGAGATATTATTTTAATGGAATGATTATGTGTCTTTACATTGGATAAATTGTGAATTTCATGAACCTCGTAAATCCATTCTTCTACTCTGGACATTGGTACGAATACTAGATTATTCTACTACCAAAACCCACAATGAATTATCCAAATCATTGTTAAATCCACCATTACATGTATAAATATACCCTCTTTGTAATTAAAACACATAGAGTACAATATTATCCACCCAACAGTCTTATCCCTCATGTTTGAATCATTTTGACTGAACTGGTAAATCTGTTTCCAATGAACCCACCACCTGCTAATAACACACAATAATATCCTTCTCACAACATAACACATGATTCATCCAATTGAATTTCTATTCAAATTACAATTATATATCTATTAAATTGTAATAATACTCATGAAATTAAAATTCTATAGGGTTGTGGTGTTATCATATTCTAGTCTCACAAAATTGTTTCCTAAGTTGTATATACATATGAAGTTTCCATATTTTCAATGAAAATAAATATAAATAAGAATCATAAATTATATCACTTCATAATTTAAATTGAATGTGAGTCTAAGAATAACCCACTCAACTTATATTATCATGATTAGAGTAAAGTCCCACTACCAAACACGGGACCACCACCCATCTATATTATCTACATTATTTTATATTACATTATCCAATCCAATCATTCAAGATCCATCTAAATGAATTCCCCATCAAATATTGGAAAAAATGATCACAAAAATTGTTTCATATATAGAACACATATGACAACATAGATGTAAATCCACCATATAAAACTATATTTTAGTATCCATCCTTTAAAATTTTGGAATCCACATAACTATATTGTGAGATTTATAGAGAAACTTATCTTTATATATGTGAAAATTTTCTATGAAGTTACGGTGGTTTCCTTGTTACAAGAGAGATATAAATTCAATAAAATTCCAATAATATACTCATGACTAGACACTATCTGAAATCACAAATTATGGAAGTATTTGAGATACTTGGAATTATCATCACCCATTGAAACTCATCATTAGTAAAATCAAGAAATTTTTTATCCTTTTCTATAACTCATTATTTTAGCTATTGAGTCATTAAGAGTCCAAATGTCTCTACACATTTAACCTTCATAGAAAATGATTATTTTATTATGATAATTAATATAGAGGAAAATCTATTGAAATGATACAAATGATTAAAATTGGGATTTTACATTCATTGTCATTAGTATATTCCAAGGATAATTCATTTATAGATTTTAACATGAGAGAATAACTATCCTATATTCACATATAAGAAGTACCCTTTTTGAGTTATATTATTTTTCATGTTTGAATGACATTGATTACAAGATATTTTTTTGATAAAATTAATACGTCTCCTAAAGGTTAATAATAAAATAAGATAAAATGTATACTGTACTTTAAATTCAAAAAATAAACATGTGTTTAGAATGATGCACATTCCATATATATCTATAAAAATTTGAGCTCAAGAATTATGTGGTGATTTGTAATATGTTTTTTTTGGATAATGATACAATGAATAATTAGATATAAATGACTTTATATCATTTCAATTCATCCAATATCCTTTAGTATATTTTCTCCATTATGTTTTTTGAAATATGTGCATTGTATAGTTGTTTATATTCAGGTGTCGTACTATATTTTTAAATTATTTATATGTTGTTTAACTAATAATGTATATTTTTTTACCTTGTGAATTGGAAGGGAAAACAATGGAAAATAATTGTGGAATTATGTGAATTCTATGGAAAGTAGTGGAAGTATTTATATTCTATGGGAAATAGAAGACAATGGAAAATAGTGGAATTCTGTTTGAACTCTTTTTATTCTATTCTTTTTTCTTTTTGTATGAAAAATAGCGTATTTCTAGGTAATCAATATTGAAGGGAAATGTATTTTATATGTTTTTTGTGCTTTTTTATGGTATATTAATGTTTTCAATTAATTATGTGTGAGGTAGTGAACTATTTTCAATGTTGTGTTTATGGTATTGTTTGTTGAATGGAATGTTGGAGCTGGTATTGTCTAATATAGTGAACATGGACATGCTTTGGGAAAAAAAGTGGGAGTCTGCTATATTTAATTTTGAAAAAACTATATACCAATGTTTCATAAATAATTGGTATATTTTGAAGGTTCATTTTTATTAATGATTACAAGGAAAATGTCAGTAGAACCCTTTGTAGATTCTATACTAACGATTTGTAAACTTTTGTTATAGTTTGAAGGCCTATAACATAGACATATGGTTAAAAAACATTGTTATATATTGATACCAATAAGTATAAATAAATCTTTACTATAGATGAATTTAAAGTGTTCTATACCAACGGTTTTTCAATAACTGTTGGTATTGGGCTATCCCCACGCTCTAACACCCAATGGTTACTCAAACTATTGACATAAGATAAAACAACATATTACTTCTCTATACCAACAGTTTCAAAACATTAGTATAACCTAATTTTCATGTAGTGATAAGAATAAACAAAACATAATATATGTATGAACAATTATAAACACATATTGATTATAGTGTATATATTTGTAAATGTAATTATCAATATAAAAAACAAAATTAAACCCCTAATTATAATCCAAAATAACACCTATTATCCAGAAAATTAAATTTACAAACTTTGAATAATAACAAAATATTTTATGTGAACAGTAAAACAAAAATTAACATCTAGAAAACCAATAATATATATTATATTATTTAAAGATATCAATATTCCATTACCATTTGTCAAAAATTGATAATATATGGGGGGATTTAGGTTTAAAATATGGAGTTTTTATGGGAATGTAATTAAATGGTCTGTAGGGTGATAGCTTGATTGATACTGGATTGTTTAAAAATAATAGGGTGGTGGAATTGGGAGAAATTTTATCGGCTAAACCATCAGAGTCCATGGGAATGTGGGAGGCCATATGAGGATTCGAGAGGAATAATGAATAAGGATATGCATCATAAATGATGATGTTATATGATTGATTTCAAAATATGAGTTAATTCTGCTTATGGGATGATGTAACATAAATGATGAAAGGGGTTTGGAGCATGTAGTCTATAAAAACCAAAAATGTGAATGATAAACATACACATGTATAGACATGAAGTAAAAAATCGTGCTTGAAATTTTTTAAAAGGGGTGAAAATTTATAATCATAATGATTTATCATTACCTTATGGGAATCCAACTAGAAATAAATTACACTTCACTATTACTATATTGGATTATGGAATGGGTGTTTTATGATGTTAAAATAACAAATAATATTGATCTCACTAAATATATTGAATAAAATTTCCATAAAGTAATTTTAATAATATTGAATTATATATATCTGTGAATGGATGACTATCACTACATCCCTAAAAGGTTTTTAGCCTCTTCAAACGTGGGAAATAATGAAAATATGTTGTCCTAAAAATATTATATGGGAACTCATTTCAAAAAATGATACATGAACAAACCCTCTTTGTCCATATTTTTTCGAAACATCAAAAGCACCCCTAATCGTTGTCCCATTATGAAGAATGCTAATTACACTCTCTATATTCATCTCCTCTTCCAACTATCAGCACTAGTAAGATAATTATATTGAAAATTAAATGATGTTGTATATATATATTTAAACATAAAACTGATAAATGCTTGTGAACTAAATGACTTTGAAATTGTGTGGTTTACCTGCTCACCACTAGTCATCGATGCAATTACACTATGGAAAGATCCTACAATCAAATAGTAGAAATCAATCAACACTTTCTGAAAAGAAGATATATGAAATCCTTATTCAAGGATTTTGTTTCTCAAATAAAAAAACTCTACATCAGCATATCGGTATAGGGACTGACTAAAACTAGTAGTAGATGCAGCTGCAATCTCCAGTGGCCTGCCAAAGGCCTCATACAGTTATGGTCCCAACCTCATCTTATTTACTCAACCTAGAAGCTCATTACCATTGACATTACCAACCATGTACTCATGGGAGACTGATTTTGACTACATGGGATTAGAATCCCATAGTTCATTAATTTTTACTTATAAATCAAATATCAATCATATTAGAAGCAATATATATTAAAATTTTGAAAACTGATAATAAGTTGATATAACGAAAAATAAATTCATACCCAAAAATCAATGGTAGGATCAATAATAGTACTCCAAATATATTTTTTTAAACAACCAAACACACTTCTGTTAAGGATTCTTAGTCCCCTAAACACTATTAAATCACTAAACAAAGATAAATTCATAATTTAATATATTAAATATATAATATTTTCATATAAGTATTAAATCTAATGAAATGATTTACAAAGTTGATCGACTTCAAAAAAATGTCTTTGACACGATAGTGTGAGGGATTATTTTATTATCCTGACTCAACACATTCTTCCTTGAAACATCATAAAATAAATTAAATGTAATTTAATGGTAATGTATTTAATGTCATCTAATTTTCATATATATGAATTAAAGTAAAATTAGATTAATATAATAATATATATTTAACTACCAGATTCTTGTTATCATGATGACTTTTAATAAAACCATTCCATTACTCTCTTTGTATGCCATTGGTTACCCTTTCATAATTTTTTTGGACGCAAAACATAGTATTGTTTTCATCGATCCATAATCACCATTTAAAATCTATCTATTTCATAACCATATGTTTCAATGTCCGCTTTCCTGAATGCATTTAAGCAACGGTAAAATGAAAAAAAAATCTATAAACCGAGATTCATTTTGAATGAATTATAATTTAATAACACAATGACATTTAATTACACCATAATGTATTTAAATAGCCTATATTTATGATTCAAAACATCATATTTTTATGAAAATGTATTATGACTCAAATCATCATAGTTAATAGGAAGTGTTTCTGCCTCCGCCACCAGATAGCCTAGAATATCAATAAATAATATCGTGTTGTCACCCATAGAGACCCCATAAGAATAAAATGTGACAACTATTATTTGTCCAGTCAGATTGCATGAATTTATATTTTTCATATTTTTACATGTAGTAGCATTGATTCAATTAATTATGAAAAAGTATTTATTATTATAAAAAGTTCAATAAATTTATTCATATGAAATTTTGTACCTATAACAGTCACCCTTAAATATCCCCATGAGGAACATAGAGTGGTGTTCTTCACCCTCTCTGTTGTGGTTGCTGATTGGGAAGGAATCGGCTAATCAACTGATTGAATGCTAGTGAATGGTGGGAGAGAAGCTCCAACATGAAAGAAGATGATGTCTCAGAAGCTGAAGAGAGGGAGAAAAATTGATCATCATCTGTCGGTGTATATTATGGAATGTTGACTGAGAGTCGATTGGCATCAGTATAACACTTTCTCATTTACAATCTTCTAATTTAATCATATAAAATTTAGTTCAGAACATATATTATAGAAAATTCAGGATGAAAAAGTAGAAATGACTACATATGCATCATACAAAAAAACAAAATATACACAATAATGATAATTAATGATGGAACAAATTACATTATTGGTTGAAAAAATGAATGGATAAATACACATACAATCATTTTCTCCTTCCATCATGTCATTTTCATACTCCATTATTACATTATGTACTTTATCAACCTTGTAAAGGCTAATATTTTCAATATCAGGATAAAAAATAAATATTCTTCTTATGGTTGATAAGATTCAATGTCATAGGATAAATCTTCTACTTCATCATCTATATCAAAAAAAATCCTCTTTGTTTTACGTGGAAACAACACTCCACCCTTCATCTTTGTCATATTTCATTGAATATACTATTTTTAAAAGAGATGATAAGATATAAGGATCATGTAAATCATGGCCACTAACATCCATTAAGCAAATTTTCATAGAATTAGATTGAACGTAACCTCTTTAAACACCCCTAAAAATATCCACCGAACTTCATTTGAATATAATGACTAGAAAATGATCATGGTAGATTAAATCCTTAATATTAGTCAACATTCCATAGTATCCAAATTATGAAAAAGTAAAGATGCCACTATTGTGTGTCTTCAAACAATCTTCTTGATTGAATATATGAAATCTTATTTCATTCATGTTTTATGCATCAAACTTTATTTCTTTTTTAGTAGACCTAGAGAAAGTAACATTAAATCTTTGAAAACTCTCATCAAGTTTTAGAATTCATGATCTAACTAAAGTAATATACATTAGTATATTTAAAAAATATATGTATCAACCTAATATATATATTTATTTCAATATTAATTAACATAAACATCATATTAACCATTCTACAAGACCATTAATACTATCTCTTGTTGTATCATGCTTATTTCTTGTTCATCCTTTCATTCATCTCTTTGTAAGTATCCTCAAACCTTCAACAGATGAATCCGCAATATCATTATTCAACAGCCCATATCTATGTTCCTATAATAATACAATTTCGATCAATGTAATTGTAACATACAAATTATGTAATGAATAATATATTTTATTACCTATGTGTATTTATGAAATAAATAGTGTTTTAGGGGAGAATAAATCCAATTTTAAGCATAGAATACTCTAATATTTCTAAAAGATTGTTTTACCGCCTTTTGATGGAAAACCTTTTTTAAATCAAAATTTTGAGGGCTTTATAAGCGCTATTTGTTAGAATTAACATATTGTATTGGGACATTTAAATTTACTTTGGATAAATTTTTTGGTATTTTTCTGACAATGTGCATTTTTTTAATGAATAGTGAAAAATATTGGATTTTACATCAAAATTGCTTTTTCATCTAATTTGATTATATAGATAGATTGTCATTTTAATTTGTTTAAAAGTTTAATTATGATATATTTTTACCATATAATCCAATTTTGGTCATTATAATTAATTTCACTTTGTAATTGAGCATAAACAAGTGTTAATCTTTTGATAGATATTGTTTCAAAAAACCCGCTATTAGTTTTGACAACGGAAATTATTTTTAAAATAATTACTGTAATTTCTATATTTGGAATTTGGTAAAATGGATTCCATATTTGTAATCTGAAGGTCCAAATTATGTAATTAATAATCTTTTGTTTTTGTACATTATTAATAGTAATGAAGGTAAATATCTTTAATTATCATGATTAATTAGTAATCAGGGAGTTAAGGGTAATAAAATAATACCATAATGTTATAAAATGACTCCAAAATGTTTCCTAATGCAACTGGTTGAGTGATGGCCGACCCTGGGATGCCTTGTGCCAACTTTGGGACCCCATGGAATCACTTTAGTGTGATTGTGACCTTTAATTATATTTTTTTAAAAGGAATGTGTAACAAAAGTATGTATAACCTAAGTAAAACAATTTTAGTTTTCTCTGTGTGAATGATATCTTAGACTATAAATAGTCATTTAAAATATAAAAATATTACATAATCATAGTATTTTTTTTATAAATTTTAGACATTAAATAAATTAATTTATTCATGACACCATGATGATGCAGTGATTAACTCATTAACGGATGATTTAAATAAAATGAAACTATTCTGTAAAATATAAGACATAATTTTTTAAAAAACCTATTGTATAGGTGGATTTAAAACCCTTATAGCCTTATCCTAGAAATCAATCATTGATGGACATTTAAAATACGAAAATCATTTAATAATAAAGTAACATTTCAAGACATTCCAAGAGTGATCATCCTCCCTCTTATAAAAGCACCCACCTCTACCCTCTTAAAAACAACTCTCAAGCCATTGGCTCGGACAAACTCTACTCATTTTATCTCTCCACATACCTCTATTCATCCTAGAATCCTTACCTTAGGTACAAATCTCTTCATGAAACCCTTTTGGTTCAAACCAAGGTGAGTTACCCGATTTAACGGTAGTGTCTTCTCTTATGTCCTTTTGTTTTATTTTGATTCTCTAACCCCTAAACACTTTTTATTCCTTTATTTTGTAAAAAACCAATATCTTCAATATAATATGATTTTTTTGAGGGAAATATTTGATTTACACTTAAACACACCTCCATCTAATGTTTAATAACATACTTTTTCTGTGGATGGAGAATTATTGTCTCACGAAACGATGATTGTTCAATCTTCTTTTAACACCTTTCATGGTGTCCATTAAGATGTCAATATATTTATATATGATATATATTATGTTTATGTTTTCCTAATTCCTCTTTATTTTTCATATATGGCATACCTTTATGGTTTCTATTATGGGTAAACAAGATAATTTCATTTTAGGAAGTGCACACTACCGCCCCCTCAATGTGATTTGATTCGTTAATGTCATATGTGGGACATATAAAGGTTAGAGGTAATGGTATTACTTATTATATCATACTGTAATTCTAATATACCTTTATATCATTATGATTTAATTCTATTAAATACAAAATTTAAATGAAAGTAACATTCATGTGTACGTACGGCTTACTGTCTCCATGAATGGTGCATTTCATTTATTACCTATAAATGTTATGTAATATTATATATCCATTTATATACTGGATATATATGTTATATATGATGTATAACTCATGAATATAATTATGGATATAATGGATATTTTACCACATGAACAACTTGTAATTATAAGAAGTTTATTTTTGGCTCAAGAACCAAAGATTGACAAAACGACCGTTATTAACTTAAATAATTACATAATGTTCATTACATGATAATAAGTGATATAAAATAAATAATGATCTTGAAAAAGTATCTTAAGAGAGAATAAATTAACTCTAGTTTATTATTCAGGAGATTAAAGATCGCTCGAGTCAATTCGGATCCTAGGTAACAGAATTCGTCTCAATCTCCTTTCATTGAGGAATATTTTGTTTTATACACAACTTTCTTTTATGCCATGTATAAACACCTTTTAATTTTAATTTTATTCAAAATTAATATTTTTATACGAATCGTTTTACTAAATGACAAAAGGAATTTTTTTTTATTACGTTTGCGGTGACAATGACTTCTCCACCACCATGACCATTATTTGAGTTTCGGCTTCCTCTTCAAGACATAACATTTTTTTTAAATGAAAAATAAATACCATGATTTAATTTCATTTTATTTTGGTATTGAAAATGGTTTTGATAATGTTTTTATTATATCAATGTGTTGTATTGATATCTTGTGAATGAAATGTGGAAATGTTATGTTTTCTTTTATGCATGATTTATGTGATACAATTATGTTATGGTTCTTGGAAATTATTTATAAAGACTGGTGGTTCCATGATAAAATAAGGGTGGGTGAGCTTGATATAGCTCTCCAATGCATTGGGAACGCGAAGGAGTTAAATGCTAAGTTTTCTCCGAATAGAATTAGGGAATATACTGTGATGGGTATTCCAAACGTAACCACGAGGGTTACTCCTTACGTAAGAATGTTATGAATGACTAAAGTTACCTCTATGACTTATTATTTATATTAGTTATTCATGAATCTTATGATTTCATGTGGTATTTTAAAGTGCTTATGTTTTATGAGTAAAGTATGATTTCATTGATTCTTATGTATACATGGACTAATGTTTTCATTCCGTATTTTTATATCCCGTACTGAGATTTTTATGCTCATCCCACATTTTTGAAATGTTTTTCACAGATCAAAAGAAAAGTACATGATATGATGATAGTGTTGAGGAAGTGTTGCCAAAGAATCCATGTTTTATTTTAAATATGTCTCCTCTGATGGGAAAAATGAATATTGTCTTGTATGTAACCACCTTGTTTAAATGTGGGATGTAATGCATGATTAATGATCTAATTCTCTAAAACTCTAAACCTGAAAAGATCTCTATTCTTTATTCAGGTAATAACTCAATATTAAGTAATGTTTACGGCGGGGTCCATATAGTGGGTATCAGAGTTATGATTAGATAACTTTATGAGTAATATTTATATTAAATGATTATCCAAAAATATTTTTTTATGTTCAAATTGAAATGATATATAATTTGAAGATTACCATGTTGGTTCTTCTATGACATTTTTGTTTAGAATGGTTTTCGGCAGAAGAAACCGGGAAGTAGTGCTAGGAATTAATACAGAAGGAAATTACCCTTGAAATCAGAATGATGAGATGGTCGTAATTGGAACTGAATAGTTTGTTGTGGTAATGGAGCAGTGGACTCAAGCGACAAATGGTGGTTGTATCCATGCACGAGATCAGTCAGATCAACCGTAGAGGAACATGTCAGTGGTGGAACATTTCAGGAGGAAACCATCCCCCATCATTCAGAGGATCGTCTTACCTTGTGCTAACTGAAGGGTGGATTAAATCACTAGAGAATATTTTCGATGTCATGGGTTTTTCAGACAATCTAAAGGTTTGTCTTGATGTTTACCATTTGGAGGTTGAAGCATATCAGTGGAGGTCGATGGTTAAAAATTTCAGGGACGCTGATGAGATTGATTCTGTTGACTGGGATGAATTCAAAGGTATGTTTATCAAGAAATATTTTCCTAAGGCTATTCGACATAGGATGGAAAAAAATTCCTGGAATTGAGGCTAGAGGATGACTCAGTGGGTTCTTATGAAGAAAGGGTCACACTGTTGGCAAGGTATGCTCCAAATTTTATCTGAGACCTTGATAGTATAATCAATCGTTTTTACTAAGGATTAAAGCCAATATATCGAAGGGAATTAGCTTCTCATGAGTTAAAAAGTTATAAAAAACTTGTTTGATGTGTGGAGAAGGTGGAAATGGAGTTTACCGATGATCAAGTGTCCTATGAAAACCAAGAGAAGATGAGACGGAGGTGGAAGGAGAAACGGGATAATCCTTGATAAAGGTCTGATGGTAAGAAAACTATGTTTTCAGTCAGTGATAAATGTGGTAAAAATCATGTTGGGGAATGTATTTTGAATTATGTAATGTGCTACGGATGTGTTATGATGGGACATAAGGATCGTGATTTCACTGGAAAATATCATGGTGATGGTAAGACCAAATAGTATTTATAGTTTGTTAAATGTTTCAAGTACAATGAGAGGGGTCATTAGGCAAATGAGTGTTCGACAAAGAGCTCGAATGATGGGAAGCAGTTAAAATATTAGCAGAAAGGTGTGGTGTAATCCTTTGCAACTACATCAGAAAGTGTTGGGCAATCAAATGATGTTTTATCAGGAACGTTGTTTATTTTTTAAGATTATGTCAGGGTGTTGTTTGATTTAGGGTCTACACATTCATTCTACTCTGAAAATTTTTCTAAAAAATTGGGAACTCCTTCTCAAGAAATGACTCCTGATCTTTTGGTAAAAACACCTAGGGGAAATGTTGAGGAAAAAATAATTTATAAGAATCTTCCTATCCTTATCCTTGGAAAGAACCAACTTGATAACCTTATTATTTTACCTCTATTAGAGTTTGATGTTATCAAGTGTATGTATTAGTTCTCTGTTTACCATACTAAGTTTGATTTTAGAGCTAAAGAAGTTTCTTTTCATAAAGAATAACAATTTTTGTAAAGGAATGAACCCATAATGTTGATAACATATCAAGAGTCTGAGAAACTTGTAAAATATGTAAATTAATGTTACCTTGCACATATTGTTGTAAAAAAATGAACCGTTCAGATTAATGATGTGCCAGTGGTAAGTGAATATCCTTTTTTTTGATGAGTTGTCTGGAATAGTACCAGATCGGGAAGTTGAATTTATTGTTGACATAGTTCCTAGTTCTAAGCCAATTTCAAAACCCCCTTATCGAATGGATCAAATTGAACTTTAAGTGTTGTCGGAGAAATTTAATGTTTTATTAGAGAATGGTTTCATTCGACCTAGAACATCACCATGGGGTGCTCTTATTTTATTTGTAAAAATGAAATATGGTTCAATGAGACTTTTCATTGATTATAGAGCCTTGAATAACATCATTGTCAAGAAAAAATATCATTTTCCTCATATCGAGGATTTGTTTGATCAGCTCTAGAGAGCTTAGTAATTTTCAAAGATTAACCAAAGATCGTGGTACCATCACTTGAAGGTAAAAGAAGAAAATATTCCCAAGACCGCGTTTCATACAAGATATGGCCATTATGAATTTTTTGTAATGTCGTTTAGCCTAACCAATCCACCTTTTGTATTCATAGACATTATGAATATAATTTTCTTTGAGTTCATGGATAAGTTTGTGATTGTTTTCATTGTTGATATTTTGGTGTTTTCTAAATGTAAAGAGGTGCATGAAAGTCATTTAAGGGTTAATTTGGAAGCCTTAAAAGAAATGAACTTGTACGGGAAATTCAGAAAGTGTCAGTTTTGGTTGCAACAAATTTCTTTCCTTGGTAAAATTGTTTCAAAATATGGATTAAGTGTTGATCCTACAAAAAAATTTGTTTAAGAATGGACAAGACCCACAAATGTAATTGATATACGTAGTTTTCTTGGTTTGGCAGGCTATTACCGAAGGTCTGTTAAAAAAATTTCTCAGTTACCTAGACCAATGAATAAGCTAACTCGGATGGGAGTTAAGTCCTCCTAGACAAAATAATGTGATGACTGTTTTCAGGAATTGAAATGATGATTGGTGAATGCTCTAGTTTTGGCACTACCTTCTCAGAATGGTGAGTTTGTTATCTACGGTGATGCTACATTAAAAGGACTTGGTTGCGTCCTAACGCAGAATGACCATGTAATTGCTTATGATTCACGTCAATTGAAAACTCATGAGGTTAATTACCATACACATGATTTGGAATTAGCTTTTGTTGTTTTCACTTTAAAATTTTGGAGGCATCATTTGTATGGAGTAAAGTGTGAAAAATATACCAATCACAAAGGTTTTATGTATATATTTACTCTGAAATAATGAACATGAGACAAAAGAGATGGGTAGAATTAGTCAAGGATTATGATTGTACAATTAATTACCATTCGGTAAAAGAAAATAAAATATCTAATGTTTTGAGTCGTAAAAGTAATGCTTCATTAACAATGTTGTATTTGGAACGTGATGCTTCGGTTAAGGATTTGATGAATTTTGGATTAGAAGTTTTTGGAGTAGGATATTCTTCTTTTTTGTTTCAGGTGTCAGTGTGGTCTTCTCTATCAGACAGAATTAAGCAAGTACAGAAGCAAGACATGGCGTTATAGAAAAAGGTAGAGTTGGTTCATAAGGGTAAGTTCCATGAATTCAAAATTGATAATGATTGTATATTGAGATTTTTGAAAAGATTGTGTGTGACTTGTGATTCACAGTTGACGAGAGAGTTGTCATGTGAAGCTCATAGTTCCTCGTTTTCAGTTCATCCTGGCAGTACTAAGATTTATAGAGATATTTGGGAGTATTACTAGTGGGATGGAATGAAAAGAGATATTGTTGATTTTACTGTGAAGTATTTGAATTGTCAACAAGTTAAAGCAGAGCAGCAGTTACTGAAAGGGATGCTTCAACCGTTACCAGTGTCAGAGTGGGAATGGGAGAATATATCCATGGACTTCATTATGGGATTGCTGAAGACACCTCGAGGTTGTAATGCAATCTGGGTTATTGTTGATCGCTTGACTAAATCTTCTCTTTTCCTTGTTATACGACATACTTTTTACCAAGATCAACTTTTTCATTTGAATCATAAATAGATATTCAGGTTACATGGAGTTCCTCTCTCCATTGTATCTGATCATGATCCCAGGTTTACTTCTAACTATTGGAAAGGCATTCATATGTCATTGGGTACTGAATTAAATTTTCGTGCAACTATTCATCCTCAGTCAAATGGGCAGTCAGAACGAACAATTATGACTTTGTAGAATATTCTACGTGCTTGTCCAATGGATTATCAGGAAATATGGGACCAACATCATTCATTGGTTGAGTTTTCTTATAATAACAGTTTTCATTCTAGTATACAGATGTCACCATTTGAGGCATTATATGGGAAGCGGTGTCGAACTCCAGCTTTTTGGGATGAAGTGGGTGAAAGGAAGTTGATGGGACCAGAATTGGATGAAGAGTTTTTTGAAAAAGTTCAGCTGATACAGAAACATATGAGAACATCTCAGAGCATGCAGAAAAGTTGTGCAGACAATAGGAGGAAGTATCTATATTTTGAGGTAGGTGATCATGTCTTCCTACATGCTTCACCATGGAAAAGTGTGATGTAGTTTGGTAATAATTGAAATCTAAGTTCAAGGTTCGTTAGACCATATTTAATTCTGGAATGAGTTGGATCAGTTTCATACTGAGTGGCATTACCTTCAAGTTTATCTCAGGTACATAATTTTTTTCATGTTTTAATGTTATGGAAGAACATGAAAAATCCATATCATGTTTTGAGTCTAGAGGTAGTTTAGCTGGAAGACAGTCTATCTTATGAGAAACAACTAGTCCAAATTCATGACTACATGGAGTAAGTATTGCGGAATAAGGTGATTCATCAAGTAAATTTTTTGTGGAAAAACCACATGATTGAAGAGGAAACATGAGAATCTGAAAATGCAATGAGGGATAAATACCCCCACTTATTTGATAAGTAAATAACTTTCGAGGACACAATTTTATAAATGGGGGAAGGATGTAACATCCCATGTAATTAATGAATAATATATTTTCTTATCTATGTCTATTTATGAATTAGATAGTGTTTTAGAGGAGAATAAATCCAGTCTTAAGCATAGAATACTCTAATATTTTTAAAATATTGTTTTACCGCCTTTTGATGGAAAACCTTCCTTAAATCAAACTATTAAAAATTTTATAAATTATATTCTTCAAAATAAACTTATTATTTAGGATTGGGACATATAAATTTACTTTGGATAAATTTTTTGTATTTTTCTAAAAATGTTCATTTTTTTAAAGAAAATAGAAAAATACTGCCAATTACTTCAAAAATTATTTTTCATCTAATTTAATTATATAGATAGATTGTCCATTTAATTGGTTTTAAGGTTTAATTAGAATATATTTTTACGATTTAATCCTATTTTGGTGATTGTAATTAATTTCACATTGGAATTGGGCATAAACGAGTGTCAAACTTTTGATAGATATTGTTTCTAAAAAACCCACAATTTGTTTTGACAAATGAAATTATTTTTCGATTAATTACTATAATTTCCATGTTTGGCATATGGTAAAATGGATTCCATATTTTGAATCGTAAGGTCCAAATTATGTAATTAAGACTATATTTTTTTGGAAATGTTGAATAGTAATGACAATACTTATCATTAATTAGCATGATTAATTAGTAATCTAGTAGTTAAGGGTTATAAAATAATATCATAATAACATTAAATTACCTCAACATGTTTCTTAATTCTATTTATTTTTTCATGGAAGACCATGGGATTCCTTTTTCTAACTTCGGGACCCCATGGAATCACATTAGTCTGATAGTGACCTTTTATTATATTTTTTTAAAGGAATGTATAACCAAAGTATGTATCACCCAAGTAAAACAATTGTAGTTTTGTCTGTGTAAATGATATATTAGAATATAAATAGTCATAGGAAAGATAAAAATGTTTCTAAATCATAGTTTTTTTTATAATTTTTAGACATTGTATAAATTAGTTTATTTATGGCACCATGATGATGCAGTGATTACGTCATTAATGGATGATTTAAATAAAATGAAAAGATAATGTAAAATATGAGACATAAACTTTTCAAAAACCTATTGGATCTGTTGATTTCAAACCCTTATAACCGTATCCTAGAAATATTTCATTGTGTGACCTTTAAAATCCAAAAATAATTTTATAATAATGTAACATTTCAATACATTCCAAGAGTGCCCCTCCTCCCTCTTATAAAATGCCCCCACCTCTACCCCATTACCCACAACTCTAAAGACATTGGCTCGGCCAAAATCTGCTCATTTTATCTCTCCACATCCCTCTATTCATTCTAGAAGCCATACATTATGTGTAAAGCACTTCAAGAAAAACATTTGGTTCAAACCAAGGGGAGTTACCCGATTTAAAGGTAATGTCTTCTCTTATGTCCTTTAGTTTGTTTGCTTCTCCAACCCCCTAAAATCTTTTTATTCCATCATTTTGTAACAACACTAGTATATAAAATATACTAGGATGTTTTTATGAGAGGTATCTGATTTACAGTTTCACACAACTCCGTCTAATGGTTAATGAACATACTGTTTCTGTGGATGGCAAATTACTGCCTCACGAAACGATGATTGTTCAATCTTATTTTAACACAATTAATGGTGGCCATTAAGATGTCAGTATAATTATATATGATATATATTATTTTTATGTTTTCTTTATGCTTATTTATTTTTCATTTATGGCATACCATTATGGTTTCCATTATCAGTAAAGGCGATAATTTCATTTTAGGAAGTGTGGACTATAGCCCCCTCAATGTGATTTGATTCGTTAATGCGATATTTAGGACGTATAAAGGATGGTTTTAATGGTATTACATATGATATCATACTATAATTCTGATATACATTTATATAATTATGATTTATTTACATTAAATATGAAATAGAAATGAAATTAGCGTTCATGCGTACGTACTGCTTACCATCTCCATGAATGGTGCATTTAATTTCTTATCTCTATATGTAATTTAATATTATAAATTAATATAAATACATGATATATAATATATATATGATATCTACATCATGAATATTATTCTGGATATAATGGATATTTTACCACATGAACAACTTGTAATTATAAGATGTTTATTTTTACCTCAAGTACCAAAAATTGACAAAACGACCGTTATTAACTTAAATAATTACACAATGTTAATAATATGGTAATAAGTGATGTAATAGGAATAATGAAATTGAAAATGGCTCTTATGTGAGTAGAAATTAACTCTAGTTTATTATTCAGGAGATTAATGAACGATCGAGTCAAGTAGGACACGAGGTAAGGGACTTCGTCTCAATCTCCTTTCATTGAGGAATATTTTGATTTAAAAACAACTCTCTTTTATACTATTTATAAAAACCATTGAATTTTACTTTTATTCAAAATGAATGTTTTTGTCTTACCTATGCGGAGACAACGACTTCTCCACCGTCATCACTATTATTTGAGTTTCGGCATCCTCTACAAACCATAACTCTTTTTTAAATGAAATATGAATACCAATTTTTAATGTTTGTTTATTTTGATATTGAAAATAGTTTTAATAATGTTTTGATTATTTCAATGTGTTGTATTGGTATCTTGTGATTGGGATGTAGAAATTATATGTTTTATGTGATACAATTATATTATGGTTCTTGGGAATTGTTTATAAAGACGGGTGGTTCCATGATAAACAAATGGTGAGTGAGCCCGATATAGCTCTCCAATTCATTTGGTAATTAGAAGGAGTTAAACTCTAAGGTTTCTCCAAAGAGATTTAGGGAATATACTATGATGGGCATTCTAAACGAAACCATGAGGATTAATCCCTACGTAAGAACGTTATGAATGCCTCATTTTACCTTTATGTCTTATGATTTCTATGAGTTATTTACGAGTCTTATTATTTCATTAGGTATGTTAAAGTTCTTATGTTTTATGAGTAAAGTATGATTTCATTTATTCTTATGTATACATGGACTAATGTTTTCATTCCGTAATTATATCCCTTACTAAGATTTTTATGCTCATCACATGTATTTGAAATTTTTTCACAGGTCATGGGAAATGAACATGATGTGATGATAGTGTCGAGTAAGTGTCAAGAAAGAATCCATGTTTTATTTTAAATATGTATCCTTTGACGGGATAAATGAATATTGTCTTTTATTTAACCACCTTATTTAAATGTGGGATGTAATGCATGATTTATGATCTAATTCTCTAAAAATGTAAACCTGAAAAGATCCTCAATGTGTAGTCTTATAATAACTCAATATCACGTAATGTTTAAGGTTGGGCCCTTATAGTAACATTTGAACTCCTCCCAACAGATTGCCCAATATTAGGAAATATTTTTGATTTACTATATATTTGAGATTGATTTAAGGTATTGTGAACATATGCAACTTGATTGAATCATTTCTTAGTATCTACCATGTATATAGAACAAAAGGTAATCAAATATTCCACTAAATAGCCTTAAAAAATATAGTATTAATGGTGTGAATTATTATTCATATATGACATAAAATTCTTAAGATATTTTTAAAATTAAATAAAAAATAATTATGTATTTGATGAATTCCAATAATTTTTTATTGAAATGACAAATAATTAAATGAAGTACCTTTAAATTGGATACATTCATTTATAATATATGGGGAATCCTAATTTAGCTACCTCAACAAAATGAAGATGTAAATGCCTCATGATAGTAAAAAAATGGAGGAATGATCATTTATATTTCACAAACTGACAATTGAATTATCTCATAGATTTTTTCATGCTCGAATAGATGTAGAGTTTTTTCACATAGTATTCTTCAAATTGAGAAATATTTGCGTATAACAGTATAATCCTTTTCAGGTAATTATGTATATCATTACAATGGTGGAAACTACTATAACGAAATATGTGACGGTAGGATTTTCAATCAATGTAACCGATGATTCTTTATGTCAACTGACCTTGAGATGTTACTTGAATACCCATCAGATACCTTGACATGTATGAAAAATTCACAAAATGTATCTTTTCACTATTTTTAATTGTATAATTTGTTGGAGCATACATTCCATTCTCATGAAGCCAGATATATTTCTTTTTGTTCATTTCTTGTATGTATTTCCATGCATTGAGAAGATCCTTTGACTTTCCATGATCATTATGAAATGTGAATATAAAATTAGTACAAATAATTTATTCAACATGAATCAAATATATATATATTTTCAATATCTTAAATTCCCAATACATAAGTTTGACGAATGTACTTTTTATCTTATATTGATGTGTTTAGATTTCACATGAAAATGCACATTGACATTGTTTCCTACAATATTTAAAATGATGCACCTTCCCACTATTTATTTCAACATTTCCTAGTTGTCCCAATATTCAAGAACATGTTAACAACATTGGAGGTGTTCTATGCTCGAGGATTCCATTTAATTTTAACATGTTCAGGCGAAATCTATAAGATGCATCAAGAAATATTCGATGATAGAAGAAGAACAATTTTTTCCTCTCAGGTATCTACTCGGGTATACAATCAACATTAAAAATAAGACAATACAAACTCAAGTGAGTCATCATACAAACCAAATTCACATATCTAGGGATTTCACTAATGGTCCTTATTAGAGAATCCCAAATTTTGAACATTGTTCTAAAATATTCATCATATTTCTCAACCCCATTTCTCCATAACTCATGTAATTATTTTGTTAAAGGCTGCAAGTATACATCAATATCATTTCAATGAAAAAAATTTCCATGAATAATCATCGAAATTATAAAATACTTTTGTTGCATAAACATCCACGGATCCATGTATTATTTTATCAAAACAATTGGTGAAATGAAATAACTGGTACTTATAGTCCCAAATGGGTTTAATCCATCAACAACTAATCCTAATAAAACATTTCTAGGATCAGATAAGAAATATGAATGTAATTATACAAATGTAATCCATGATTTGTGAATAACTTAAATGTCACATTAATTAATCATTGTTATTATCTATATAATGACACTTCATGTGTTTGGTAGTTTATGATGACATTAATAATCCTTGTAGTCGAAGATTTAGTGGAATGTAATGAAAATCCATTACAGGTGTGTTCCTTTTCATCTTCTTCATTGTATTATATTGATTCAGACATCCCACATTGCCAATTGCCTTCTATCTAGAAGGAGAACATTTTTCGCAATATTTTCCACATTAATTTTGTCCCCAATAAATCAAAAAATCATTTGGATAAAGAATATATATTTTTTAATTTATACCAAGAATGTTAACAAGTTTTTTCATATCCTAAAAAGTGCCAGAAATATTTTCCATCGGAAATGTTTCACACAACAATTCCAATATTATATACATGGCCTCATATGAAACTCTACATAGCCATTTGATATGGTACAACATAATAAGAGAATAATGTTTTGAATTCTTCAAACATCCACTAGTCAACTATTCATTACAATCTTTAACTAAACCTGTAAAATTGTTCTATCATATATGTCATTATTTACCTTAAATTTTTATCTTTAGAATCATGAGGGGGATCCAATGATATTCTATAATATTGATATGGTTGTCTTATAGTCTCAAAAAGATCACAGGTCACATTGCTTTTTGATACACCCTCAACTAGTTATTATGATATTTTTTGAGGATAATGTCGGTGTCTTGAAATGCCTAATTCACCATATTTATGGTTTGTCGTTTCATTTTCCATTTTCAATGAAGTTGGGAGCATTTTATCTCAATTAGAATTAGTTATCAACTTTTCTGTAGCATTATATCGTGTGTTCCAAATCCATCACAAATATTCGAGTAGGGAATTTCGTCAATATGAAGTGTTTATAAACTTCATCTCTCCCAAAAAAATTTCTAAATTTATATTTATGACATGGCCATATTATTTTCCCATCAATGAATCTATTGAATATTCAAAAGTCCTAAAAATCATACTAACACTTAGCATACTGAGTTGTGTACCATGGTAATGTGATCCAGATGTTATCCATATATATCACAATGCGCCAACACATTATAAAAAAATTAAAAATACATAACACTTATTAATAGGAAATGAGACTCATATATACTAGTTGAAAAATTTGAATATGTTAAGTATGTTTTTCTAATATATATTCATGTGGTAAATAATGAAAGATTTTAAAATGAATAATTGAAATCCATATAGACTAATTTGGAGGAAATTTATGGGTAAAAGTGTTTCATTTATTCATTTAAACCCCATTAAGAAACCCATGCGAAAAAATACATGTTGATATCCATTTATATTAAAGATATTATTTTACGATGTCTTTGAAGATAGTATCATAATCCAATGTAAATAATTGAATTCAGGACCATCATGATTCTAAAAACTATAATACAATTATCACGAAACTATTTTTTATTTTAATAGAGATATTTTGTAAAAAAATTCATTGAGTGAATTGGTGGTTTGAAAATGAAAAAGGATCTGTTATTTAAAATTTCTCTGTTTTTGTATATCTATGTTTCTATTTATCTAATTTCTTTTAATTAACTTAATTTCATTTTCATGTATTAATAAAGACACCATTGACCTTATCTGTGGTCAGTGGTAGTGAAAAAAGATATAGTGAATGGTTAAGTATTATATGGGAAACATTGCTACTCTGAAGAGGAATAATAAATGATCAATGATGTGTATTATGAATCAATTAACATCATTTATTCCAAAATTGAATATTATGATGAGAAATATCATGACTTCATGGGACATTCTAATATGGCGTTCAGTTGAGAATTGAACTCATTTAATGATGACAACATGAGTATATAAAATCAAGGTAATTCTTGAAATATATTAAATATAATGAGGTACCAGGTACCACCAACATAATTTTCCATAGAAAAATTTAAATAAAAATTTATGAATACATCCATTTCTTAATCTCTTATTAATGAAATTGAAACACCTTAATAGAAGATATATTCAACTAATACAAAAATGAACTAGGGTAATTGAGGATAAACAATAATAAATGTCTAATATGATATATTATTATTGTGTATAATAGATACGTAAAACCAATTTATCTCTTTGAATATATATTAATATATAGAACCACATAACACATAAGATATGAGATTACTCATCCAACCCCCTTTACTTCTTATCTAATGATTTATGGAAACTGAATAAAAAAAGAATACTTAGAATCGATATGTTTATTCAAAATTCATAATAAAATGATTTATATGAAATTTAAAATAAAGAAAATATATTATAAACAAAAATAACCAGGCAATACATATCAAGATCCACCTTATCTCCTCCGAGAATGAACCCCCAATGTATAAATTAATGTATAACAAATTGAAATGGTACCTCAGTGGGAGGTGGTATCGACATATCAGATAAACAAATTCATTGAGGGGATATGTTTGTACACATAGTGAGGTGTGGTGAGGTGCTATGTCGGGACTAGAAGAGTGGGGTCACTAGAATCAAGGTCAGGACTGGAAGCAAGGGGCAGTGAGGGTCGAGGGGGATAGGGAGTGAGGGTCGATATAGGGGTTGTGGGGTTGTGAGGGTCATGACCAGAGGTAAGTAGTAGTGAGGGACTAGACATTCAGGGCATTTGGAGGTTGGGGGGCTTCGTGGGGGTTAGGGATGATGTTTTTTGTGTAAAAAATTAATTTTTTTAGCATCTTCTTTAAATAAACCACAAAAAAATTATTTATTAAAATAGTGCCATGTTAATAGAAAACTGCTAATGTCTAATTTTGGTGTTTTGAGGGAACCCATATTCTCATTTCATTACACTTAATAACCCATTTTTTTGGAAAATATGCACCCAAATTATTTATCATAGTCAATATTCTCATTCTATATTTCTAATATTTTAAATTATAACAATATTGGAGGTAAAAATTTGTTAATAAATAAAATATCTTCAAATAATAGGTATTGTTTTTATCATCCTATTTTAGTTTTGTTTCTTATTCAATATCCATCAATAATTATTGAAAAATTATAAAATAATAAATCATGAATCCTCCATTTTCAAATATGTAATTATGTTCATGTAATTATCTACATCTATATCGTCTTACATCATATGGGAAAAGAATTAATAAGTTATGTGGATTGGGTATTACCTCATAACAAATCGATTTAATTTTTTTACGTCACTATCTCTAAAGATTAATTATAATGGTAGAAATAATTTCAATATATGTAATAATTGAATTATCTGTAATTCGAAAAAAATAATATATCTGTTACCATATTAACATTACATTCACTGAAAAATGACAACAGCATTCGAGTGTATGTGTGGACTACCACCTCCATTGATCATTTTTTTTCTGTCATCACCATATCACATGGATGATATGTATATGTATATTTAATGAAGTAATATGATATAAATTATATTATTTAAACACATAAAATAAATAATAATACTTAATTTATTTATTTAAAGATAATTGAATAATATAAATGTTACTTATGAATATGTATGGCCTACCTTCTGCATGATTCTAATGTAGTTAATTTTTCTTAACCATATGTATTTGTTTGATTTAAAAGTATAATTAATATATAAAATTTATTATTAGTTGATGATAATTATTCCATAGATTTTGGATTAATTATCATCATTACCATTTTCCGCATACCTATTTCTTATTGAACTTATGAACCAATTATAGTCAAATTTTCTAATATGAACTTATTGAATTGGGAAATTTAATACAACATGATATTAAATATAATAATTTAAAATTTAAAATGATAAATTTTCAAGAGAAATTAAATAGATAACAAATTTTTATTATTCATGATTATAACAAATGTACCGGATGTTTAAGACTCAAGGTAAGAGACTCTCTTTAAAAAGAATCAATTAAAATGAAACTTTAAAAACATATTAACAAAATCAAATAGAATTTTTTTAATCATCATCGGAATGAATATAATGTCCTACAATCATTAAGATTAAATTAATTTAGTATTAAATAATATGATTTAATGTTTATTTTAGAATAAAAGGGTTTCAATATAATGCATGAATCTTTATGTTTTTAAAAATACATATTTAAATGAAATGGGTATTTTGAAATTAAAATGGATACTTATTTTGATTTAAAAGATTTTTTAATGGGTTTTAAGATTAAAAGGATAAATAAGAAAAAACATATTCATTATACAGTAATTTATCAATCTATAAAAAAATTGTGTTCTCGATACAGTTTATATGACGGGTTGATTCCACTTAGGCTAACTACTGAGCCAGATATAGCTTATACAAATTTTGGATCTACATAATAGCACATGAATATTGTTTAAAGTGATATATATTATACGAAGGGTGGGGATGATTATATATCATCAATGAATTAGGTAATAATTATATTCTATGGAGGCATATATTGGTTTTTTGATGTATTTTTCATCTAATTATCTTGGAAGTGAAAGGGTTTTATGAATATCAATCACTCTGTATCCAAAAAGGGTTTTATTTTTATTCTATTTGTTTTAATGGTTTTATTTTATTATTAATAATCTATTACTTTTTATTTGTAAATGATTTATTGCATATGTTTGATGAACATTGTTGATAATGGTAAATATTAAAAGGGTTTTCTTGTTTTTCACTAGACTAAAAGATTTATTATTTTATATGTCCCTTATTGATATTTTTGACCTCATAAAACATTTTTGAAAAATTAATTGTGTTTAAGGATAGTTTCATGAAATTAAGAATTAATTCTTAAATATGTTAATATTTTTTATGAAATGATATCATGTTTTTTAATTCATATTGTTAAAAATTGATATTGTGTAGAGGTGCCTACATTGCAATATATGAGTTATTATGTATGAGTTATGAACTAAATATGTACAACTATAAACCCAAAATAGCGTTGTGATATAATGAATGTTAATTATAGGTCAAGTGAACAGTAATATTTAATTCATAAGGACACATCCTTTCATTTGGGATCAAAGGTGGTTTTAGCAAGCATTGGAGATTATGATATATTCATGAGTGTTTATAATAAGTGTGATTGATTCCATAAAGGGATTACAAATTAATTATTTATCACAAGTTAAAGTTTTATAAAACCCCATTTTTAGGATTTTTGGTTTCAAAATGATTGGTGACTAGTGATATTTTTGGAGTTATTTAGTTTTTAATTATTTATTGTCTATTACAATTTCGGAGGAAATTTGAATGGTATGTAAAAACCAGAAATGTTTTAGTTTCACATTATTAATTAATATACTATGGATATTTTTAAAATTTTTCGTAAATTAATATAAATTTAAAATGAATTATTATTTTAATAAAGTACATTCTATAATTTGGTAGAAAGCATTTAACATTCTATAAGGCCGCAAGCATCGAATCCACAATAAAAGGATGATGTGGTTATATATGCTACGACAAGCTTGTGTGAAGTCCTATTTAGTAAGAAATTATATTTTTAGAAATAATTATTTATTAATGTAGCATATTTTGATTTTGGGTACATATTTGTATCTAATAAATAATACAATGAATGGAAATTGATTTTTTCATAAGTAATTAATGTTAATTTGTAATAATATCACAATAATTATTGGGGTTTATAATCAGATTACAGTAAATAGGATATTTTGTGATTTTATTTGAGGATTAAAGGCTGACATAAATATTAGAAGAATATATGATCATAATGTTCAACTATATTGATTTATAGAAATAATCAAATTTTTTTTGAGATAATGTGATTTGGGAAATTATATGTTTTTAAAGAGAATTTAATAGAGAGTGATGTTATTTTGGGAAATAAATGTTAAATATATATTCAAAGAATATTTGATTCAATAATTTTGAATATTGGGTTTCAATCATAGCCAATAATATATTTTTTTGGTGTTCTTAAGGATAGTTATATGTTTAGTGATCTATGTTGATATTGGTTACTGTTGTAGATTTTTTGATATTTGAGTTAGTTTTGTAATAAATTTTTTATTGGGGAATTATATAATCACATCCTAACCATTTTTTTATGATAAAACATATTGATCATACTAATATATAGTTATTTTTTACTCTCTAATTAATTATATACATATTATAGTCTTTAGGCATAACAAATTATTGCTCATTATTAAGTGAAAAAATGAGAATATAGTGGAAATTGATTAAATGAGAAATTATACTTGTCAAGAAAGTTTGTTTTCCTCAATTTATATCATAGACAGTTATGGAATGTATAAACTACAGAAATAATATACTCCAGAAAACATTATACATTTACTTTTATTATTGAGATATTAATGTCATTTTAACTTATCATAAATTTTCATTTTTTACGGTTAACTCTCTCTTTACCATATTCTCTATCACTCTCCATATGTCCTCAGGTGCATGATTTTATCATTTATATCCATGTTTTATGACATGGAATCATTGTACGTGTTTCCACTCATGTCCTTAATGATTTCAAGCCTCTCATTTCATGATGATGTTTTCTTAATCATTTTTACAATTAACATTTTCTACAATGGTATTTTGAAAATGTAAAACTGGTGTTACTGAGATTGAGGTCAAAATTAAGAGGATGAAATTTACAAAACTACATAGAATATAAAATCCAATGTAATGATAAATATATAATTTTAATATTTCTGAATTATGTAATTATATTCATTATAAATATATTATTTAATTCATAAAATCAAAATTGTAATGGTCTTATTAAACTAATTTAATATATGATTTTGTTGAAAAGTTTATTTTTATAATTATATAATTATAATTTGTTATAATTAATTTACCTTTATCATTGATAATTTCATTTATATCTTTTCAGTGTATTTTGATATTTTTTAGAAAATATTTATTTTTAAATAAAAGTGAAATTAAGGATTTTTAATGAAACATTTAAATTATTATAGTGTATTTGTAAGATTAAATTATTTTATGAATTAGATAAAAAACATTAATAATATATTTTATATTTATTATAAACCAATTATCTTTTTAATTTGATTTTATAAATGAATATAATAAAAAATCATTTAATAATCACAATTGAAATTTTTCACCACCAATGGTTTTCAAGGAGTTATATGAGCATAATATAATATTAATTCCTTAAAATTATGTGTTTCTAATTTTGAAAATTAGATTTTATATTTGGAATATGTCGTTCCATATTTATTAAATGTCTCTCCATTACTTTTTTAAAATATGAATAATAATTTTAGTAATTGTTTTCCACATTTTTGTTTATATCAGTTAATTTAGGCTATAAAAAATTACTAGAAAAATTAAATAAAAAATAAGCATACCGAAATCCAATTTTATTGATATATCTCAATAATAGTCATCCATGAGATATATTTAAGACCATTTGGGTCATTATAGCTGAGATTATGACTTTTATATTAATTTTTTTAATAAAATATCAAACATGTCACATTCATATTATTAATAAGATTAATATTTGTAATATGGTGTTATCTCATAGATAGTTTTGACTATATATTTCTTTTTGAAATCTAAATTACTTATCTTCATCATAGTAATTTTTTTTTAATTTTTAGTGGATGAATAATCACCTTAATTAATTTCCCAATGCAGAGGCAATAATATATAAATTACTGAAAAATAAAATAAATAACTTTAATAATATTATAATAAATATAATTTATGATAAATAATGATATAAACAAATTTAATATTATCATTATATTTTATGGATATAATTATATTTTTCTCTAAATTTTATGTTTTATATTGATATTATTAGCATCCATGTATTGAATAGTTATAAAAATTCATGTTATGGACACATTTTTTTTAAACTATTATATTAAATGATATAAAATTCATAAGAAAATAGAAAAAAAGTCATGTTATTTTAATATAGTTTAAAATATCAACCATGTTCCATTTATGAGTCATTTTTGAAATTTAAGAAACTATATTGACCCTCAATTTTCAAAAACAATTTTATCACGGTTAGATAAAAAATGGTTAAATAAGAGTAAAAACTAAATGATAATGTATATATATATAGTAAAACCAATTATAATATTTATTTTATATTGTTAAGTATTACAATAGTATTATTATATAATTATTTAATTATATATAAGCCAATTTTAATGAAATTATAATTATAATTTTTTATTATTTTAAGAAATTCCAATAGTTCCCCTCTCCTATCTCGTAGAAGTGAACTTCGTCTTACCTTTTCTTCACATATCCAAATCAATTTTTATCATCCTATACCATTCAAAATCCTTTATTAGAATATTTAATTTAATTCTAATGTTATTATTTTATGAATAATACCAATATTTTTGTCCAAGATGTACTATGAAATATTGTTTTTAAGGAGTGGAAGTATAATTCTTATCTGTATATTTTAGTTCTGATTCGTCTTCCAAATAACTAAATCCTTACTCAATAATTCAAAAATTATAATTTTTTCACTTATATACTGAGATGTTATTATGTTCATTTTATTACCTATATTCATATTCTCTCCAATCAAATGATAAAATAACTCATCATTTAGGTATTAGGAAGACTATAATGTCTAGAACTAATCTATGTTTTCCATCACAGTCACTCATGATTGATTATTATTATTTGAATAACATTTTTATATTAAATTAATGAAATATTAATAATTTTTAAAAAATAATATATCATTTATATTCTACAATTTGTATTCACTTAAGAATTATTTTTTCGTTCATGAGTATGTGTGGACAAGCACATTCAGGAAGTAAACTCAATCATTTTACATCAAAATATCACATGGAT
The DNA here is from genome assembly GCA_963277665.1 of Viscum album. Classification (NCBI taxonomy): domain Eukaryota; kingdom Viridiplantae; phylum Streptophyta; class Magnoliopsida; order Santalales; family Viscaceae; genus Viscum; species Viscum album. The sequence continues at coordinate 587,848,588 of OY728122.1, read as the reverse complement.
GATATGTATAAATATATTAAACTAATTAATTTTATATATACGATATTACAATAATTATGTGAAAATAAAATGAAATATAATTTCAATCCATAATGATCATTGAAAAGATAAAAGTTGCTTATTTGTATATATGGCCTATAGTATACAAGAATGTAACATAGATCATTTTTAATAACCATATTTATGGGTTTGATTTAGAAGAATAAATTATGTATAAAATTTATTATTATATAATTATTGTCACCCTAGATATTCTGGATTAATTTACACTTTGACAAAAATCGTTATACATATGTCAATAGGGACATATTTTCCAAATATCATCAAAATATCCGAAGGGGAATTTATAAATTGAGTAATTGTAAATGACATGGTATTAAATAATATAAATAATATATTATTATGAAAATGATTCTAAAGAAGTAAAATAATTAATGTATGTTTATTTTGTATGATTATAAATAACATAAGTGACATTTTATGTTCAAATTATGGGACTATCTTCTAGAAATTCTCTTTTTATCATCCACATGAAATTTTTCCTCAAAAGAAGAATTTTTTTGAACATATATTTCATGAATAGAATATTCATCAATCATGAATCAAAAATTAATTTAATATTAAATTAAATTTTTGATTGAATTTTATTAGAGAAATATATTTATTACTGGGGAAAAATTTACATTTACAATTTTATTTTTTAATAGAAAAATGTATTTTGATATCTAAATATGCATTTATTTGGGTTTATATGAATTTTAAAATTATTTTACAAGGAAAACGTAAAATAATAAATTATTATATTAATAATATTTTACTTTATAATTCAATGTAAAATTAATGTACATGATACTACTTATATAACGAGTTGGACACCATTATTGCCCCCGAGTGAGCCCAATAATACAAATATGAAGGGTTGATCCCTATTATAACTCATAAATAAACATGTGATATCGATATATATTATATGATTTCTAATTGAAATTATATATCTCCAATTAATTTGGTAATTATATTATTCTCATGAGAAATATATTGGATTTTTGATATATGGTTATTGCAATTTCAAGGGATTTGAATGTGTTTTCTGAATGTGATGTTATAAAATGAAAAATAACACTTTTTGTGATTATTTAAAATAATTTAATAGTTTTAATTGAGATAAAAGTTTGATATATTTTAATGTGTAAATGTTTCAGTCCATTTTCACAAAAAACATTGATGATAAAAGTAAAATTTATATGAGTTTTAATGTTTTTCACTAGACTACCATGTTTCATTTAGTTATGTTCCATTTATTAGTCATTACAAATTTTTAAAAAGTTTTTCATATTGATAAATAATGTTTAAATGAAATTATTTTTTCATTCTTAATTTAAGGATTATTTTTCCTGAAAATAAGCTATGTTTTCTATTAAAATCTTCATATTGTTAAAAAAATGGATATTGAGTATAAGTGTCAATTTTTAATATATGAGTTTTTGTGTATGATTTATGACCTAGATATATAACACTATAAATATAAAATATCATCAGAATTGTAAGAACAAGAATTCTAGATAAAATATAGTAGCGGATGTAATTTTTAAATCTTGGACCTTTCAAGCCCTTACTAAAACAATTCTTTAAAATAAAAATACACATTGATTTTTTTAGCACATAGAGTTATTAATGAAATAAGTAATATAAAATAATGATATTAGTCCTATGAATTTGAAAATAATACAATAACAAACACATTTATTAAGACTTAATATATAGATACAAAAATATGATTGTGTTTGAAAAAAGAATATACATATTGGGAGGCCCTAGCTAAACAAAGCCCCTTCTAAGGATATTTATTGGATAATATAGGTAATTAAATAAAATTATTATCTTATTATTAACCCATACTATGATGTAGTGGTTCCCAATATATTTATATGAAAATTATTTCTAAGTGAATATTTTTCTAAAAATAGGGAGAGAAATAAATTTTTTTGAAGTTCAATGAAACTAAAACTGTAATCTAGGTCATTTTATAATGAAGTATATTATCATTGATTTTTTTATTAGTTATGACATAATATATGTTTAATTTTTATACATTTTCAATATTATTTCAATATCTACAAAAAATATAATTTTTTCATTCAGGAGAATGTAATCAAATTTATCAAAGAGAAGAACAAAATTTTCACATGAGAGGCTTCCTATAATTTTCCAATTTTTGTTATTGATGTTTTCATTGAATCATAATCATATTTGGAGTAGAATATATCAACATATCATATATTTTGAATAGGGTGAAAAAATTGGAACATTTTTCTTAGCCATGGACGTTTTAAATTCTCATGGTCAATGAAGACTCCCTTTATGTATATATATATATATCCTTATTCAGATCTGTCTTATTCATTTAGAATTCATATTGTGAATAATTTACTATTATGAACCTTACATAGATTGTTTTTTGGTTTATCTACCTGTAATAAAATAGGTATGGTCTATTGATTGTTTTTACGAGTATAAAATATTAATTAGCAAAATTTTAACTCTTATATCGTATTTAGTTATAGTACTCATGTGGTTGATCATCTTTGGTAGCTAGATTTCATCATGTCTTATGTCTAGTTCCTATAAATATTTTGGTTTTCTTCTTTATAGTCAATATATTAACACATTATCATGTGGATTCAATATATGGTGCCTTCATCACATGCTTTGTCAAGGTAATCTATCACACAACATATATATGGAATGGTAACCAAAGGTATTACCTAATAGAAACCTATTTATGCACCCGATTTATAGTCATATAGTTGATTCATAATTAACGTGGTAACCCCAGACATCATTATATGTTTTGATCAATTAAATAATAAACATTTTTCTTTGTAATTTAGTATAGTAACAGAAAAGACATAATTAATTAAATCATAAGAAACATGATTTAGGATAATTAAAATATTGAATTAATGGACTATTAAAATAAGTTCTGTTGTATACTCTAATAATAATGAACAATAATATTTACTAAATCCTTATTTGTTGAAAATGACTTATTTCTTTAATAAAACTATAATAATATTCTCTAAATTCAATGAAATAACAAAATAATTTATTATAGAAAAGTTACTAAATAAAAACTTGATTCATTACATTCTTCTCACATTCATAAATTTACATCTTCAAATTTTTATTCATTTCCTCATAGGATAATGATTGATACTGATTTTCACATCACATCCTCAGATTCCCCTATTTATTATTTGAACTTATTTGTTAATCATTAGTCCTTTTAAGGTGATATTTCATATTTCATAATACTTTTTCGTTATAATATATGATATAATTTTTTTACCATTACATATATGATTCACTTGCATTAAGGCCATTAAATTTATTAAATTAGATATATATTTTTGTTAATTTCATTTAATGATACATTGAAGAAATTATGCACTTGAGATGTAATGTAACACCCCAAGCTTCTACGGTACGTTTCCCTTCGAATAATGCGATAGCGTGTGTTGTACGCAACCTCGAGTTCTAACACACACCACAACTAATTAAACTAGCCGTTGTGAATAGTAATACCTACTTTTTGAAATCATATATATTTTATATTTCAAAATGGACTTCATTTTTGGATTCGGAATATCGAAATTAGTCTAGGGTGAAATTTTGGTACTTTTCGGATAACTTTCATATTTTGATGAATAGTGAAAATTACTAAATTTTAATTGAAAACAACTTTTTTAATCAAAATAATTAATAGTGATAAATTATGAATTTGAGTGGTTTTAAAGTATATTTAGAATATATTTTTACCATTTAATATAATGTTGGTCATTGGACATAATTTTACAATTAAACCGAACATAAACAAGTGTCAATCTTTTGATAGTTATTATCTCTTAAAAAACACGCTTTTTGTTTTGACAGCGGGAATTAATTTTAAATTAATTTCTGCCACTTATGTGTTTTGAATTTAGGAAAATGGATTCCATATTTGGAATCAGGATGTTCAAATTGTGTAAATAGGTAACTTTTATTTTTACACATTTTGAATAATTACTGCGGTAAATATTTTATTTACCATGGTTAAAGGGTAAATCCGGTAAATAAGGGTTAAAAAAATAATATTATAATAATACTAAATTACCCTAAAACGTGTCTTAACCCTATTGGTTGATACATGGTCGACCATGGGCATCCTTGTGTCAATTTTGGGACCCCATGGATCCACTTGTAAGTGATAATGACACTTTATTTTAGTTAAGTCAAAATGAATACAAAAATGACACAAGCATATATCTTTTAGCAAAACAATTGTTACATAGGGTTATATAAGTTGGATTTTAGATTATAAATATTCATTAGAAAGCTAAAAAGATTTCCTACATAATGATGTTTTATTTATAATTTTTAGACATTAAATAATTTATTTTATTTATGACACAATGATGATGCAGTAATTACTAAAATAGTAAAAAATTAACATAATTGATATTATAAATACCCAAATAAATATAATATGAAACTTTTAATGAATTAAACTAATTTTATAGGATAATATGATATATTAGGATTGATTTAATGGACTTTTTTCGAAGTAATCAATCTGTTATAAGTTTCACAAAAATCAACTATTGAATAGTGTCAAAATTGACATAAAAGAGTTCTTAAAACAAATATTATATTATTAATTGATATTAAATTCCTAAAAATCTAAGGTTCGGCCAAGAGACTTATATTATGATAGTTTAATCATTAATGGACCACTTGGGGGTCGCTTGGATGTATATAGTAAGTTAATTAACCATATTATATAAAAATACAAAGAGACATTGTAAAAGTGAAACTAATTAACTTAGAGTTAATACTTAAAGATAAGGTTAATATAAGTACCCAAACCTGTCTAAATTCTATTGGATGAGTTGTTTTCGACCTATCCCCACCTCATCCTTTGAATAGTCAACTTTGGAGCCTTTGGAAACCGAATATGAATTTATTATAAATTAATATTTCTAGCTTTTCCAAAAGTGCCCCTCACCCCTCTTATAAAAGGGCACTCCTCCTTCTCATTTCTTCACACCTTCAAAGCCTTTTGGTTCGGCCAAACTCTGCCCAAATACTCTCCCAACATCCCTCACTACAACCTAGAGGCCATAGTTTGATCGGAAAGCCAACCTAAGGAGCCCTTTTGATCAAATCAAAAGGAAGAACCCGAAGAAGAGGTAATGATTTCACCACCCTTTTCTAAGTTCATTTCTTCTTCCACTTCTTCTTCCTTTGTTCTTACCATTCTGAAATAATAACTCCAGTATCTCACATATACTGTGATGTTATTATAAATATGGTACAATCATATTCAGTATTCTATCCACCCTTTGAATAACATGTCACCATACGTGCGTACGTACGGCTTACCGTCTCCACGTCGTGGTGTAATTGTTATTCAATATAATATTATTTGGATGGGTATAATAATGATGTGTAACTCATGTAAATAATAAATATAACATGTTAATGATTCTTTATATATGATATACCATCCATTTATATATTATTTTAATATCAAAAGAATGATATTGTCGCTCGTGCGTACGTACGGACTACCGTCTCCACGAACGCGATGAGATTCATTCTCCATCGTAACCATTAAAGCGTAATTATCATTTTATGATTTAAAAATGATGTTTAAGGACTTGATATCATTCTGGATATGAATAATATACAACCTATCCTTTATAAACATGTCTTACGTAACAAAACATATGAAAGAAAACAAGTAAGTTAACACCCGAAACAACGATAATACTAAGATATTATTATCAAATCAATATTAAAAGATCATATATGATATCATATTAATGTATATGATTCTTGTATAATTTAATAACAATTATTTCACCATTATACAGGAGGTTAACCTACCACAACCAAGGAAAAGTACAAGGTAAGGGTTATTTCACAATCTCTTCATTATCCGAGGTTGTATTATACGTAATAATCTAATGGGATCTCTTTATCATCCACATCCATGTTTCTTCGAAATGTATTTCAAAACATTTTTACTATTTACAAGAATATGGGTTAAAGTCATTTATACCCTTGTTTGACTTTTTATAAGAGGTTTATAAAGGAATCTTTCCGTCGTTTTCAAAACAAGGTCCTTTTTTAACCTTTTCGACAGAATTAAGGTAAGAATGTTTTTTTTAACTTATACGGCGGGTGCGGTTATTTTCCGCCGTTATAAAATCGTCGAAGCTTCCCATACAAGCTTATAAGAATATTTTCAAAGAAAATGTTTTATTTTATATGGATCTTAAATGATTTCAAAATAAAAGGAGATATTTCTTTAAAAAGAATTTTGATTTCATCTATGTCAACATCCTTTGATGGATTTTAAGATTATTTGAAGTTGATTTATTATGATACAAAACTTCTATATTGTATTGAAGGTTTTGTGATATGTTTGACTGTGGATGTGCTATTTTTATACCATTCATAGTTTATTGTGAAAGTATTGACATTTCGTATGCTAGTTTTAATACGAATGTTTATGTTATGTTTAAACCTTTTCATATGGGAATGCATTGGACTTAATAAGTGACGGGTGGAGCCCGCTATAGCTCCTCGATGCATCGGTAGGTCTCATGAGACAAACTAGTGTCTTGGCACAAGGCCTTGACAAAATCTTATTTGTAGTCTTGGCACGAGGCCTTGGCTATGTGGTTATGATAGTATGGCATTATGCATTCCAACATTATGAAAGTGGTTATTTATTTTTGCATGTGATTATTCGATTAGTGGAATATCCATGTGAATAAGTAAATGGCATTATTTCATTTTATTTATGCCATACCATGTTGAATGTTCATGTTTAAAAGGCTTTTGTTTTAGTTATACATTGCCTTAAATGTTTATTCTTATTGATGAAAGTTTCCGCTATATTGTTATCCTTACTGGGCATTTGAGCTCACCCCTTTTCTATGTTTTATTTTTCCCAGGAAGTGAAGATGTAAGTTATGAATGACCTGCAGGGATATTATGAGGGGATTGTAGTGTGGACTGTAGAAACATTATGTTGTTGTAGTAGTTTTTGATTTTATGATGTAATGTAAAACTTATGAATATATCTAGTGTTTCCAAGGCTACTAAACCAATCGGTCTTTCGAGATTTGATCTTTCTTGTGATCATGCCAATGTTATGTAATAATGCACCGACTCTAGGAAACTAGGGTCGGGGCGTTACATGTAATTCCTTAAAATCACACTCAAAATCCTAACCATACAATATAATAGGAATACCATTAGGGGCAAGCTACCTTGAGCATTGAAATAACATTTTATCTTTCCTAATAAATTAGACCATTGGATATATTCAAAAAGATATTCTATTCCCATCATTGAACTATGTTTCTCATTATAAAAAATTATTGTATATTTAATATCAAATTATATTGATTGTATGATTTTTAATTAATTTGGTAATTTTATATCATATCATAAATATCCATTTATGAAATTTAAACCAAATTACATAAATATTCATAATTAATAATATATGAATATCATCTAAGGTCATCATTTCCTTACATACATTGACCTTCATCACAATATTAATAAATTATAAAAATGATTACTAATGTGGAAATTCATTTTGAATAATATTTCAAATAATATAAGTAAATCCAAGATAAAAAATATACAAAAATGAATGTGTGACTTATAATACATAAAAAAATTGTATATGTAAATATATCATATATGTATATGATAAATGAATATGTATTTTATAATAATAGTGAAGATATTTGAATTTATATTTTGTTCCGTATAATCCATATCGTCTTTATTTATTTTATAGAACATTATAATAACATAGATAAAAACAAGTTTTTTTTCACCAAAAAATCATTTATATGTGAATCATTGATCATACAACTTGTATATATTATTATTTTCTATCAATTATTGTCACACTCACCACATATATATATAATTTTTAATCAACATCTTCATATTACCAAATAAAAACATATATTAGGATTCTTCTTTATATAATAGACCACCCTGGGGTAATATAGTATGATAGTTTATCTATATCAGTAAATGACTCACTATTTATCACTGACTGTAATGGAACTCAAAATAATGTTTGAGAAAATATTAGTCTGTATTTATTAAAATTAAATTCTAAGATTTTTTAATTTTTTTTTATTTCATGATTCAATTTAACTCCAATTTTTTTTCTCCCATATAAATATTATTCATGATAGATGATTGAGAAATAATATAGGAAACATTGGTCATAAATCATTATGTTATCATATCCATATCTATACCCATCGTACGTATGAATATTTTATATAACCCTTTTGTATAGCGGTGAAGAAATTGAATGTTGAAATAAAATTCCAAATTTATAATTGATCAAATAAAATTTCACAAATTCTATATTAAAATTACTATTTATATTTCTTGACTTGATTAATGAAAATGGAATAATCATGTAGAAGATGAAATTGGGATTTTTTTGGGCGTTTTCACTAAATGTGATATATTGTTCCTTAGTGTGTTGGGGATTATTCAATACTTCACAATGGTATTATAATAATTATAATGTTAATACATATTTTTTAGGAACACCACTATTTTATATTTCTTTTTTTATTTGGATTAGTTGGGAAAAATATTTGGGGTGTCTAAATGGATATGGAAATGGTAACACATAATTGAAAAGAATGAACAATCTAATTTATCGATTTTTATTAATGATATGAATGATAATGGGATAGGGGTTGTGAGTTTGATTCATGTAATGAATTTGTTAATGAAAATAATTGGTAAAATATGTGATATTAATTCATGATCAAATATGGGTATCAATATTTTAATCTGAGTTGATGTGAATTTTTTTAATATGAAATTTTTAATATTTCAGACAAGAATAAAGAATTCTATCAATAAATCAGTTCATGTCTTGTAGTTTTATTTCATTATCATTCCCTTTGATTCATATAAGTGTCTCTCCCATTTATCTTAACTTCTAGCACATACTTAAGTTGTTTTGGGGGGTATCTTTATTCATAATCCTGAATCCATCTATCCATTATGTAATGATTTTATAGAATATATGAGTTCATAATAAATTGGAAAGGGAACAGTTTTTTAACAGTTTGAGTTAGGTGTATTTTCTCACATTAAAATTTAATAAGATTTCGAAGCATCATCGATTTCTTAGATAAATCTATTCTACATGAAATTGAATTTTCCTTTTTTAATGTTTACATTATTTATCATCTACTAGTTTCTTATTGAATCTTTGGATGTGGTTATTTATTAATACGTGTGATATAAACTAAATAAATTGTGATTAAGGATAGATTCATGACATGTTCTTTTTTATAACAGTGTTATGGGTGTCAAATTAAAAATTACATGGTTGGTTTTTGGTAATTATTTTCCTTCAATGATTACATATTTGAATAGACTTAGTGCATAGTGATTGATGGAATGTCACATTGAGGATAACCACTAAGTGATGGATTGTGGAGGATGTTTCACCTCTCGTAATTATAATTATTTCACTTGAAATTCATGGTTTTGTGTGTGCGAAAAAATTTATGATAATTTAAATTGTACAAAATAATCTTATTTCCAAAATTTTAATGTAATGAAAATATTTTTTTATATTTATATACAAAACCTACTTGTCTAAATTTATGAATATTGTCAAAATAAAATAATCTTATTTCAATATTCTATCATTATATTTTTTAAATCAATGAGATAAACATATTATAGTATTAGTTATATGTGGGAAAAGTTTCTAGGAGATGCCAACTTGGTTTTTATGCAATTCTCGACATATTCACCTCGGTGAACATGTAGAGAGTATTTTTTCTTATATGGGTGAGGTAATGGTTTCATAATTCACTAGTGAAGAACAAATATATTAACTATCACAGTTATATTGAAAGTGATCATGATGTTATTCAGGTATTGGTTTAGATATGTTGATGAGTATCTCAGTAAATTAAAATTATGTACTATTTTTTTATACTATTAAACAAATACTGGTCATCACATTTTTAGTTAATTATTCATTTTCATTAATATTGCATTTCGATGCATTCATCATTTAGTTATATTAATTTTTTTAATTATTATTCTATCATAAGATAAATTTTTTATGAAATAGGATAAATCATTATCCTTGAAAACGTTTTATTTAAACACTTGTCATTTTATTTCATCCTTTTGTGATTAGTTAATGTTGCCTATGGTTATTAATACCATCGACCGGATCCATGCCAATGTGTTGGGATAGGATGTTACAAATTGAATTAATTTTTTTGGAACTAGATTTAGGACGGTATAAAGGAGATAAAACATCATGATACATGACATTTAATGAATAAAAAAAATATCTAACCATTTTATGATGATCCTAATGTTACTACGGATATCCTGATATAAAAAAGTAATATTGAACACTTTTAGGTGTGTCAACCACTCATAATTGTGGGTTTAGCTAGTGAGTGATTTTTATCCCACATTAGTAAAGTGAATTAACAATATAATTTCTTCATTAACATGGTTACATTATTCTGGTACAGTGTTATGATGAATTTTTTTGTAGATATATATAATATAAACATGAAAAATATGACCAAAAAATGTATTACATTGATTTCCTCCAAATTCTTTTGTAGAATGAAAATTCCACTTGAAATGAGAAAAATAATGCAATGAGATGGAGTATATAAGAATATGGATGGAATCTAATCATATGTGAGCTTGAGTTTGTTTTCCATATCATGCTAGTTATTTAGTTTTTTGAAAAGGGACCTATAATGAAGTACTTTTCAGGGGAATCACAGAGAATAATTTATTAAATATAACATAATGATGTTTCATGATTATTTCTGAACTAATAAATTATATACCTGAATATGTAAGATGAACTAAACCATTGACATATAAGGGACTCTAGATGAAATAAATGTCATCCTAGTAACTATATTCTTGATGGCCTAGTGCTAGCATAGTGAGACATAAATTTTAAATGATTGTTAGATTGATACATCTCATGGAATGGATTTGTGTATTTTTTAATCTAATATTATTTTTGGTTGTCTTCCAAATAGTAAATAATTTATACTTAATTAAATAATAATAAGTAATAATGAAAATTATTGTATTCTCTATTAAATTCACTCAACTTGTTTAGATTTAACTACATATATCTATTAGTGATAGGTTTAATACATGAATCTCATAGGCGGGTCATTGACACATGGTTTTTTAAAATGTGCAAATGGTCTATATTACTAATTAAACAGAAATGGTGTGGGCAGAACTAGTTGAAGAGAGAGATATGTCTTGAAATCGATCTGTAGGGGATACCTTTGTTAATATGAGTAATGGGGAAATTTTCATCTCATGGAATAATGATAATAGGGAGGGTTAATATGAGGGTAGTACAGTAAAAGAAAATATATCCATAGAATAAATCTCTAATATAAATAAATTAATTACTGAACTCGGTTGTTTATATTGTTGTGCTCTTATTCACATGAACAATTAATACCCCAAAACACTTAATAATTTCCATATATTCCATAAGAATAGGAATATTAAAAATTATTGTAATCATATTATAAAATTAGTTGCTTTAAATAGCATGAACTGAGCTAGACATTTATTTTCTATGATGAAAAAATTGTAACAACCCGTTTTTTATATGTATTTCATTTGAAATAAACATGAATTATTCTAGATTTTTCATTTAACCATCCTTGAGATTATAAGAGTTGCGATATATTAAACCATAATAACATTTTGGTCAAATAAGTGTAAATGAATAGTAGTAACCTATTTACAAAAACAACATATAAATTATTTATATAATAAAAATTTATTAATTAATTTTTGATAAAAAATTACTCAATTAAAAAAATGTCATTTTTTTAAAAATATATTTTCTTCAAAAATAATGTTTACCCCTTTATTAAATGTGAAAATTTTACCAATTTATAATATTTATATAAATATTTTTAATCAAAAAAATGTCATTTTCATGTTACCATCTCTATATTATCCTAGGAAGACATTTTATGATTTATTCAAAATGATTTATTTTTTGTCAACAGTGTAAATTATTTTTTTTGTAATAAATGAAATTTATTTTAAAATAAAAGTAAAATTATTTATTTAATATTATATTAATGTTACCTAAGTCTCCATTAATGAGAAATATTATTATTAATTACTATGTTTACATAGTAAAACAATAATTTTACTATAGTTTAAATTTTGTTTTAAAAAATGATTTTTCTACAAACTAATTTATTAATAACAATGTGTTTTTATATTAATTTAACAATTTAATAAATATTTATTAATTTCTTTAAATAAATTTATATGTTATTAATTCAATATATTATATTTAAATTAATCTTTATGGTTTTCATAATGAATCGACGTGGTTTAAATTGAGTTTCACAGGTAAACATTTATTTTCTAAAAACTGTTTTTAATGCAGTTCTAGGGAATATATAAACTTTATTTGTTCCACTTGTAAAAATATAATATGGTGAAATAGATTAATTTTTTAAAAAAATCATAATTAATGTAATTCAATATTTTTATCATAATTATTAATTATTCTTGAATATTAAAAACTGAAATATTTTATTACAATGGTTAATGTTATAATAGATTTCTCAGGGGGGCATGATATACGGGTATGATTTTTAGTTAAACTAATAATTTTTTTTCATAAAATATATTAAAAACACATATTATCAATACATCACATCGTTTTAAAATTATATTTATGTTGTGATGAATAAAAAATGATCATTGAATAGTTTTATAAAATTTCATGTGTGTCTCTCCCAACACTTATAGTGGGTAACCTTTCATCCTATGTTTACACCCATAAAGACATCTATCTCAGAAAATTTTTATTCCAGAACCTTTATAGATGGATTTTATTCATCATAGAGAATATTTTATTTATTAAATATTAATCCTTCATGTCTTAAGTTTCAGTTTTAAAGAACTCTCTCAAAAAATAGGGTTTCTTCACTTATATCCTACAATGCAATGACTGAATGACGAATTATAATCATCATGATAAAAAAAGAGATAAATATAGGTAAATGTAATTATATGCCTATTATTTATTTACATTTGAATAGACTCCTCTTCTGGTTCCATTTTTTATTCATGTAATCAAATATTTTCATCGTGAATTGTATTTTAATCATGTTCATCAACAATTACTGAATAATTAATACTTATTGAATTTTTGTCCATCTGACCAAGGTACATCAGCGATGCCAAAAACCTAAATTATGTGTTATATCAGTCTATATTAAAAAATTAATTTGTTCTCAAAACAGTTTTTAATTTTTATGATGAAATTTTAATGAAACACATATCCTTTCCATGCGTTATGATTTCCTTATGGGATGAATGCTTCTTTATATTTTGGGAAAAAATATATATGGTTTTAATTTTGTAATGGGTGTGTCCAAACTAATATATTACTTTAATTATTGGGAAAATATCGATATCTCATTAGATAATAATTACTAGAATGGGTATTGAACTGAGTTTATAAAGTTAAACTATCCAAAAAATTAGTATTCAAAGTGAACCTCAATTAATGGATTGATTGGATGTGTAGTAAACCTAAAACTCTATGATTTACATGGATGTGCCTAAAAAATTAGGAAATGATTTTCTCTAACTCCCCGACTCCAGTTACCCAAAGTCAGTTCATTATTAGATAACATAGGCATGATCACAAAAATAATGTCTCGAATGACCGATTAGTTTAGTAGCCATGGAATAACTAGATACATTCGTAATGTTTAAATTACATCATAAAATGAAAAAAATGAAACATAGTCTTCATATTCCACACACATATCCCCTAATCCTATCCCTGTAGGTCATTCATAAAATACTTCTTCACATCCTGGGAAAAACAAATTATAGAAAGGGGTGAGATCAGTTGCCTAGTAAGGATAACAATATAGCAGAAACATTCATAAATAAGAATAGACATTTAAGGCATTGTATAAATAAAACCAAAGCCTTTTAAACTTGAACTTCAAAATAATATGGCAGAAATAAAATGAAATAATGCTATTTACTTATTCACATAGACATTTTACTAATCACATAATCACATGAAATATCAATAACCACTTTCATAATGATGGAATACATAATTCCAGACTATCATAACCATGTATCCAAGGCCTCGGGCCAAGACTACAAATAATATTTTTTCATGGCCTCATGCCAAGACACTAGTTTGTATCATGAGACCTACTGATGCATTGAGGAGATATATAGGGCCCCACCTATCACTTATTAAGTCCAATACATTACTCATATGAACAGGTTTAAACATAACATAAACATTCGTATTTAATCTAGCATACAAAATGTCAATACTTTCTCCATAAACCATTAATGGTATAAAAATAACACATCCACAGTTAAACATATCACAAAACCTTCAATATAATATGGAAGTTTTGTATAATAATAAATCAACTTCAAATAAGCTTAAAATACATCAGTGGATGTTGACATAGATGAAATCAAAACTATTTGATAGAGATATCTTTTTTTAAATCATTTAAATGTCACACATTTATTAAGTAACTAATTTAAAAGAGATTGTTGAATCAAAGTTTCCTATAACACTTTGAAACGTTTGAAATGAAATATCATTTCAAAACATTCATGTTCGTATAAATAAATCCTTAAAATAATTTTGAAAACATGGACATTAATTAAAATGATTTAGAAAGATTAATCTTTAAAACATTTAAAATTCTGATCATGATAAAGAGTATCTTTCACAAATTATTAAAATATTCATTTAGAAATAATTTAAAAGTCACATAATTATAAAATAAAACAATTACATTCAAAATATTCTTATAATAATTTAAGGGAAGCTTCAACGAGTTTATAATGGTGGGAAATAGCCGCACCCGCCATATAAAAAACATTTTTACCTTAAATGTGTCGAAAATGTCAAAAAGTACCTTGTTTGGAAAAAAATGGAATGATTCCTTTCAAAAAAACACGAGGGTACAAACGACTTTAACCCATTTTATAGTAACTAGTAAATTTTTTTTCAAATATATTTTAATGAAACATGGATGTGGATGATAAAGAGGTCCCAATAGATAATTACATATAAACAATCCCGGATAATAAAGAGACTGTGAAATTAACCCTTACATTGTACTTTTCCTTGGTTGAGGGTAAGTTAACATCCTTTATAATAGTTAAATAATTGTTATAAAATTATAAAATAATAATATACATGAATATGATATCATATATGATCATTGAATATTTCCTTGTTTATAATATTTTAGTATTATGGTCATTTTGAATGTTAATTTACTCATTTCCTTTTATATATTTTGTTACATAAGATGTGTTTTTTATGGATAGGTTGTATAATATTCATATCCAGAATGATACCAAGTCCTTAAATATTATTTTTAATCATTATATTAGAATTATACAAGAATTGATACAATGGGGAATAAATCTCATCGCGTTCGTGGAGACGGTAGTCCTAACGTACGCACGAACGGTACATCCATTTCATTTTTCTTTTAAAAGGTATAAAAAATGATAAATAGGCATAATATTATACTAGTATAATAAAATATTTTATATGTGCTAATTAAGTTCATTAACACCTTCTTTTATACGTTCCATGTGTGGTATGAACAAGTCATATCTTTTTGAGGGGGCGGTAGTCCGCACTTCCTCAAATGAAATTATCGTATATATATACAACTTGAAATGAATAATGGTGTTCCATAAAATTGAATTACAGAAGATTATATATAAATTAAATATAATTAATATCATATTTAATTATAGTGCCATCATAATGTCCACCATGAGAGGTGGTAGGAGATAATTGAACAATCTTCGTTTCGTGAGGCGTTTGGTTGTCTTCCACAGAAACATTATGTTCTTCACCCATTAGAGAAGGTGTGTGTAAGTGTAGTTTCAATAATTCTCATAAAAATATCTTAGTGTATTTATGATACTGGTTTTGTTACAAAAAGAAAATAATAATAAGTGTTTAGGGGTTGGAGAAATAAAATAAAATAAAAGATGCTAAGAGAAAATGTTTCCTTTAATTTGGGAAACTTCATTTGGTTTGAACCAAAATGGACTTTTGAATTTCCTTCTGCCTAAGGTAAGGTTTCTAGAAAGAGAATAGTCATATTGGGAGCTTAATTGGGAATAGTTTTTATGAGCCAAAAGGCTTGAGAGGTGTGAGGAATTGGTTAGAATTTGTGTCCTTTTATAAGGGGGAGGAGGGGCTCTTTAGGAAAAACATAAAATATAATTTTATAATAAATTAATATTCGGTTTCTAATGGAACCAAAGTGTATTATTCAAATTATAAAGCGGGGTAAAGTCAAAAACAACTCATCCAATAGTATTTAGATAGGTTTGGGACACTTTATTAAACTAATCTTTTAGTTTTAACTCTTAGTTAATTAGTTTGACACTTACCATGTAACATTGTATTTTTATATTATAATGTAAATAAACATATTAATACATCAAAGAGACCCCCATGTGGTCCATTAATGATAAAAATATCATAATATTATTCCTTTTTCTGATCCTTATATTTTTAGGAATATAATATCAATTAATAATATAATATTTTTTTTAAAAACTCTTTTCTTTCAATTTTGGAACTGTTGTGTATTTTGGTTTTGATAAATTCATAACAGCGTTATTACCTCAAAAACAATTCATTTAAACAGTCCTAATACATCATATTAACCTTGAAAATTATTTTAATTAATAAAAAGTCTCAAATTACATTTATCTGGGTATTTATAATATCAATTATCTTAATCTTTCATTAATACGGTAATTACTACATCATCATTGTGTCATAAATAAATTAAATTATATAATGTTTAAATATTACAAATAAAATACAATTATTTAGGATATCATTATATCTTTCAAATTAATATTTATAGTAAAAAATATTACTTATATAACACCATATAATAATTAATTACTAAAATGTTTGTGTATTTGTCAATTTTGTATTTACATTAAATTAATTAATCTAAAATGTCATTATCATTCATAAGTGGCTCCATGGGGTCCCAAAATCTACCGAAATATGCCCATGTTCGACCATTACTCATCCAAAAAGGTTAGGATATGTGTTTTGGTAATTTTGAATTATTAAAATATTCATTTTACCTTGATTTACCCTATTTAACTTTAACCAGGGTAAATAAAAGTAAAAAGTTACTATTCACAAAAAATTATTTTTATCTTATTGAACAAAATTTTACTCATTTATATTAACAATGTCTCTCGAATTTTCAAAATTCTACTCACATAAGCGATAAAATTATGTTTTATAGAAATTTTCAAAATCACCTAACAGGTGGGTAAAAGACGATGAAATATTCAATAAAATATTTATATATCTAAAATTATTATAAACTGGCACCAGTGAATTAAAGTGAACTTATATAAGTATAATTTATCTAGTTTAAAATAAATAAATTTAAATAAAATAAATAAATATTTTTTAAAAAAAAAACAGTTTTAACCAATAACTCAGTGTTTTTCAATATTCAACAAAAATTGATGTTTCATAGAAAAATACCAAAAAATTGGTCTATGATATAATTGATATTATGAATTCAAAAATGATTTCTATTTTACAAAATTCAAAACATATTAGTTTCATTAATTAATATAAATTAATTTTAGTTGTCAAAATAAATAGCGTGTTTTTTATGAAATAATAACTATCAAAACATTGACACTTACTTATGTCTAGTTTAAAGTTGAAATTATGTCCAATGACCAAAATTGTATTAAATGGGAAAAATATATTCTAAATAAATTTAAGACAACTCAAATTTATAATTTAATACTATTAATTATTTCTATTAAAAAAGATGTTTTTAATAAAAATTTAGTAATTTTTACTCTATCAAGATATGAAATATATCCGAAAATTACCAAAATTTCACCCTAAACTAATTTGGATATTACGAATCCAAAAATGAAATTCATTTTGAATGATAAAATGTATATAATTTAAAAATTTGGGTATTACTATTCTTATTAGCAAGTATGATTGGTTGTGGTGTGTTAGAACTCGAAGTTGCGTCTAACACACACTATTGAATTATTCAAAGTGAAACATACCATGAAATCTTGGGGTGTTACATTCATACCTCCTTCAATAAATTACATCATCAATATTTATTCTCAGTATTGGAAAATTGGGGATACAATTTTGAAAATATCATAGTTGAAATCCCACATCGAAAAATGGATTAATGATGCCTCTATTTAAAATAAAGGGTGGTAAGTATGAATTTTACCGAAAATAACACAAACTAGGGTTCCATGTAGGATGAAATAGACATAGAAGAGAAACTTAACCATCAATATCTGAGAGAGAGTGGTACTGAACATGGCTATGAAATAACCAATAATCACAAAGCCATAAATTTGTGATGATCGAAGATACCATCTAGGACAAAGTTTTTGTTCTAAGTTCCTTTTCTTAATATTGATGAATTTATTTATGAGATTGGCTAAGATCATAATAATGCATACTTACTTTATAATTATAGTTTTATCCATTAATAAATTTCTACCACGAACTCATCTTTCACTATAAAACATAATACAACTAAAAAACACTGTATTTATCCTAATCGTATAGTGTCCCAAATATAATGAATTTATAATTCACTTATCAGGCCCTTTAAAAAAAGAAACAACATTATAAAATCCATAGACTTCACATAGTCCAGTGGACGGAGATAAGACCTAATCACACTATGGATACGGGTTCGATTCCTGCATCATTGTCCGATGCGACGGGTTGTCACACGGTCTGTGTTTTGTCCTTTTATAAAAATCCAAAAATAACCATTCAAACTTAATCCATTCCAACCATTAAGCTTTTCCAAAATACTACTATCCGAACTCACAGTCCAAAATTTATAAGGAAGTTAAACACAATGGATATCCTTTTTTCCATGTAATAACATGTGAACTCGTTCATTATGTATTATTTTTAAATCATGACAAGATCCTAAATTACCATAAAACCTTATTGAATACCTTCGTGCTCCCTTTTATTTATAGAATACTAGATAAACTCCTTCTTTCCAAAAATGTTGTAAACACCAACGATGAAAAATCATTAATAAATTTCATAGTAGTCAAGAATATCCAATATTATTTATCCAAATCAATCATGTATTATTCCAAAATCACTACCTCGGTATCAGAACCATATTATGGTTTATCTTTCTCTCAGACATATATTTTCCAAAAATTTAACCTGCTATTAAGTCACTTTTCTTGGTTCCACACAATCTCAGGTCCATAATAAAATAGTACTATAGTACAATCCTTATATACTCCATAATTATTATGACCAGTACATTATTGATAGAACACTCAAAGGAAAAAATCCTATAATAAGAACATAAGAACACTTGTCATACTTCTTCATCTGAGATAGTATCATATGTTGATTATTATCCAATAGCATCATTTGGGTAATACTCTGATGATTTGGAAATTTGTTCACATAGTGTCCCAACTCATTGAAGATGAAAATTTATACATTTGATACCTTTTTCTTACCATTATAGTCACGTACTTGGTGATTTTTTCTCCACACATATAACAAACACTTATTCCCTTTAGGTAAGTTCCAGGGAGTTTCTTCCCACAGTTATCACATATATGAAAATTCTTCTTATCCCTATTCCCTTTATCTATCATTCTCTCTATCATCCCTTTCTTCTCTTGCTTGCCTTCAATTTGATAGGACTCAGATAATTTTTTAATTATCTTACTAACAGATGATACTATTTCTTCATATGTTGAGAATACATGGGAGACAATTTCCCATCTAAATTTTTCTTCATACTTTGAAATATATGATCCTTCTTACTCTTTGGATCATATGTATTGATGGAGTTCACATTCCTTCTACTGGGCGCCATTTCTATACAATATCATAAACTAGGTCAGTTTATGAATTGCAATAAATAATTCCAAACGTGTAAAATACCTAATTTAAATTGAACAGTTTATGGATATAATCCATAATCATAAAAATGTTTTCTTTGAGTAAGTATATACTCATAATCCATTCATAATGTTTTATAAATAAAATGAGAATTATCCTAAGCATATCCCCCGAAAGTGTAGTAATCAAGAGTGCTGCAAGGCCCGTTGTCGTGCACCAATTCTCGTTCCAGTCTAGCTCATAGGGGTGTTTTTGTGTTTTACCCCTAGGTACATTTGTGCCAGATCTGCCTCTACCTGCTCATATCCAGACATGGATGTATTTCATGGAAAACTCACAAAATATCTACAATACCAAAATTCAAGGATGGTCTTCTATATTAATCATCATAGTCTATCTTGGGATATGTGCTATAATCAGAGTTTATCTAAATCTAGCTTCCAGGATTTTTACTAAACATCATCTGATACCATCTGTAACGCCTTGAACCTATTTACCCAGAGTCGTTGCATTAATACATAACATTGTCATGATCAAAAAAGATCATGTTTCGATAGACCGATTAGTTTAGTAACTTTGTAATAACTAGATACATTCATAATGTTTAAATTACATCATAAAAAGAAAAAAAACTACAACATAGTATCCATAGTCAACACTAATATCCCCTCATACTATCCATGCAGGTCATTCAAAAAATATTTCTTCACATCATGGGAAAAATAAAACATATAAAGGGTTGAGATCAGATGCCTAGTAAGGATAACAATATAGGGGAAACATTCATAAATAATCATAAACATTTAAGGCAATGTATAAGTAAAACAAAATCCATTTAAACATAATCTTCAGTATAATATGGCAGAAATAAAATGAAATAATGCCATTTACTTATTCACATGGATATTCTACTAATCGAATAATCACATGAAATATCAATATCCACATTCATAATGATGGAATACATAATGCCACACTATCATAACCAAGTAGCCAAGGCCTCGTGCCAAGTCTACAAATAAGAATTTGTCATGTCCTCGTGCTAAGACACTAGTTTGTCTCGTGAGACCTACCGATGCATCGGGGAGATATAGTGTGCTCCACCCATCAATTACTAAGTCCAATGAATTCTTCATAAGAAAAGGATTAAACATAACATAAACATTCGTATTAAATCATGCATTTGAATTGTCAATACTTTCTCCACAAACCATGAATGGTATAAAAATAACACATCCACAGTTAAACATATCACAAAACCTTCAATACAATATGGAAGTTTTGTATCATAATAAATCAAATTCATATAAGATTAAAATCCGTCAAAGGATGTTTACATAGATGAAATCAAAACTATTTGAGAGATATATATACTTTTTTTAAATCATATAAAAGTCACACATTTATTAAGGAAGTAATTTAAAAGAGAATTTTGAATCAAATTGTCCCATTCCACTTTAAAACTTTTGAAAATAAATATCATTTCAAGGAATTTATTTCTATATAAATAAATCCTTAAAATCATTTTGAAAACATGGACATTAATTAAAAATATTTAGAAAGATAAATCTTTAAAACATTTAAAATTATGATCTTGATAAAGAGTACCTTTCAAAAATTCTTAAAATATTCATTTTAACATCATTTAAAATTTAAATAATTTTAAAATAAAAAATTTCCATTGAATATATTCTTATAATCTTGCAAGAGAAGCTTCGACGAGTTTATAATGGTAGAAAATAGCCGCACCTGCCGTATAAAAAATATTCTTACATTAAATTTGAAGAAAATTTTAAAAAGTAACTTGTTTGGAAAACGACAGAATGATTCCTTTAAAAACACATTATGGTATAAATGAATATAACCCATTTTATAGTAAATAGTAGAAAAAATCAAATATATTTTTATGAAACATGGATGGGGATGATAAAGAGGTCCTAGTAGATAATTACGTATAAACAATCTCGGATAATGAAGAGATTGTGAAATAAACCCTTATCTAGTACTTTTCCTTGGTTGAGGGTAGGTTGACATCATGTTTAATAGTTAAATATTTTTTATTAAATTATAAAAGAATCATATACATAAATATTATATCACATATGATCTTTTAATATTTTCTTGTTAATAATATTTTAGTATTCTGATCATTTTGAGTGTTAATTTACTCGTTTTATTTTATATGTTTTGTTACATAAAATGTGTTTTTTATGGATAGGTTGTATCTTATTCATTTCCATAATTATATCAAGTACTTAAATATTATTTTTATTCATCAAATGTGAATTATACTTGAATTTATACAATGTGAAATGAATCTCACCGCGTTCGTGGAGACGATAGTCCGCACGTACGCACGAACGCTACTTCCATTTCCTTTTTCATTTAAAAGGAATCAAAACCAAATTATAAATAGGTATAAAATTATTAAAGTATAATATAATATTTTATATTTGTTACTTTTTTTCATTAACACGTTTCTTTATACGTTCCATGTATGGTATGAACGAGTCATATCAGTTTGAGGGGGCGCTAGTCCGCACTTCCTCAAATTAAATTATCTTATATATATACAACATGAAACGAATAATGGTATGATATAAAATGGAATTAAAGAATATTATATATATAATAAATATCACTAATATCATATTTAATTATATTTCCATCATAATGGCCACCATGAGAGGTGGTCGGAGATAATTGAACAATCATCGTTTCGTGAGGTTTTTGGTTGGCATCCACAGAAACATTATGTTATTCACCCATTAGATGGAGGTGTGAGTTAGTGTAGTCGGAATACTTCTCATAAAAATATCCTAGTATATTTTGGATAATGTTTGTGTTACAATATGAAAATAATAAGAAGATTTTAGGGGTTGGATAAGTAAAAGAAATGAAAAGAAGCTAAGACAAAATGTTACCTTTAATTAGGGTAACTCCCTTTGTTTTGAACCAAAAAGGACTTTTGAGGTGCCTTCTTCCTAAGGTAAGGCTTCTAGGAGAAGAATATGTATCTAGGGAGCTTAATTAGGGAGAGGTTGGTTAATCCAAAAGGCTTGAGAGGTGTGAGAAATTGGTTATAAGTGGTGTCCTTTTATAAGGGGGAGGAGAGGCTCTTTAGAAAAAAACATAATGATTTATTTTATAATAAATTAATATTCATTTTATAATGGCTCCAATGTAGATTATTAAAATTATAAGGTGGGGATAGTTCTAAAAAAACTCATCCAATATGTTTTAGAGAGGTTTTGGTCACCTTATAAACCCTATCTTTTAGTTTTAACTCTTAGTTAATTAGTTTGACACTTACCACGTCACTTTGTATTTTTATATTATATAGTTAATAAACATACTATATACATCCAAGAGACCCCCAAGTGGTCCATTAATGATAAAAATATCATGATATAAGTCCTTTTTATGAACCATATATTTTTAGGAATATAATATAAATTAAAAGATAATATTTGTTTTAAAAAATATTTTATGAAAATTTTGGCACTCTTGGGTATTTTGTTTTTTATAAATTCATAACAGAATTATTACATCGGTTTAAATTCATATAACCAAACTTAATACGTCATATTAACATAGAAAATTATTTTAATTCATAAAAAGTCTCAAATTACATTTATATGGGTATTTATAATATCAATTATCTTAATATTTAATCAATACAATATTTACTGCATCATCATTTTGTCATAAATAAATTAAATTATATAATATATAAAAATTAAAAATAAAATACCATTATATATGAAATATTTTTATCTTTCAAATGAATATATATAGTAAAAAATATTACTTATATAACAACATATATAAATTAATTACTAAAATGTTTATGTTTTTGTCAATTTTTCCATTAAATTAAATTAATTACACTAAAATGTCATTATCATTAAAAAGTGGCTCCATGGGGTCCATAAATCGACCCAAAGATGCCCATGGTCAGCAATTACTCGTCCAATAATGTTAAGACATCATTTTAGGTAATTTTGAATTATTACAATATTTTTTTTACATTGAATTACCCTATTTACCTTTAAACGCGGAACATAAAAGTAAAAAGTTACTATTCACCAAAAATTATTTTTATCTTATTGACCCCAATTTTACTTCTTGATATTAACTGTGTCCCTCGGATTTTCAACAATCAACTCACAGAAGCGGTAAAATTATATTTTATTGGAATTTTCAAATTCACTTAGGAGGTGGGTAAAAGATGTTGAAAAGATCAATAAAATTTTTATATATCTAAAATTATTATAAACTGACTCAATTTAATTAAAATGAACATATATAAGTATTATGTATGTATTTTGACATAAAATAATTTAAATAAAAAAATTAATATTTAAATAAAAAATTCAGTTTCAACAGATAACTCAGTGTTTTTCACTACTAATCTAAAAGTGATGTTTCTCATAAAAATACCACAAATTCAGCCTAAGAAATATTTGATATTATGAAATCAAAAATGATTTCTATTTTTGAAAATTAATAACATATAAGTTTAATTAATTAATTTAAAATAATTCCCATTGTCAAAACAATTAGCGTGTTTTGAAGAAATAATAACTATCAAAAGATTGACACTTTCTTATGTCCAGTTTAAATGTGAAATTATGTCCAATGACCAAAATTGTATAAAAAGGTAAAAATATTCTCTAAATATACTTTAAAAATTCTCAAATTCATAATATATCACTATTAATTATTTCGATTAAAATAGTTGTTTTTAATTAAAATTTAGTAATTTTCACTATTTATCAAAATATGGAAGTTATACGAAAAGTACCAAAATTTCACCCTAAGCTAATTTTGATATTCTGAATCCAAAAATGATGTTCATTTTGAAAGATAAAATTTATAGAATTTCTAAAATTAAGTTTTACTATTCTTAATGGCTAGTATGATTGGTTGTCGTTTGTTAGAACTCGAAGTTGCGTATAACACACACTATTGTATTATTCAAAGAGAAGCGTACCGTGAAAGCATGGGGTGTTACATTTTCTATGAAAATGTGTATTCCAAAAAATATCTAATATGATTATGATGTGTTTTTCTGTCTCTTGATTGATTATTCATTATTCATTATTCTTATTTCTTATTTCTTTTTATTGATAATAAATTATTTCATATTAATAGACTAAGATCTATGAATATTTTGGTATGATTTTCTAAAGTTAATATAATGTTATCAAACCCTTATTCATATCTTATGTTCACATGAAATAAATTATTTGTACATGTTATGTTTACCCATACTATTAATTTGATCTCAATTTCATTAAGTATCCTATTTTAGGTAATGTATAATGGTTTTATATATGTTATGTCTAAGATGGTCATTAGTTGGGAATTAAATAATGGGAAATAATTTACATCATGTATATACTTATGGTTTATGTACCCATGTCCCCAATGAAACTAAATCTGTATTGTTGTGGAGTACGTCATATTGATATGTAATTTATGTTGGTGTTACAAGATATAAACAAATTTGAATGTAATTAACAAATAACTACTATTATCCCAAAAAATAATTATCTCATATATAGATATTGGATATAGAGACCCAATAATTTTACACATATTATTAATTTTTTTAAGCATAATTAACCACCAAATAGAAACCATGGATCATGAATACTAATGAATTTTTAATATTATGTAAATAAATAGAAGGTTTGAAAACAAAATGAAGAAATGTTTTATTTATACTCCATAATGAGCTCCTAACCTCCTTTTATATCTTATATTTAAATATTATATCCCTGGGTATACATGAATAATTGGATGGTCTAAAAAGCTGAGTCAGTGATTAAAAAAAGAAAACAATCATAGAAAATTGGCTAGATAGAATAACATGATTCCATATAATGGAGTGAAACATGAATTTACATAAGGAAGAATAAAATAAAGAACATGGTATCATATAGTCTTGGTTAAATCAAAATGTGGAAGAAATATATAACCAGACATAATGATGAGTCAATCTAAACTACCAATACTATTTAAGATTGTGGGAAAACTCCCGAAAAGGAATTCAGTTAACTCCTTATCACAAAATGACATCTCAAGTTTTTAATTATTAACCAATTCATTGGATCTCAATCTACGTGATCCCATAATAACATGATCCTGAATATATGTGAATCATGAAGAATAAATCATATTGAATAAACATTGGGGTTTAACATGAAATGAAATGGGTATCATAATCATATCATATGGAATAACCAATTAAAATATCATAATGGTATTAATGAAATAATAGAAAAAAAATCATAATTTGACATTTCTAAATTATATTAGGAATATTTTATTATAAAAATTATTAAAATTAATTTAAAACATGCAAAAACCTTTCTTATGATACATTAGAATGTGAAGGTTTAGTGTGGTTTAAGGGAAAACATAGTAGATTCATTACAGAGAACAAGTGAATGATTCTATAATTAATAGAAAAAATGAAATAAGATAATTCTGAAATAAAAGATATAGATTTTAGAAAAATATTTGGGGCATAAATAAATTTTGGGGTATACATGAAAATGGATAGTAACATTAGGAAGTTCCCTTTAACTTCCCTTCCTTAGCATGAGGCTTTGAAAATAAAACCCTATAAAACATGTATTTTCCCATCATGGAAGGATGAATTGATTTATATTCATAATTCTAGAGAAATAAATTTATTTATAATATGTATAAAAATTTAAAAATGGATAACATTGGTGTAAATAGAGATAAAGCGTAACCAGAAGGAAAACATTGAGGTTCAAATAGTATCCCATACCTTATGTCTGAAAGGGTTTTGTACTTTAACTTAATATAAATGATAATAAAATTTGATTCATTAAAAATTTAATTCATAAACTATTGAACATATATTTGAATTCTTATTATTTTATTATGTTCAATTATGGTAATTTGGTTGAGTTATATTGTGTATATTTTTTCTAGAAGTGATCATTTCATGGTTTCAGTATTGGTTTTCTTATATATAATTAAGAAAATTAATTTCAAAATATAATAATTCAAAACAAGTGAAATAATATGGTATTAATTCACATCATAAAATTTAAATGTTTCGATATATCATTTTTTACATTTGAACGATTTTTAGGTCAAGCATGAACGAAAAATGCTTAGTTTATTTTGTTGGTTTTTTAAAACATCATGAACGAATAAAATTGTCATCGATATTATGTTTATAAACTAGTTAAAACCCATTAAATAATTTTAATAAACATATTATAATTTTTATGAACATAAAAACTTTTTTTGACATGTCTTGATGGTGGTAATGATGAACAAAAACTCACCATCCCTGAAGGTGGTGAATTGACACGCCATGTTGGATTTTTTCATTTTTTAGGAAAATAGATTTTATGATGTATATTACACTATAATATTTAATATTTGATATATATATATATATATATATTTATGATTCTAGAGTTATAATGTCACTTTTTTATATTTTGTAGAGGAGATTATAAGAGAAGAAAAGAAACAAAAAGAGAAAGAAGGAGGGTTTTTCCTCTTCAACAATGTTTCCTTGAGAACCTCCTTATTATATGTGGAAATGGTATTTTGGTGAGAAATAAAATAACACGAATTATTAATGGCTATTAAAATATTAATTGTGTATAATTTATAAAAGTATCATTTCTTTTGACGATTTGAAATAAGGGCTAGTGATGGAAGGAATTTCGAGTGGGGGAGGGGTGTTTTTTATTTTTTATTCATTTGATTGTAATTTTTGGATCAAGACTATGAATAATGTGTATTAATATGACTATGTAGAGTAAATTGTACATTTGATTTTGAAATAACGGACTCATACCGCATCCATACATCATACATGACTCAAAAGTTATTTTATTTGGATTATAATGATAAATATCATAAATTATAATATTTCACAATTCAAAAAAGTAATTTTTTTAGAAAAAAAATTAAAATTTTACTTAATAGTTTTTTGATGTGTAGATTTAAAAATGGAATATACATTACGAACATAATTTTATAATTATGATTAATCAATGTAAAAATTAAAATCCTCATTTATTCAAAAAATATATATTTTAATATTATAAAAACATTTATGAAACATTGAAAAATAAAAAAATTTCTCTAAAATTATCTTATAGTCATAATTCAATTTACATTTTTGATCCATTATATGAAAATATATTTTATTTTATACCATATTATTAGTTAAAAATGAGTGAAAAAACATTTACATTATACAAAAATATGAACACCTAATTTATCACTTTTAAAACATTTATTCACTTATAACATGACATAAACATTTAATATTTTCATTCATAATATATCTAAATTTTATTTATAATTTCATAAGTTATGTTACTATTTTATATTCCATGTTACTGGACATAATGATCAAATAACTATTTTAACATTCATGTTACTATTCAATTAGTATAGGTTCCTTAATTTCTATAAATACCTCTTATTTTATTTATCATTTATGAGAATAATGTTTTAATTGGCTAATTTATTTAATATATGTGTTTTATACAATATGAAATAATTAATAAATCTAAATTCCATTGATAAAAATGTGGGTCATTACATTCTTTTCCCTTTAGGAATTTTTTTCCTCAAAATTCGGTTTTACAAACCTTGGAGAAAAGAAAAGTAAAATTATTATCCCAAAAAAATAGGTAATAATTATATAAAATATAAACTATGAAATCATTTGGAAAAAATTATAAATAAAAATTAGGTAGTATCTAGATATTCCCTATGTTTCAATATTGGTTATCCATGTTGATATAATTTTCCATAGAGTTCAAACTAAATTTTTCTGTTTATAATATCCCAAAACAAATAGACCAACCACTAATACCAACTATTGATACCCTAGACATTAACACATGTATTAAATGGTTTAAGTATTATTAAATTTCAAATTAAAACTAAGGATCATAAAGTATAGTGACTGTGGAATATAGGTACAAAAATTGATGACATGAAACCAAAATAAATATATCTTTTATTTAAACTCCATAATGAGATCCTAAATTAAATTAAGCTCTTATGTCGATATTATATAACCTGGGGAATACGTAAATAATGTTGTGAAGTAAAAAATACTTGTATGGTTGTAATAATAGTAATAAAGATTATTTTAAGGGTTATATTGAATAAAACAATGACATAGAATATAATGATACATAAATAAGGTTATGGAAGCATAATATATAAAATATATGTTAGTGTGGCCATTGCTAAAATGTAATGTGACAATAGAATATAACATGATATTAAAATGATTCTAGGTGAATGGCCAAGAATATATCACATTGTGTAAAAATTCCCATAAAATTATTATGTTTACTCATTATCCCAATAACAGATATCATGAGACGAAAAATTACCCTTTTAATTTTAGTTCTATTCAGGAACACCCATCATCACATGTTCATGGATATATCTTCCACAAGATGAACCAATAATATGTAATAAAAAAAGTGTTACCCATATAATGAAATGTTAATAATTATCATGATGTAATGGATAAAAAAAGAAAATATCATAATTGTGTCTATGAAATAATGGAATTATTTCATACATGTATAATCATAAGTGAAAATAATTGTATGTCATTACATATTATGTAAATTTGAATTAACAATATATAAAAATAGAGTGTTAAGAAGCATCATAAATGAGCCACATCAGTGCGGTTTATGAGAAAATATGAAAGAGTGTTTATAGTGGACAAAGGTATAATATTTTACATAAAACCAAAAATGAACTGTGTTGGATTTTCATGATAAAAATTTTATTATAGAAAAATATTTGTATCTTAAAATTGATTATGGAGTTTACTTGAAAATTTTTAATATATTGTGGAGTTACCTATAATTGGTCCTGATTATTAGGAAGAATTGAAAAGGGATCCTAATAAAACATATACTTCCCCATAAAATAAGGTTGAAATTATTTGGAAACAAAAAAAAATTGGTATATAAAAAGTTATAGATTATTTATATAAAGGGAAAAAATAATTAAATTTGTTTAAATAGTTAAAAAGTTTAACACATTGGAAAAAATAGAGGTTCATATGGAATCCCTTACCACATGTCTAAAAGTGTTCTTCACTTTCACATAATGTACATGATAATCAAAATCATTTCATTAATAATATTACTAAAAACCTATTAAATATATTAATTATTTTTTATAATTTTATTATGATTTTTTTGGAACTTTTTATTAGTAATATTTTTTATTTTCATTTTCTAGTAGCATTCATTTTCTGGATTCATGATTTGTTTGATTATCTATTATTATAAAATTTTATTACAAACAAGAATGATTTCCCAAAACTGAAATTATACATCATTAACTAAATTATAAAAATTTAAATAGTGTAATATGAAAGATTATAATTTTATATTAGGATTATTAATTTGACTAAACGTTATGAAAAAATGATTAGTTTTTTTTGTTGTTTGGTTAAACCATCAAGAACTAGTATAATTTTATTTAATATTATGACTATATATGGGTTCCATAGCATTATATAATTTGTAATAGACATATTATATTCTTTTTTAATAGAAAAATGGTATTCTTGTCTTTTTTATGGAGATAATGAAAAACCAAAACTCATCGTCCATAATGATAGTGAATCCACATCCCACAGACAATGTTTTTTGTTTTAGAACAAAATGATAGGAAAATATATTTTATAATAAGTATTTCTTTATAAAAAAATATTATAAAATATTTTTTATATTTTAGTTATCATTATACTTTTTATAAGTGATGTTAGGGGAGTAAAATAAATGAAAATATAAGAAAATAGAATGAAATTGGGAATAACTTCTTTTATAAAATGTTCTTGAGAAAATAATTACGGATCATTGAAATATTCATTTTGAGAGACCATAGAGACTTGGTTGTGGGGAATACACTTAATAGTGTAATTCACAATAATTTAGATAATATTCAATGATTTGGAGGTGTGACGACAAGGGGTGGTTGGTGGGGGTATTTAAAGTGGGAGGAGAGCAGTGTTTTTTATTATTTCAACCATTTATTATTATTATTTTTGCTATATACTATTAATGGTGTATATTCACCTCACAGATTAAGATACACAATTCATGTGAGTTCAAAATAATTTGTTCTCACCTAACCCATGAATCATATAATAATAAAAAATTATTGATTTTTTCTTAAAATGTTAGATTTTTTAAATTAATTTATTTCACTTTTCACAAATTATTAAAATATTTTAGAAAATGTATTGAAATTCACCATAATATTTTATAAATATTTAGACATAAAATATGAACTCCATTTTAAGAATATAATTTTCTGAATTTGAGAAATTTAATTTTTAAATAAAATCAACATTTATTTTAAAAAATACATAGTTATATAGTATTACCAATTTTATGTCAAATTGAATAATTAATTAAGGACTTAAAATATTTTCTTATATACATTAGAAATCAAAATATTAATTTATGAATATACTTTATTAATATATATTTTCATTTAATCAAATATATTAATTATGAAATAATAAATAAACATTTATTTTTTACAAAAATATCAACTCATAATTTATCAATTTTAAAACATTTATTTACTTAAAAATTGATATATATATATATATATATATATCGAAATTTCATTTATAAGATACCTAATTTATTATAATTTCTTATGTTATTTTTCTATTCTATTGGTCATGTTAATCTTCCTAATATCATATTACATTTCCAACTAATATGATACTATTCTATCCGTTTGGATCTTAATTTTCTATAAAACCCACTTATTACATTTTAAATTTTTCAGATTAATGTTTCCATTATGATCTATATATGATGTATATGATTTATAATATATAACATAATTACAATAATATAAATTCCAATAATAAAATTCGAGTTCATTACATAGGTGAACAAGGACACCACTATGAATACATTGGTTGTTTCGTTTATATGTCAATACGGAAGCACGTGCAGTCCTATGGAAGATAATCGATAGCTATATGGAATATAGTAGGATATGTTGACAGAATAACTTGATCTCTCTATATTGTGAGGTATAATTCTACTGATCTCAACACTTTTTGACTTAATCATTTATAATCGTGCACCACATTATTTTGCTGAGTCATGTGTGGTTAATCAACTGGGATTACAGATGAAAATATTTCCTCACACCATGACTATCCAGAAACCCCTTAGGTAGTGAGAATAAATATAATTTATGTTCCTCAAATGTTCCATTAACATGAAAATGGTAAAATTTCTATATATATATATTGGATTAATATAAGTATATTTATAAATTTATATTTTTAAAAGACGTGATTGTATATATAAAATCCCATATTTACTGCTACACTCGACTAGTGCCATTATAATCCCTTAATGGTACTATTATTATGTTCAATGAGGATTGATATATAAATGTACATAGAGGAAAACATTTAATCTCAAGGGATAGAACCTCTCATTTCAATTAGAAATAACGACTCTAGGGCCTATGGATGAAACTGGAAACATGAATCATGATTCCATTGTGGATTAATAAAGAATTTATCTAATAAGTTTATGAAAATTCATGGTCTCACTAGACAAATTTGATAATAAAGGCTTTATAAACCGTAGTACATCAAATTGGGAATTAGAAATTTTATTTAAAAATATGGTTGATAGTTCTCTATGATTATGTATTTAATATTGTAAAATGAATCATGTTTTGATTACAACTAATTACACTCAACCTCTAATAATTGATTGATTTGATTATTATAATAGATCTATTTAGTTCTAGATGATTTATATCCAATGAGGATATAGTCATATTAGAGTTATAAAATATGATATTCATAAAAAAGTATTCCTATATTGATATTTCTATAATTAATTTTTCATTAACACCATTGGTATACTAAATGAATCTATAGTATTTATTTTCTTGATGAACCATAATATTGATAGGCTCCATGATTCTTTTTTGGTGTTATTTTTTTATGATATTTTGGTTTATTATAGAAACATGAATTATATTAAGTAACACTTGGAAATTTTAATTAGTACATTATGGGATCACCAATAGTTTTTTAAATTTTAAAAGTATGATATCTAGATATAAGTTGTTTTTTTGTTCGGAATTCAATTTTTATGAATAGAATACTAGTTTCCACTGAAAGGATTGAGTTATATATTACTTCCCTAACATTATTTAATTATTCTAAGATACACAATTTTTTAAGATTACATATCATTCATTTCCATTTTTATATTATTTCTCAAGTCATGATTATTCTATGATGAATCTGATGAGAATATATCTTCCGTTCAAATGGAAAATTATTATAGAAAATACTTTCACTAGTGTCAAAATAATCTAAACTCAGTACAGACCCATATCATTCTATAATTATGTCATGGTTATGTCATATTTTGTGATTTTTTTAGATCTGGCATTGTTTTTATTATAATATAGATAGATCTTTATGGTGGAATATGGTTTAAGATCATTTTCAGTTCCACTAAAAAAATCCCACACATGATTTATAAATGGTTGTATTTATCCATACCTAAATTAACTCATGTTAATACCTCATTAGATAAAGGTAAAAATTCATCACTTATCATAAATTCGTTAGATACATATTATCATTGATATATATTTACATGGGGAATTAATGATGGATGGATTATCTCCATTTCTTGGTCTGACATATTTAATACAATTAGGTAATGGAATATAATTGAAGAATCATTGAGTTTTAAATCATATAAAGAAGTGGTCAAGAGGGATTTGGACCTGTGGTACCTAATGAAAATTATTGCTTACATGGATCTAGATTATGTAAAGAAGAATTTTCATGAAATGATCTTCTTATAGATCATGTTTCAGAATGTAGATATTTTTCAAAATGAGATCAAATATAAGATCTTGACTACCTCACCAATAGATAAAACGTAAATGGTCAGGGCACTTTGGATGGATAGGAAATAGAAAGAAACACTTTAATACATTTATCAAAACATATTATCATCCCTTATACAATGCAAAAATACCATCTTTTTAACCATCGCTTTTTTGAAATGGTATGTTCCCTTGGTATTTATAAAATGTACATGGTGGGGATTTCTTATTTCTAGTGGTTAGGTATGAAACAAAAAATTACATACCTTTTAATGAGATGATTCATATTTAAGTGGGTAAATTATACTAATTGACCATCGTATGATATATTCTAACATGAGCCCAATAATGTATAGTATTGGGAATCTAGGAAATGAAGTGATAGTGCCAATATCTCTCAGCCATCCCCTATCCATCATGTCATTTCTAGGGGATCCAAGGAAACAATCCTCCTGGGGTCGGCGGTGCGTCTGAGCACCACACCAATTTCTTCCATTATTCCCATTTACTTCCTATTTCAAATTAATTCTATCATTGTTCGTTTTTTCATTATTCATGGAATTGTGACTTTATTTCTCATATCCTAGAATTAGTTATTTTGCCTTATCAAAGGATATTGACATTGAAGCCAATTGTTTCAACAACCCTACTCTGATCTCGTGTTACACCACATCTCTCCATGTTATTTGGAGTGATGGTAAAATAGATGTTTTGAATAAAGTGGTTTTGTTATCATTGGTTCTTCATGTGCTTCATTCTCAGGTTGAACTTGGTTTTGGATTTTGATATCAGTGTCTTCACTCTATAGTCTTCTAGACACCTCAATCACTAAAATAAATACATGGACCTCATGCACCTATGATTATAGTTGTTATATATGATGTTTTGGATCCAAAAAGGTATTTGGAGGTGGGTTTCAGCGAATGATAGTACCATTCATGTGGTATGTATTTGTTTTTGATAATGGTTTGTTTATCATATTTTCATTGGAGTTCGAACTGTTTGAGACCTACTCAGTGATGGCCCGATGGTTTTTTTTGGTTTGATTATGATCATTTTTGGCGATGGACTATGTTTTTGGTGGTTTATGATGGTGTTGTGGTTGGTTGGGGTTCCTTTCTTTTAGATTTATTATGAAGTGAGTTCAATTTGTACTATTTTGTTTTTCTATTTTTGGATTCTTATGGATGGTGTTAATTTTCTGTGGTTGTGAATGGATATTTATAGCGATGGTGTGATTTCGGGAAGGTAACGATGGAGGTGGAATTAAATGACATTGATGGTGGGTGTACCAATAAAGGGGGTTTTGTGAGTCGAGGTGTCCTCCAGACGTGAGTTTGAACATCAATAGATGATTCATGATTTAATCATAATTCATTTGAAATTAAAATTTGGATCCTTTATTTTTTTCGGATTTGATACCGCTCTACCGATAACCACATATCATGAAAATCCCAAAAAAAATAAATTGTATGGAACTGGGATGAAATTTCCATAAAAATTATCATAAGTATATGAATAAGGATTATGATGTGTGATTTCATTTGGGTGATGAAGTATTTCTTCACCAAATTTGAAAAATACCTCCCTATCCGAGATTTCGACTTAGGAAATGATATAGAAAAGATAAATATTCTATATTTTGTCAAGATGCATGGAGTTATAGTTGTAATTTTGTTTGACAGTGATGCTTGATTTATCTCTTCATTTTTTGATCATTGTATGGGAATATAAGAACTCATAATTTTTTTAAATAGTTATTCCATGGACATAAATAATAAATATTAATTATAAAATAAATTAAATATTTAAAAATAAATGAAAGAGGGAAATATATTATAATATTGTTCTTGAAAAATTATTAGATGCATTGTATGGTTATCCAACCATTTAATGTTGTTGTTTAATCCTTTTTTAGAGATACCATATACCACTGATTTCACCTGACAATAGTCATGTGTGACTATTTGAATGATCCTTTAATGGTACTGAAATAAGTCCATAAATCTAGTAGGTAGTGGAAATGAAAGATGTATAATTCCATTCAGTTGGTCCATGAAAAATTCTGGTGGAGTTTCTTTCATTCCATATGTTGTTGCATAATTTTTTCTGGAAAGAATAATTGAAATCATTACACTATACTAATCTTCTTCCTGTGTGGAGGAAATGTCATAGTTAACATATTTTCATCAAACAATTTTTAAAATGGGATCTCTTAACACCACTATACATCTGGAGGGACCTAGGTTTCATATTGATTCATTTTCCAAATTATTGTTTATATAGCGGGGGAGGGGTACTTTTTAGAAAACATCAAACATTTCCCATGGAGGTTTTACCTTACATATATTCCAAATAAATTAATAACAATAATGTATCTGACAGATTTGTGGCAGGGAAAATATTGAAAAATTCCATCCACATTTATTAGAGTGAAGATTTTCAATTGTGATACATGGAAATTGAAGACATTATTTTCGTGAATAAAATAATTATTACATAATATATAACATAATTATGTTTATAATTAGTATCCATGAATATTGTCATGATCTATTAAAATTTTTTCGCTACTGTGTTTCTTTATGTTTCTGTCATGTTGTAATCCAAATTCGGCCATAACAAATCAAGAATATCTTATATTTAATTCAATAAAGTAGGTGTAGTGTGACAAGATTGAAATAAATTGTCAGTGTCTTCAATGTGTTGTTCACATTGACGACACTAGGAGCACATTTGCATACCAACTAATTATAAAGAGTTGTCAGTGAGTATTCGATTGTGGCCTACTATTTTTTGAAAATATTGAAACTGGATGGCCAAATTAAAGGCTTATAAATATTTTTTAAACCAAAAAAAATTATTATTTTCACTAGTAAAATTATGTTTATATAATATTTTGGAGTCCAAAATTACATTAATTACAGGATTCCAAACTAAAAAATCATATGAGTTTATTAATGATATTTTTTTATATTGTTAAATAAATAAGTTAAATCTAAATATGAAATGATCAATATATAATTGACAGAAATAATAGCATCATTAGGTTTTTTCACATGATCAAATATAGAGATAAGAGGGGCTCTATTTCAATCAACCATTCCAAACATAAAGGAATATTATTTATCAACTATCCACCAGGAGTGGACATAATTTCACTAAAAGGGAGTTTGATGGATTGATAGATTGATGAGTCCATAAAAATTATATTTCTTTATTCATTTTTTTTGAATCCTACCTATAAGGGAATTGAAATCCATATAGTTTTTATCTAAAAGGATCCATGTTAGCCCTTCCTGGAGGGAATCATTGAAATAATTATGTTTAATGGTATCAATCCCACAATTAGCAAGTGGATTACAACAATGTGTGTCCCAAAAAATATAATATATCTATGGTGGAATTATTTATAATAAATACTACTACAGGACAAAAAATACATCACTGTTTGAGGAATTTTATTGTATTCCTTTTAATTCGAAATTATATTGGGTATATATGAGAAACAATCTATCATTAAACCCATTCTAGTCCTTGATAATATATGAAAAATAAATAAAATATTGATGAATAATTATAGGGCTTAGATTTGATATATTTTATATACATACCTATGTATTGAACCAATATTATTCTGTGTGAGTGATCATGTCTTTTAGAAAGATTAACTGGGACTTGGTCAGTAAATATTTGGAATGATAGGTTTGTTGAATCCATTATATGTTTAACCCTATGAATTTTTAACGGATTACAAAGGTAGTGTATCATTTATGCTTACCATGTATACATATTTCTATATATAATGTGTTCCACATATCTCAAATAATGACATATCAGTTGAATTATAGTCATTTGATCAATTGGGACTATTTTACTCCTTGTAATGTTGTGACGATTATCCAAATAACATTTCTGATTCTAGAAGTAAATAAAAACTATTATTTAGAGAGATATATTTAATAATTATGATTACTATGTTAATATATAATTATATATCATTGAATAAATTTTGTATAGAGATACATTTATGCTATAGAGGTGAATAGAACATTTTGTGTCTCTAATGACCCATTTCATCCCAATAATGGAATTCCCATTGGAGGGGAGAATTTAGAATCCATATATATGGAAACACCATCATTTTATGTTTATTATTTTAGGTTTTGTGTCACTAGGATAAATTAATTTATATTATATAGGGTTAACGAGAATGGGATCTTAAATATAGCTACATGAACAATTAATGAAATTAATTGTTATTCCTCATGCTTCTTTTTTATTGGTATGTTTCCTTAGTTCCTTCCACTTCGTGAATGTGTTTTTTATGATAATTAATTCATGAAATTATATTTATTTATTACATGAAATGGTATTCCAATTATTATTCTAATAAAGTAAAAATCAACATATGTGAAAATTTCAATTATTAGCCACATGAATATTAAATTCACCCCCTGAATCTTGTCATATATAGATGTTCTATTAAATTATCAATCCCTATGATTCATAGATGATTCGTCCCATTAAATAAAAAATATTAACTGATAATTTTGTGATTTTTTTGGTTCAATTATACCTTAATGATGACTCCTTCTGTTCTTCAAGCATTAATTTTTTGTAATAAAATTATTCATAGAAGATCATAAATATAGGAAAGGATTAGCAATTTGAGGTATGTGGTTTTCCCTATTTTGAAACACATTATAAATTTTAGGCAATATATTGGATATAATAATATTTTATGTTATTCCATGAGTGTATCATTATTTAAAATTTTATTTATCTACCATACTGGTTGGTTTTTTAAACTCAGTTGTGGTTATTTCAGAGAATGTGTTTGGAAAATTGAAAGCATTTTTTTCATAAAGGATGGTTTTGGAACATGTTCATGGAATAAATTTTCTATGTGATTTAAATACAAATTAACATGGGTTACTTGTTTTCATTTTTTATTCTTCGAGATCTTCATAGAATAAACATGGTGACTAGTTCAGTTTGTAATGTAACTTGGAGAATTTATACTAAGCGACTACATAGCGAGAAATATATCACTACGCATGAAAATTTGGAAGTTATTCGTCATTCATGGAAGTTTTTCTGAATCATGACATATATAATATTATAAATTTAATCATATTAAATTATTTTTCAACTTGAAAAGTAATATTCATCATTGTTCATATTTCATGGGAAATCCTATTCATTTTCTTTTGTAAATATTTTGAAAACAGATATATATTATTTTTATTCTCCTCCTTTCTATTTGAAATCCCCTGATATAATCTTTTTTTGGTCATAGATTCATGTTGAAAAATCATCACTTAGTTTCATACTAGGTTTTTATACTCACCATTTAAAAATATCCTTCGGA
The DNA here is from genome assembly GCA_963277665.1 of Viscum album. Taxonomy (NCBI): domain Eukaryota; kingdom Viridiplantae; phylum Streptophyta; class Magnoliopsida; order Santalales; family Viscaceae; genus Viscum; species Viscum album. The sequence continues at coordinate 587,809,133 of OY728122.1, read as the reverse complement.
AATACGTAGAAATTTCATCCATGATATAGAAATGGGAAATGATTCATAATTCACTAGTATAAAACCTTTATCAGCATTGTCTTAGTTGGTAGAAATGGATATAAGAGAAATTTATATCTTGGTATGGAGTAATTATAGAGTATTTCTATTCATAGTATTTTACGTTCTATTTTACTATTCTATACAATTACATGGATGCTATTATTATGTTTCTTTTGACAATACCAGTTTTATCATTATATTTAATATTAGGTTTGGTTTCATGAATCATTTATAGATATGACATCATTTTTTTTTGATTTTATGTTTTATCATATATTGGTTATGTTAATTAGGTAAATCATATTCCCACATTTATCTTTTATTAATACACTGAATTTGTTTATATCTATTGATGTGTGGGGAATATCAAATAATGTGGGTTGGACTTCTAATATAGTCAAAGTTAATGGGTGGGTCAGTGACATTATAACCATGTAAAATGATATGTGGTATAATGATAATGTTGAATACAATATATATTTTATATCCACAACTACTATTCAACCCATATAGAATCTAAAAATAAGATATTGGTACCTTATTTTGATTATGATGAAAAAATAATAACATGGTTTCATTGATAAAATATTTATCTCATTCAAAGATATTAAAAAAATTCCAAAAATATTATGTTTTATACAATCTCAACAATAACTACATATGAATATAGAAAAGAAAACATTGTATTTCTAATGATACAGACATTTAATTTTAGATGATTTTAATTAAATAAGTTTCATGACCTAACATCAGTTTCATGTATCTCATAGTTTCACAAAAAAAAAACAAAAAAAAATGTGACATCATTGTTTATTTTTCTTTCCATGTAAACAATTCCATTAGTAAATACTTGAAAATTATAAATTAAAATTATATTGGGTTATTTTTAAATGATTTCAAAATTGAATTTTTAAGATAAAATTATATTCACTAATATCTCATTACTTTTTCCTAACAGTCATATAGTTTCTAGGTGTTGATAATTTTATTGAAATAATCAAATTAACCATTTCGAAAAAACCATGATGTATTTTTTCATCTAATAATTATTTTATAAAATCATTAAGATATAAATGGTGTGGTCTCACATTTTATTTTATGTCCCATTAACTTCAAATCTCCATAAAAAAATATCTAGATTGTGGCCATATCATTGTCTTTGGAATCAACTCATTTCATCTGATAAGTGTCTATAAAATCACATAAACTATTACTTACCCCTATAGTTATCAATTAGAAAATAATTTTGAAGTTAATTTCTCTATGGATTACTTTTCATTTCAACACAATTCATTGAGAAGGTATATCTTTGTCCCTAATGTATAAAATAATATTTTCACATATTATTTCGGTTTCAACATTAAATGGTTATTTTTTCCTATAGATCATATTATCTTTTATATAGGAAACACTAAAAAATCAACAATCTCAAATAGAACTCACTTATATTTCTTCATCCATTGAAAAATTTCATCAAACTACATTAATGATTACAAAAACCTTATGAATTGTTTTACGAAAGATCTATATTATATATAGTAAAATAACAATGTATTGGTTCATGATAAAATAAAACTTGATAGTGTTTTGTTTTTGTAGATACTCATCCCCTGATAAAAAAAATACATGTTCTCATAAGAAACATATATGACAACTACTAAACGAACACTTCATTCTCACCAATGTTCCCTAAATATCACCTATATAAATTTTTTTTATCATGTTTCTTATAAATCAATAGGAATTTTTTTTTGAAATATGTTTTCCAAAACATTAATTAGAAAACTATATTAAATTTATCTATATTTTTTATAAAGAAATTAAAATATCCTTATGTACTCCTTATTATTTTTTGTCTAGATATTATTATTTTTACACCCATTTAATATAATAATCTATAATTTATTTTACTGTTTTCTGGTTTAATTTTTTTCTTCCATCTTTTTCAATGTAATAAAATTCTTATTTGTGATAGAAATGAAATAATAAATAATCTATAGTATTTTAAGTGTCGTAACTCACCCAAAATAAACATAAAATATTGAATTACCTTCTAGGATAGTGTATTTATAAATATATTACATTTTATCTTCTAATTTTCCATATTCCATTCATGGAATTAGTATTTTATATAAATTTTTATAAATGTCAAATATTGTAGTTTATTTTCTAATAGAGGGATGAAATATTTATTTTACTATCTAATATATAACATCTATTATTTAATATAAATCTGAAATAATCTCATATATATTCCCATTTATATGTTATCCACATTGTTTTGATTATGGATTGTGACTTCTGCCACATATTAATCCATGGTCAGGAGAAAAATAATTCATGTTTTTTAAGATAATATCAAATTGATAATAATCCAATATTGTATAGAAAACCTTGTGCAGGATTTTAATTATCTATATAATTTGATGAATATGTGTTAGTAAATCAGTATAAAAAATATATCACCTTAATATAGAAATGATTAGTTTTTATCATTTAATTTATATATATTATATTTTCATACATAAAAAACTAATCTTTTAAAATGACCATATTTTACTATATTGATTTAAAATACAACAATAATAAATTTATCCTTTTAAACTCATTTTTATATATGGGTTATCCACAGTAATTATTATTATCTTTTATCCAATAGATAATGCAGTCAATAATTCCGCTAAATCATCCATACAAAAATAGTTTTGAAACTCTCAAGAATATTTAATTTTTTTGATAACCAATATTTCAATAATTTGGATTATTTTATAAAATAGATTTAATTTAATCACTCTGAATAAATTATGCTAATTTATTTTATTCATTTAAATAGAAAAGTTATATAAAGTAATGGGATTTTCAATTGAAAAAATTTTTTAAAATAAAAATTCAATCATAATGTGTGATGGGATGATATTTTTTGACATAAAAATATATCTTTTTGTGATTTCGTGGAATTAATTCACATTAAGAAATTTTATACCATCATGTACACATAGATAGGGTATTTATTAAACAAGAATAAGAAATTTTGGGTTTTTACATATGTATTTAAATATTTAAATGTAAAAAAATCTTATGGTGTCATAATGTACACTTATTTTTCAATATAATCATTTAAGAATAAATATTAAATATCAGAATTATAAATATTTTACAATATTGATTATAAAAATTAGTGAAATATTATAATGAGTTCTCTCGATGAAACAACAATATATTTTTAATAAATTTAAATTCCATAAAATTTTAAATAGACTTTTCAAAAATATAGTTTTCTTTTCCTAATAGGTATATTTTATGAAAACCACTTTGTTGAAGTTGTTTTATAATATTATATACATATAATGATATCTATTATATTATTATAAATTATTTTACTAATCTCTAAACACATAGAAATAATTAATCTCTTGTTCTATGAAGCTTCCATTACAATCATTGTATTATCCGTAAAAAATATAAAATATAATCAATTGTTTTTATTTTTCATCAAACATCCACTCCATAATTATTTTATGGAAATATAAATTTTTCTACATGCTTTATAAAAATAAAATTATTCTATATAGACATGACCACATTATTATAAAAATAATATTACAACGAATCAACATCATTATCATTATTTTCAATAATATTTTCTATAGTTAGGACTATTATCTCTATGAATAAAACATCATAATGAAGACATATTTTATATATTAGTTATAAATTAATGAGCATAATATTTTAAAAATAATAAGAATTCATAATTTATAGTTATTTAACTGAAAAAATAAAAATTAAATAGATGTGTTTCCAATATACATACAATCATTATCTCTCTCGTAAAATATTATTATTATTACATTAATGAAAATTTATTATACATGAAATTACAAATACCTTGAGAATTTTAAATTAATTTATTTTTTAACCTCATATCTTTTTGTGTAATATGTGAATTTTCCTTCATGTTATAATAATTTTTATATTTTTTAACTATAGAATTTTTTCTTTTTTAAAAAAATGTTGTTTTTATGCTGTTTTATCATAATTTTTTAAACATCAACCATGTATTTATTATTCATTTTATAAAAACCAATTTCATTTAGAGTATGTGGAAATAAAATTTTTGTTAATTTCAAGGATACATAATAATATATGAAAACATTTCATTTGGAATGAATTTAACCTTTTTTAGATTTTTAATTTTTTTACATATCAAATTTATTATTTTAATAATATTTGAAATATTTTGTCTATAAAAAACGATGATAATGAAATTATATAAATAATACACATTTACTTTTTGGATACTAATAGTGAAATTTTTTAAAATTTGTACCTATGTATTTTTTACTTAGTGAAAATTACAAAAAGAATTCAAAGTTATATTAATGAACTAGAATTATTATATTAATTTCAATATTATTAAGACTTAGATTCACCCAATTTTGTTCTTTTAATATATCATATAAAATTAATTTATTGTTTTTGTTATATTTTATAATTTAGAAATAATTATATTCAACAAATTTTATCATAATATATTCTTCTACATTGAAAAGAAGGTTATACTTAAATGAATTATTTATTTTAATTACAATGTATCGTTTTCACTTCTCATCTATAACATGAATTATGTTTTCATTTAGTATATGGAAATTAAGATACATAAAACTATCATTCAACCAAATCATGAAAATAAATTCTTTTCTAAAATAAAATCAATACAAATATCATAATGTAGTGAAATATTGAAAGGATTATTTAATAAAAAAATTACCTGTGAAAAAAATATTATGGGGAATATTTTTCATTCAAATTTATATTATACTAATTCCTTTTTTTCAATGAAAATGATAATTCTAAATGAGATACCCCCGATAAATATATTTTAAATTTATTTTGAATATACTTATTGCATTTCATGTGTGACATGAATATATAATAATAAATACACACTTCTCATTATATAGGGCATTGAATTTAACCTCATTAAAAGTTCACTTATATCATATATTTTTATATTCTATGATTTGTAATTCACAACTTTTTATTTACAATGAATTATGAATTTTTGATAAATTTTTAAATTTTTTACTTTTTTATATCATGAATTCCAAATTTTTATTTATGAAAAAGAAAATTATTTTCAATTTGTAATTTTTCCTATATTATGTATGGTTATAACAAATTAAAATTTTGATTTTATTAATCCATTTTATTTAATCTATATATATTTTATAAAAAAATTGTATCTTATACTACTAATATTATTTTGTTTTTTATTCATTATGATAATAGAAAACAAATAATACTTATAAATAAAATGTGTCAGGAACCAAAATATATAACTACAAGGATCAAAGCCACTATTATCATATATTATATTCTTTTAGTAATCGAAATAATTAATAATTTATTTATTTTTCATGAAATTTAGTTATTTAATTAAATTATAATACTATACATATTACAATGCTACTTTAATTATCATTAAGGCTATTTATTAATGAAAAAAAATCCATTTTACATATTTATAAGAGACAATATTGATCTCCAACTTGATTAATAGACTGTAGGTTTTGATTCATAATGAAAAAGATTAATCAACTTATATATTATCATATTCTATAATGTTATTCACATATATTATTTAAATATAAAATAATGTTATAAAAGTATTTAAACCTATAAAAACAAAAATCCTTGAATTGCCATAATGAAATTTTAAGTAATTAGTATTATTTTATTATTTAAATCATTGTGACTGAAGATTAAAATTGAATTCATTACATTAAAAATATTTAATTTAATATAAATAATTGTCATTTTTATGTTCGGGTTAAAGATAATGATATTTTCAACTTTAATCTCCTCGTATTCTTCTTTAGTAAGAATTTATTTATTATCAATGTTGAAGGAATAATATTTTTTAATTAATTTTTATTCATCATCATAATAATGTTATTGAAACTAATTTTTAGACCTAATTTTTATATGTATATCATTTACAATTCCAATCATTTAAATGAAAATTTTTTCTTTTTGAAATTCTCAATTACATAAACAAGTGACCCTTGACTAAGTGGGGGTGTAAATTTTTGGTCTATGTATTTTATCATTTTTATGCTCCAAAAATCATCCTCCCTTATTTATATTTCATCATTTGATACCTATTAGAGTTTGAATGTATATATTTTTAAGTAAATTTTCATTATCATTATATAATAATGATTCATATGTCATGAATACATTACAATAAATTTGAGGATATCAATGGGTTTAGTGTTTTCAAAAATGAATTTATAAATCTTATATAAAAACCCCATTTATTACAAATTGGACACTTCTAATATGTATCCATTCTTTTACAATACAAAAATTATAATATCAATCATTTTTTTCATTAATAATCATCTACAAATTTAACAAGATATAATATTTTTTCATAAATATACTTAAAATATTGTATACTTTTTAAAAAATACATTGGAATATCACAAAAACCATAATATGGGAAATAAAAATATGAAATTTATTATTCTAGTGAAAAAATAAATAAATACCCATGAAATGTTTACCAATATAAAAATGATCATTTGGAATATGAAATAAATCATTTCCTCCTAAAATCCTGCAGAATAATTTCTCTTAAAAATTTCCTTAAAACTAATAGAAATAAAAATAAAAATCCCATTTAGAAAATATAGAGAATCGCATTCATAACCCATTTTAAACCAAGGTAAGAAAGTAGTAATGTACAGGTAAATACATAAAATAAACCCCAATGTATCTACCTATTTATTTTCATATAATTGAATGTAAATTACCTAATTTATTAGAAAGGTGTATGGTCATACCCAAGGGTATAATAGGCTCACCTTGATCTATCTAGACACTCCCATCATATAAGCAATATCGAGATCAACTATCAATTATAACGGGGTTAAAACCATTGAATAAGGTAAATTTGGATCACCGTTTTTGCATATAACTCTGAATTACCATATAAAAAAATTTATTATTCCACATTTTCATTAAAAATATTCAAAATAATCATATAAAATAGTATAAAAAACACATTTATATATCAAAATTCTTATTTTAAAAACTATATTGTCAATATTATAATACCCAGAAAAAAGAAATACGAGTTCAATTTGAAGAAATGATCATTGTAAAAAATATTAGGGATATATTTTTTTAAATTATTATTTATCTTTGATTAAAGTAATATTCTATGGAAAACAATTTTGAACTGTATCATGGAACATATTTTGGGGAAAACATAAATTCCATTTTCAGAAAACATTTTTTATAAATAACAACATTAGATGAAAAAATGTATTTGAAACTAAACACATTTACTTTTATGGTAATCAAAAACTAACCTATTATTCTTTATATATGGAAAATATTCTCAATCTATAAATGTTAAAAAAACATCTTTGTTCACATTCGGTAAAGTAAAAATTTTCTCATTTAGAAAACGTCATGAAGATTCCATTCAAACCATGTTTTAAATGAAGTGAAACATAATAAAAAATGTTTATCATTTGAAGGATAATATTTTAAAAAAATATAATTAAATAATTTTTAAAAATTATTGATATGGTTGAATAAATAGTTTTGGGGGAAACATGAAAAGATGAATTTTAAGGAAATGGATCTTAAATTGAGTGGGACTAATCACATTCATTTTTCATCTTCCTAAATAATATATATATATTTATTATATATATTATTAAGAACCTTGTACAGTTTAATATTCATTTTAAATCACTTATTACAATATTATACATTATTTAATCATTCAACTTTGTGCCCAACATTTCTTATGATATTCGGATCCAACGTTATAAATGAATTTAGTTTGTTGAGAATGTTCAAAGAGGATATGATTCTATATTATAAATAATAATAATCCTAAAATAATTAAATTTTATTATTAAATTATACAATGAAAACTAATTATAAAAAATGGATACAAAAAATGAACTTAGATAAAATAATAGACTCGATAGGTTATACGCACGCAAGATTAGTGTTTCCATTCATCAATGATCACCACAGAATGATGATACGTTTTATCTTATCATTTATTAACTATAAAAAAAATTAAAAATTCTTTTTAAATTTACATATATATCATTAATGTGATGTGTTGATGAAAAAAGAAATTACACCGATTTAAGGAGGTGGTAGTTCGCACATACGCGTGAAAGAAGTTATAATTTTTCAATTTATGGAATTGTGAGATTATAAGTGAAATATTATATGTTTTTAATTATAAAAAATTAATTAGTATCATAATTAAATTTTATTTTCATCATTATAACACATCAAAGAGAGATGGTGATTGTAAGAAAATGTTTTTTCTATAAAATACTTTAGAATTTTCATGATGTTATTCTAGAGCAGCACCTTCAGATGACGTATGATTCTGATCCCCGATGTGGATGAAATTAAATTTTCAGTGCATTCACACTGGGAACGCCATATAAATGTGATAGCTCATAAATGGTTATTCAGATCCTAAATCTGAGAGTACGAATGGGTCATAAATGGTGTGTTTATCCCTGGAATAACAAAGGACATGTCGGCACGGAACGTTGGGACCCCCTTCCCGTTAGAGGAACATTAAATAGATAAATAATTAATTAATTTATTCATTTAATGTTTAAATACATGTATCACATAAATTGTAGCTTAGATGGGAAAACCGAGGGCACAGTTGAGTCACGAGCATGTCGTTTACCGTAGGAGTGGTGTGATTTTTGTGGGCGCGGGCCTTCTGTTGAAAATGGCTCTAGGGGAGATTTTGTAATTTAGCGGTCTCATGATTTGGATTTATAACATTCAAATGGTGGATCAGATTAAAATTACAAGACCTCGGTTGCGCTTAGAACACAGAACTTTCCCTAAGGGCGGCTTAACCTCAACCCCGCCGAGAGTTTCAGATGTGGGTCCTTTCGTGGGTGATTAAAAATTAATAAAGATAATTTTAATTTCTCTAATTAAACCAAACCCTCCACTCCTTATCCATTATTGCATCCTATGGCGGAAGGAAATCTCAATCAAGGAATCCCTCCCATCCCCCAAGCTCCTCTCCTCTCCTAAAAAATGATGTTCCAGATCTGGCACCGGCGGATCCCTTGTGAGGCTTAGGGCGACGCCCAAAGAGGTAGGTATTCTTCATTTTGACTTTTAATTTCGATCATTCCTCATTAAATTTCTATTTTAGAATCTAAATGCTGTTATTTTGTCGAGCAAAGCATGTAACCGCATAGTATATGTTCTGAGATTTTGGATGCTTGTTACAGTTTGAAAATCCGTGTCCCAATGAGTCTGGGTGGTCTGTTGAAGTTTCCAGTGGTTTATGAGCTTTTCCTGCTGTATTTGGGGGTTTGGGCGGCGGTCCAGCGGGCGGTTGGCAGACCAGGCGGCGATGGCTCGTTCAGGCGGTTCGGTGGAGCCACGGTCGTCGGCAGATCCAAGTTGCGGGTGGGGTCGTCGGCGCTTCGGTGGACCGGGGTCGCGGCCGGTCTCCACGCTGGACACTGTTACCCACACTCTGCGGGTATCCACGTGAGACAAAGACCGGATATGATGGTCGTTCGGTGATGAGGGTGGAAAGCGGGTCCACAGTCGGCCAACACGGCTGAGCCGCGGGCCGGTGCGGGATCCAGGACGGCCGGCACAGGCCGGTCCAGCCCAAGGGGCTTCGTCCCCTCTGCCTTCGAACACCTGTAACATTCGCTACAGGTTCCATTTTGTGTTCCATCTATGTTAGTTTATTTCTGGACTCGAGATGGAGGTTATGAGATGGTTTTGGGGATTTATAATTCCCGTGGTGGGAACTCGGTGGCGGGACACACACGTTAAGTACTACGCCGAGATTCTTGTTTTGGATGGCACAAGCACATCTGATTCCCGATTTATGCGCTGTCAATAATGTTGCACCCCTAGAATCAAGGAAAAGATATCCAAAGGGGTTTTCGGGTTCTGAATCCGAAGTTGAGGCGTGGGACCCATGGCCCGCCTTTTTAGCTTCGAGCATTGTTTGGAAACTTTTTCATCGGATGTCCTTTCGGGACGTGCGAGCAGTTTTTTTTGGGTGTTTTTTTGAGGGCATTGTAATGGAGCAATCCACCTACTTCAATTATTCATGGTGGTTTGGGACACAAGATGGTTGTTTTGGGAGTTGGTGGTGATTTCCATCTTTATCACCAGGTGTCTGTTTCAGAAAAGTGGATAATCAACCTTCTGTACTTTTTTGAGAGGATCGCAACGGTGCATTCTGTTCGTTGCGCTATCGGACCTAGATACGGATCCCACGAAGTACCGCTCGTATGAGGTATGGTGAAATGAATCTTTTCCTCCAGATATCAATTTTACTCAAGTAGTCAGTCAATTTGACATACATTTCCGAGGGGATCGCAATGGTGTGATGTGCCCGACTGTTTTCGGGACCGAGGCTCGGCACCACGGGATGTCGTTTGGGCGTAAAGCAGTGTTGGATGACTTTTCCATCGGATATCCATTGGAGGCAAGTAAATATCCATTTTCGCCTATTCTTCTACATTGAATACAATGGTATTATCCTCTTGGATATGTGAAGAATCATTCGAGTTCTCATTAAATTTTGAATTATGAATGGTGTTCTAGTGGTGGTTCTTCCTGTGGTGTGTGTAGAGAACCCTTGGCGTGTGATCACGTTCACTCTTGGGAGAGGGAAGTGAATGATTATAGAGATGTTCTTGGCCATTCTAGGTCCATGGAGGAAGTTGGTTGGCGAAGTTACGTTTCCACCCTTCACGTTGGCTTTGGGTGTTATACGTTTGATAGCCTTTGTGATAGAGATGTGATATACTCTAGGAGTATACGGGAATGAATGGAGGTACATGTTGTAGTTTGTACCTGAGAACGTTTGTGTGCTTGTTTTAGAGATGAGTTTGGGCTATTGGTTGTGTGGTCCCCATGTATGTGTTGTGTTCTACTCTACATACCTTTGACCTCTCACGAAATAGAGGGTCCTCCTGTTCTTGATGTTTCAGCTGAGTGGGTTTTTAGTATTGTGCCCCTTTCCCCAGACTGTGACATCGTTTATGGCTACATGCATTCATAGAGTGTGTGTGTGCTCCCACATTATGGAGTGAGTTTTCTCGGTCCACTTCGACAATAGACTCAATGGATTAGATCATGTATCACCTTGAGAAGCTTGGGGAGATCCTCATGTCCCTTTGTGTCCCCTGGAATGGTTATATGGGTATCAGTGTGACCAAAACATTACGCGAGCACCGATCCTCTACCTAGGAAGCTATTTCTAGTAGGGTACAGAGCCCCCAGTGATCCATGGGTTCATACTCCCTAGCTATGTATCAAGATCATATCTTCCTTCTTCGATCTATCATGACGTGTTTCCCACTACATGTTTCGGTTAGCAGTGGTGTACCATCCAGTAGGGATGTCCCATGAGGTAAAATCCAATAGGGATGGCTATTGGTGTACCATCCAGAAGGGATGGCCAGTGCGGTACAATCCATCCGGGATAGCCAGAGAAGATCCAGGTCTCCCTCAAGAGGATTACCCTTTCGTGGGGTTGGGTAGTGGAAACACGTCGACTTTGAGATGACCTCTTGATTGTGTGACTATGACGAGGTGTGGCTTGATGCTCCCCCAGAACTCTCAAGAACGAGGGGTGCTTTCCCCACCGACACGCGTCCATGTGACGCGACCTAAAACTGTGTGGGTGAGTCAGTGCCACCCAAAGAGGATAGAGTCAAGGTGCGGTGATTTGATCCCCTTGACTTGCAGTTCGGGTTAGACATACAGATACTCGGCATCGATGGTTTTTACACTTGGGACTGTTGGCTACTTAACCTATTGGGATGAGCTACGGGATAGAGATCGCCATTCGTTATAGTTTGGGTTTCTTGATTGAGCATATGGATATGTATATACCTTGTTACAGTACCCACTCCTTGGGTTTGGTTAATCTCCTTCCATGAAAGGAGAAGACGCACGGGGTATGCCACTTGCATTCTGTGACTAGAATCTCGTGGTTGGATGAGTATACTCTCCTACTATAGGTAGCGAATACTCGATGAGAAGTTTCATCTTCTCACCATTTCCAGATCCTTGTGTTTGGACAATTCTTCTTCCTTCCTCTTGTTTGGTTGAGCTGTACTATTTATTGTACTCTCTGTTGTACTCCTTTTTTTTCCGTGTCTCATTTACTTCTCACCTCTTCAGTACCTTCTTTGTTGCTCCCTCCAGCCTTCGGGGCATCCAACTGAGTATTTTTATGCACACCCCTACTTGGGATTTTCCCAAACTTGGTGTGCCCTTGGAGACAACAGACAGGTTGGTCATGAATTTAGTGGAGCTTAGGAGTTAGGGAGCTTGGACTACTTACGGTGGTCATAGTCAGGTTCCAGGTGTGGGGCACCCACAGCTATTTACATTTGTTTACCTATTGGCGGGTTGTGGCACTTTTCTGGTTGGGCGTGTGTTTTTCCATTTTCCTTTTTAGTTTACCTTCATCATTTACTTTTTACAGTTTAGAGGATGATGCACTTTTGTGGTTGTTTATAGATGTTAGTACATTACTTTTCCTTTTACTCTGCACTTTTACATTGAGTGGGATGTGTGTGTGTGTATAGGTACTCAGGAAAAGGCCTCCCCGAGTTTTTTAGCCTTCGGTGCTTGGCGCCAGCCCTAGGCCTATGAAGGCGGGCTTGGGGTAGTTGCGTCTCGAGCCCGAGTAGGGTTGGGTTATGACAAATTGGTATCAGAGGTGGTTCGTTCCTTGGGATATTGTTCGGACGTCCCTAAAATTTTTTTTTTGGGATTTAGGGAAACAATGTTGATGTATCTTGAGAGCGGATCTCAGTCCAAGGAGTCCAGTGATAGTGGGGCGGTCGTCGTATCCATTCACCAGGACCCTGAAAAAAAAAATCAACTCGGCATGCTGAGACACTCGTTGTAGGGAAATTTGTTTGTGTATCACATATGATTTTGTCTTTTACTCTCCTTCTTGAGTCAACTCCAAATTGTTGTTATTGTTAAATATACATTGGCTCATCTGACCACGGCACTCCTTCATAAAATTCATGATGTTTCTGCAAAAACATCTAACCCAGATACCAACTTTTTTTCGTGATGACGACCCTGTGAGCAAAGAGGCCTCAGTCCAGGACCCATCATTTGAGTCCCTTTCATCCAGTGGGATGGTAGCAGCACCCCCACCTGGTGAGCAGCTGACAACATCAGCCGAGCAGACTGAGCTTGAGCACAGGTTGAGCGCGCTCCGTGAGTTCCAGCGACAGAGACCTCTGAGCTTCAGTGGTGAGCCAAACCCTCAGGCAGCAAGGTTTTGGATCGAGACAGTGGTTTTCCTCTTCAGGCTAGTGCAGACACCAACAGATCAGAGGGTGGATTTGGTAGCCAGCCTTTTCCACAGAGCATCTGGGCATTGGTGGAGTATGGTGACTCAGTTATTTGATGAGTCATCACGTTCGTGGGTTGACTTTCAACTTTTATTTCATGAGTACTTTTATCCCTCCTACATACACTTGTTTCCGATCCAAGAGCTCCTGCATTTTTAGCAGGGAGGGATGACGGTGACTGAGTACGTTACTAGTTTCGTAGACCGTGCATGTTTTTACCCGGACTTGGTCCACGACGGAAACTTCCAAGCACCAATGTTCGAGAAGGGTATCCACAGAGATATTTTTTCTCTCATAATACCCTTGTTAATTTCAACATATGTCGGGGTGCTAGAGAAGGCGCTGGGGACAGAGAGCTTCCTGTCACTCTCTACAGTTGGTAGTGGCAGCAGGCTCGACAGAGCCGAGACGTCTGCCGCAGCTAGAGGGCGCCAGGTGACATAACCTCGACGCTGGTGGCTTTTAGATATCCCTACTCAGGGATGTGGTTGTACACCACAGTGGCGCTGGAGGGCAATAGTGCATCCCAGAGAGAGTCGGTGTTATGATTGTGATGGGAGATGTCACCTGGTGTGAGACTTCCCGACTAGGAACACTGAGAACATCATGCAGGCAACAGGTGCACCACCTCGGTAGAGGCAGCGTCATGATCGGAGTAGTTACCAAATAGGTGGTTCTTGCAGAGGAGAAGGAGGATATGGAAGTGAAGAAAGACCTTACAAGGTCTTCCCATCACCACGAGGTGTTCCACATCAGGATCCGAGAGCTGACAGTTGGGACCACGGACAACCGCGAGCTTTGGATGTCTATGATCCTGTAGATCATAAGGTGAAAATAGGTATGCTATATAGCTCTTCTACTTCTTGAAGTAGAATTATTAGACACTTTATGTGAAATTATTTTCTCCCTTCTCCTTTTTTGAGTTGTTACCAGGGTGATGGGGGGTGCCTGTGTAACTTTGTTTTAGTGGAATAGAAGGCGTGGAACATTTTTATTTAGTCGATGGTGGCGACTCCTTTCCCTTTCGAGCGTGTAATAGAGTCTTGGTCATGGGACATCAATTGTGAAAACATGCATGATCATATATCCTTGGATGTTTCACCATATCGATATTCTGATGGAGGGAATCAAGGGGCTTTTCCCCCGGTCCAAATGGTGATTCCAGTCGCGGCGTGCGACATTGGATTTCGGCCGTAGAGGTGAGTTACCCCTGATGGCCTTTAGGCCATTTGAGACCGTGCGGAGGGATGGAGCGGTTCCCTACTGCCTTGCCCTGACCCCAATGTCTGGAGTGGGTGCATGAAATCTCCTACACGGCTTACCGGAGGAGATGTGTGTGTGCTCCTATTCATGTCATCATCAAGGGCATATCTCCCGTGAAAAGATCAAATCATTAGGACTGTTTGCGGCGACGCAGGACTATGCAGGATTTCATATGGGTACGGAAGAGTCAGGTGCGGGCATAGTACCGTAAGTTGTTCCCTGGTTTTTCTTTTAAGGGAAGAATAGATTAAATTTGGGAATGATGTTAGAACACTTTTTTTCTATGAAAGACTTTTTAATTTTCATGGTGTTATTCCATAGCAGCACCTTCATACGGCATACGATTCTGATCCCCGGTGTGGCAGGAATTAAATTTTCAGTGCATTCACGGTGGGAACGCAAAATAAAGGGGATAGATCCTAAAAGGTAATTTGGATCCTTAATATGAGAGTGTAGATTGGTCCGAAATTGTGTATTTACGCCAGGAATGACATAGAACATGTCGGCGCGGGATGATGGGACCCCCCCTCACGTTAGCAGATCATTAAACTGATAAATAAATAATTATTTAATTTTTTTAATGGTTAAACACATGTCTCTCTTTAAAGGAAGATCAAATGGGAAAACTGAGGGAACTATTGAATCTGGAGATTGCTGTTTACCAATGGAGGGGTGTAATTTTCATGGGCATGGCCCTCCTGTGAAAAATGGCCATATGGGGCATTTTTCTAATTTTTCAATCCCAGGCGTTGAATTTATAACATTTGAACAGAGGCTCGGATTACAATTCTGAGACTGTCGTGGCACTCCGAATGCGTAACATGCCCCGGGAGCAGCTTTACCATGACCCCGACGAGAGTTTCAGATGGGGTCCTTTCATGGGTGATTAAAAATTAATTAAGTTAATTTTTATTTCCTTACATAAACCAAACCCTCACCTCCTTCTACATTTTTTCATCCTCTGGTAGAATGAGCTCTAAATCAAAGAATCCCTCCAATCCCTCATGTTCCTCTCCTCTCATCAATAAGGGTGTTGCAGATCTGGCACTGGAGGATCCCTCGCGATGCTTTGGGCTACGCTGAAATAGGTAGGAGTTCTTCGTTTCGAGTTTTAATTTCAAACATTAATCTTTGAATTGAAATATTATCATTGAAATAGTATTATTATTTCTTGCGAAACCCGTAACTGTGTATTATATGTTCTGATATTTTCGACGCTTGTTACGGTTCATAAATCCGAGTCTCGATGAGTCTGGGGTGGTCCGTTGAAGTTTTTGGTGGGTTTTGTGCTTTTTCGGCCGGAATTGGGGGTTCCGGTGTCGGTCTGGCGAGCGGCAGACAGACCAGGCAGTGGAGGTTCTTTTAGTAAATTTGGAGGAGCGACAGCTTCAGCGAGGCGGTTTTGGCAGGGCAAGGCGGTGAGCGGCGGCGGCTCCAGGTGGCGGGCATGGTCGTCGGCACTCGGGTGGACCGAGGTCTTGGCCAGTCTCCGCGCGGGAGATCGAGACTCGCGTTCAACAGGTTTCTGCGTGAGACAATGACCGGCCATGAGGGACAGTCAGTGCTGGGGGTGGATCGTGGGTCCACAGCCGACCCGCGTGGCTGAGCAGCGGGCCAGCGCTGCGAGCCGGGTCGGCCGACGAGGCTTCATCCCCTCTGCCTTCAGACACCTGTAACTTTATCTAAAAGTTTCTACTTTGCATTCTGTCTATGGTAGTGTAATACTCTACTCGAGGTGAATGTTTTTAGATTGTTTTGGAGATTTTTAATTCCCAGGATGAGAGCTCGGTTGCGCAACACGCTTGTTAAGTACTACGTCCATATTCGTGTTTTGGATGGAGTAGACACATCTGATGTCCGATTTAAGCGATGTCTAAGGAATTGTAACCCTGGATCTGATACGAATATTTCCAAGGTGGTTTTCGAGCGCTGAATCCAGATTTGAGACGTCGGCCCCATGGACTGCCTTTTTACCTACGAGCAGCGTTTGCAAATTTTTTATTGGACGTCCGTTCGGGGCGTGTGAGGAGTCGTTTCTAGTTGTTTTTACGATGGTATTTCAATGACTCAATCCGCCCGCTTAAATTCCGCATTGTTGTGCGAGACCCATGAGGGACGTTTAGGTAGTTGGCAGTGATTTCAATCTTTATCATTGAGTTTCTGTTTCAGACAAGTGGATAGTCAATCTTGTGTACTTTTTAGAGAGGTTCGCAATGATACATTCCGTTCATTGAGCTTCGGGACTGAGATGTGGGTCCCACGAAGCACTACTCGTGTGCAGTACGACAAAATGCATCTTTTTCTCTGGATATCCATTCCACACGAGTAGTCAGTTAATTTGACATAATTTTCTAAGGGGATATAAATGGTCTGATGTGCCCGACTGTTTTTGGGACTGAGGATCGGCACCACGGGACGTCGTTCAGGTGTAAAGCAGTGTAGCACGACTTTTCCGTCGGATATCCATTGGAGGAGAGTAAATAGTAATTTTCACGTATTTTTACGTGGGGAACACAATGGTATGATCTTCATGGATGTGTAGAGACTCATTAGATATCTCATTAAATGTGGATGTACAGAAGGTGTACTAGTGGTGGTTCTTCCTACGGTGTTTGTAGAAAACCATTGGCGTGTGATCACGTTCACTACTACGAGAGTGAAGTGAGTTCTTAATGATATGTGGTTGGTCGAGATAGGGACATGGAGGAAGCAGGTTGGCGAAGATACATTTCCTCCCATCGCGTTGGATTTTGGTGCCATGTGTTTGATAGCCATTGGGCTAGATATGTGATATACTCTAGGAGTATATAGGAATGATTGAAGGTATATGTTGTAGTTTGTACCTGAGGACGTTTGTGAACATGGTTTGTAGATGAGTTTGGGACACATGTCCTGTGGGTCCCATGTGTGTGTGTCCTGTTCTACTCTACGTACCTTTAACCACTCGTGACGTAGAGGGTCCTCCTGTTCTCCATGGTTTGACTGGCAGAGTTTTTTGGTTCCCCTGTACTTACTGCTAAGGGGGTTTTTCATGTTGTGCCTCTTTCACTGGACTGTGACATCGTTTACCATTACGTGTGTTCTTATAGTGTGGGTTTGCTACCAATTTCTAGAGTGTGTTGTCTCTCTCTACTTTGATAGTAAACCCAGTGGATTGGATTATGTATCAACCCAAGAGGCCTGGGGAGATCCTCACATTCCTTAGTGTTCTATAGTAGGGTTCTTTGGGTATCTGTGTGACCAACACATTATGCAGGCACCGATCCTCTACCTTGGAGGCTATTTCCAGTATTGTACGGAGCCCCCAATGATCCCTGGTCGCAGAATCCCTAGCTGTGTATCAAGATCATATCTTTCATTCTTTATCTATCATGACGTGTTTCTCACCACGTGTTCCGGTTACCTGTGGTGTACCATCCAGCAGGGATGGCCTATGAGGTACCATCCAGCAGGGATGGCCAGTGGTGTACCATCCTATTGGGATGACCAGTGTGGTAACATCATGCTCAGATGGCCATAGTAGATCCGTGTCTCCCTCTAGTGGATTACCCTTTCGTGGGGTTGGGCAGTGGGAACCCGTCAAATTTGGGAAGACCTCTCGATTGTATGACATGGACGTGTTGTGGATTGACGCTCCCTCAAAACTCTCATGAACTAGGGGTGCTTTCCCGACCGAGACACGTCCTTATGACGCGACCTAAAACCATGATGGCGATTCAGTGCCACACAAAGAGGATAGAGTCATGGTGCGGTGATTTGAGCCCCTTGACATTCTGATCGGGGAAGACGTACGGATACTGGGCATCGATGGTGTTCACTCCTGTGACTGTTGGCTACTCACTTTATTAGGTTATGCTATGGGATGGAGATCCCCTTGCGATCTTGTTTGGGTTTCTTGATTCAGAATATGGATATCTATATTCCTTGTTCCAGCACCCACTCCTTGGATTTGGTTACACTCCTTCCAGGAGAGTTGAAGACGCGTGAGGGATCCATGCTCTTTCTGAGTGTAGCTTCTCCTAGTTGGATGAGTATACTCTCCTACTATAAGTAGAGAATACTCGATGAGAAGTTTCATCTTCACACCATTTCATGCTCCTTGTGCTTGGACGAGTCTACTTCTATCCTCTTATTGGGTTGAGCTATACTCTTTATTGCACTGTCTATTGTAATCCTTTACTATTCCATGTTTGATCTACTCCTCACCTCTTAAGAACCTCCATTGTTTCTCCCTAGAGCCTTCTTAGTATCCTACTAAGTATTTTTATACTCCCCCCTGCTTTGGCTTTTCTCGCACATGGTGTTCCGTTGCAGATGACAGACAGGTTGGTCGTGACTTCAGTGGAGCATAGGAGTTTAGGACCTTGGACCGTGTGCAGTGGTCGTAGTCGAGTTCCAGGTGTGGGAGTCTCCCAGATGTTTAATTTTGTTTACCTGTTGTTTGGTTGTGTTACTTTTATGGTTGGGCATGTATATTTACCTTTTCTATTTCAGTTTACCTTTCACTTTTACTTTGTACTGTTTAGATGTCGATGCACTTTTGTGGTTGTTTATTGCAGTTAGTACTTTACTTTTCCTTTTACTCTTCACTTCTACATTGAGTGGGCTGCGTGGGTGTGTACAAGTACTCAGGAAAACTCCTCCCCGAGTTTTTTAGCCTTTGGCGCTTGTCACCATCCCTTTGCCTATGGATGCTGGGTTGGGGTAGTTGCGGTGCGAGCCTGGGTAGTGTCTGGTCGTGATAGTGGTGGAATCAAAATTATATCGGTTCATGAAGAGGTAGCCCTTTGTAGACATGATCGATGGTTTAGTTTGACATTTGATATAAGTAGATATTTATATAAGTGAAGATACTAAAATAATGAAATCTTATTAATTGTTTGACTCATGGAATTTTATTTTAAAAAATTAGAATATGTTTTAAGTAAGTTGGAGTGAAAATAAAACATAAATGCTTGATTAAAATCAATATTTATTCTTCAAACAACAATGATTCCACAATACCTTAAAACAACAATGGTTATTGTTGTTCATATAAACATTCCACTAGATTGATTTAATGGATTTTTTTATGGATTTTTTTATTTTATTGAATATGTGAAATGGATTTTTTTGTATTATGAAATGAGATGTTGTGGTTCCATTTTAGAAGAGTAGGCTATGAAAAAGTAATAAATATTTATAATATTAAACTATTGTAAGTTAAGATTCAATTAAAAATGGATCCTCTATGAATTATTAATAATATTTTATTATAATGGATCAAAATAATCATATAAAATATTTTTTACATATGTTTATCATGGATTATAATGCTTATATTTTGTTTTTAACCCCAGGTCAAACACTTTCAATCTTACCATGCCAACAAATATTTTAAACATATGATGGTTAATATAGATAGAATAAATGAAATAATTTCCCCTAAATGGACCATGTATGATATTATAAACCATATCCTACTCACTTTGCATAATACAATATTTCGATAAATTATATATCATCTCATAAAATATTAATAATTTTCAAATATCTCTACTGTAATACTTCAAAAAAAATTCATCACATTGAATATAATAGCATAATATATGAAAGAAAAATTAAAAAAATATTTTTTTATACCCCTTAAATTTCAAGGGAATCTAAAAACTAGATGATCTCATTATTTACCTCAAATTATATAACATTTAATACATTTATTTTAATTTATTTTATTTTTCATTAAACTAATAATTAAGGAATCAATGTTGTATAATTATTTATTTTATATAATTGTTCACTAAAAAATCAATATAAATTACCATTATGATAACAAATATTTTATTTTTAAAATAAAATTTATAAATGAACATATATCATTTTTGTAATAATGTAAAAATTATTATTTCTACTAAAAATAAGTTTGTGACTTTTTTAACTTTTCTTCAATTAATATAATATAATAGTCATAATCGAATCCAAAATGAGAGAATATGTACTATAACAAACATCGGGATGATTATTGATGAGAAATAACAGTCCAATGAAATTTATGTTTGTTTTGGAAAAATTATATATAACTTATCATTCCATTATTAAATATTAATTAACTAGTTTACTTTTAACCATGTTAACAGAAATTACTGTGATTACTATTCATATTGGAAATATCGAGGAAAATGAATTAATAAATTTGATCAATGGAATGTTAATATAAAATCAAATTTTCCAAAATTATAATAAAAAATGTCAACAATTCATATGAAAATTAAATCATCAAAACCTGATGAATAATAGTTTTGTAGAAATATTTATTTTTTAGGTATAAAATTAATTTATAATAATGTTGTTTTTTAAATAGTATTTAATAAACTATAATTGAATTATAATAAATTAAAAACACATATTTAAATTTTTTATACAAAAAAATTGAGTAATCATTTATAAATAAATTAAAATAAAAAAAATTTCAATATTAATTAATATTTTTATTATTCATTAAAAAATTATATTTTTTAGAAAAGTCAAAAAAACACCAGAAGATATTTTTTAAATTATGAATTTAAATGTCAAAAAACTGATTTTATAAAATAATGCTACTTAACATTCTTGAAATTATTTATAATATTTTCTCATAAAAATAAAGAGAAACGATTTTAATGAAAATATATTTTAAAAAATTATAATGGTATTACTACAAATAAAAAGATTTTTTTATTCATTTACTAATGAATATCTATATATTAGGACCCATATAATTATTTTATAAATTTTTATTATTAATCATTCATGAAAATTTATCAAATATGTTATAAGGTTAAAATTAAAATTATAATTTTTTGATGTTTGTTTATGGTCGATGTTATGAATCTTTTACTATATCAAATTTAATATTTCCTATTAAAATATAAAGATATTATATTACCACCACCCCTTTAGAAATATTTTAAACTCAATTATAATTCTGTATTTGTAGCTAGGGTTTTTATTCTCAAACTACCTTTGTTGAAAAAGAAAATCTCAAAAGGGAAACTAGAATTCAACTTAAAAATAGAGAAAGGGATGTTCAAAGGTTTTATGAAATAACACATTTTAATATTCCAAGTAATATAAAATAAATTGGAAGATAAAAAATAGATATTGTAAAAAAATCATAACTTCTATAAACTGTTAGAGACTAATAGAGGACATTGAAATGAAAAAGATAACAATTAAAAACAATTAATCTTCTATGAGTTAAAAGGCCATTACATTCATGATACAAAATGTAAACAGATAACATGTTTTTCCTTAAAATTATTTCCCCCAATGTTTAGAATGTATTTCACAACCTAGACAGATAAAATAGGGAAATATACTTACTTTTAAAAGATGAATGATATCTTTTAATTAATTTCCATCAAAAAATAGTATTGATTTCTAAAAGCAATGAGTGTTCAAAATGTATTTTATGTCTAAGGAACTAGAATCAACTTTTAATGGATAAAATTGACTTAAAATGGTAAATAATATATTCTTAATATCATTAGACAATAACCATAATAAAAATGGTTATGAAATGATAATATAATTCATGATATTAAAAAACCATTATATAAAGAAAAACTACATAAATTTCCGAAATTCAATAGTAATACTGAATGTTAATTCTAGATCGTTAATTAAATAAATATCTTTTAATGTTCAAAAAACTATTCCAAAATAAGATTTAAATAAAAATGTTATATTTGATCACATAGTCAACCATTATTAATTTAATATATATCTTCCAGTATTACATCAACTTCTCTTAAAGTGTCATTACAAAAATTTAAACGTCAAAATATCATAATCTCAATTATATTCTAATATTTTCAATAACTAACCTAAATCAGCATAAATACACAAAAATATCATATAAACATACAAAAAAATTCTACCTTTACTCCGAAAAAATGACAAAATTTTTCTATTCACCTTAATCCCATAAGGGTCCAAAAGTAGTGATCTTCTTACAAAATAGCATTAATCACTTAATAAACATATAAAATCAAAATCCCATGTTTGTTATAAAAATAAAATATATGTCCCAAAATTCAACATAATATTTATTTTACAAATGATTTATGTATATATTTTCTTCATTCTAAATTGGAATTTACAAAGGCTAGTAGTAGGCACTATGCCCTTATCTCCCTTCAGTTGTGGGCTCAAGCATTATGGATTTTCTAACTTTGACTAGTTATATCTTAGCCTTTTATTTGTCATTTTTTATGAAACTATAATCCCTATAACATTCAATAAATCTATGAAATTTCCAAAAAATAAAAATTATATATTCAGCATTAATGAAAAGTTTTAACCTCGATTTTTATCTCAAACCATTAAATTTTCATCCCAAAGAAACATTACTATCTCAATGTAAAAGATCTTATAAAAGAAAATGGAAATCTTTATCATTATAATTATGTCCATGAATGGAATTGGTCATTATTTTTTAAAAAAACTCACATGATAATCAAAAGGAATACATATAACTCAAACATCTTTCAAATCTCAATAACAATCTCCTAAAGTACTCTCATCATAAATATAGTAGTGATACATTTAAACTTATTGAAATTAATTAATATAGAACTAATTCTTAACACTTGAATGTTGACCCCTTAGTCATTTAATGTTATTTATAATCACTTATGTATTATTTCCCACCATATACATTAATAATTCTTTCAATTAAAAATTTATATAATTCATATCCAATGATTCATCTATGTCAAAATATAAACCATGAAATATTGAATACGTTTTATATAATATTTCATTTTTCCACATAAGAAATAGCAATTGTAACATCCCTATTTTTTCTAATGGTACAAACCATTGATTATCATCATAATTCACTAGTTTAGACCTTATAACATTACATAATCTAGCCAAAATGGTCTTGAGTGTTTCTGTGAACTATTTGGATACCAATGACTTTAATTTTACAAAAAATGACAGGGATCTAAGAGTTAGAGGATTCATGTTGCCATGATCATAGGGTTTTCTAAACAATGGGGGGGGTTGAAGATGGGATTATGGGGCTTTGAAATTTTTTTCAACTATGTGATCCAAGGTGAGTGCATGTGGGTCGGGTTCTATTATCTATTATTGTGGATTATGCATGTCTGGTGGATGACTAGACAAATAGTGAACCTAACCCATGCGGGGATCCCACCAAATGTAGAAGTAGGTGCATGGTTAGAACACATTTTTGGAAATATGGGTGGCTAAAACGTGTCACCCAATTATGGTGGGTGTTTTTATTATTTTTCCATGGAAATGATTTAAAACCAAAACCTTATTATACTCTTCCAATAGATATATTCAACAAATGTTCTACTCTACACTACTCCATCTTGATATTTTTACCCCTCCATCATTCATTGTCAAAATTATTCATTATTAGATGCATTAGAAATCTTGAGGTAAGCTCTTCACTCCACTTCCTAGTGTTCTTCTGTTTTCATATTCTCTGTTACACTATTTGGGTGGGAGTTATTTTCTCATAATTTTATGGATTTAGTAGATTCCTTCAATAACACTTGTTCTACATCGATTAATGTGATGAAAATGGAATCTTGGTCATGTACAAGAATTAGTTAGGTGTTCTAGTTCATTTATATGAGTTTTATTGCATTTATACTATGTGCAATTTGTTCATGCAGTAGAATTTTCGGGGAAGAATTTTAAATTGGTTAATAAATTAAATGAAATTATTTTTCATGAGAGTTATGCCACTAGATATTGTAGAATCATTCTTTGGTTGACCACCTATACCTACACAACCCAAATTGGTCTGTTTATTACTTATTGGATTAATTACCTTATCACAAACTATCTAAATACTAGTCGAGGTGTTTTGAATATATAATAAATAAATTTAATTATTAATTGAAGTTACTTTTAATGGGATGCCTTGAATTAGACCCTTAAGACCTATTGTTTTTCCATATTATACGTGTTTCATGAAAATTTATTTTTTTATACCTTGTACTTCAATCTCAATGGTTATTTACATATTCAATATTTCTGGCTAGAAATAAATGCTTCATATAACCATTTTGAATTATATAGATTCAATTAATTAATGGTCATATGTCATCTATATTTATATGATTTATATTCATTTGGTCCAGGAGAAAAAAAGTGTCTGGACATAAAGACGATATGGATGGGCTCGTCGTGCTTGTATTTGGATCTTATTGATACACTGGGAGTGATTCATGGATTAACATGTACGAGATCTATAGGTGGATTATTTATACCCATGAGTAACACCAGTTCTATAGGGGGGAAAATATAGACTGCCCCATTCGCAACACATTTACATCATTCCTTAGTAGGTACTCACCTCCTTATGTGAGATATATGTCATGTGATCCTATATTTTTCATACACCATGGTGAGAGTGATACAAGGGACACCTTGTATGGGTCACATTGGATAGTCTCTATGGTATAGATTACTTCAAGAGAACCTAGAGTGAACCCTGGTATTCAACTATGGATATCCATAGATTGGATCCCTATTCCATACTAGAATTGATGGTTTTTTTCATAGTATCCACATTAAGAGTTATTTTTAAAATTTTCAATTTCCATAAATGACCCCCCTTGGGACATGTCCACCTATCCAAATCACATTATTGATATCAGTGCACAAGTATAGATTTAGTTATGATGATATATATGCACGCCTTATAAAATTTATATAGGTTTCTTGATTCAAATACAACCGAATTATTCTGAATAAAGTAGTGGTAGTCATGTATTCGGAATGAAGCAGGACATTCATGTTTAATTTTTTTAATTTCCAGGCATTTACATCTACTAGTACCCTATTAATTTTATAGTTTAAAGTCAGTATAGATCTATAAATCTTTTTTTGTGGTCTAATATGTATATCTTACACCATTCATAGTATGTATTTGTTAACCAAATAATATTTAAGGTTTTACGTATAGATACCTTGGAGTGTCCATCTTACAATACATGATTGATAGTTATAGGACATAGTGTAGGAGAAAGGTAAAAATATTATTATCATTAATCTAGTATTATATTATTTTTAACCTTTTAGTATTTTTGAAAATCATGTTTTATATTCATGTATCCACAATTCTACATGTACTCATTTTTTATAGTTATATGAAATATTGATTTCCATCTTTGGTGTCTATTTATTTTTTAACACCCATATGTTGTTTATTTCTGTTAGATGATTTATTAAATTTATATTCACTGACATCTTTTTGTTACTACAACTTCTACTAATTATTATTTATTCTACGACTCTATGATCCACTCATTTAGATTAGGGAATATTCTCCCCACATACACACCTAGGACCATCCCTACTAGTCAGGATCCTCTAGCGTATAAGAAGGTGTACATAAGGTCATGAGGCCCACAATATTAGGTCACCATAATGTAGAATCCATGGTGGGATTCTATAATGTGGTATGAGAGGATTTTTGACATTTTTCTTTCTATTTTGGTATTATAACTAATACTAGTTTTTTTAAAATTAGTAATTATACTATGATTGGGATTAGTTATCCCACAAACAAGGGAAACCCAAATTACATGGAATGAATTAATGGTTTTCATGCTTGTATTTTTTGCAATTTATTTGATTTCACCATTTTTTGACATTGTTATTTTGGTCCATTATTATTTTTCATATTATTATAATGGGTTTTTAACTCAGACTAATTATAAGAAGGAATATCAAATTCGTGCATAATATTAAGAATTATAGGTATTCAATTTCATTCAATATGTAATGTCATATATGTATTTCTACATGCGCTATCTATTTTTCATGAGATTTTTGTGGCGCCTTTTATGTATGTATCAATAAGTGTATGATTTTATTAGGATGAAATAATTGGTTTATTTCAATGGTGGAATCATAGTAAATATATTATTTGACAGTAGATGGTTTTACTAATGAATGTGACACAAAATATGATGAATGATTACTTATATATTTTGGGATTGTAAATAATTAAATAAACTCACATAATATGACAGATGAATCTTGTTACAGATTTTAAGGGCCATATCGTAGTTACATGATATTTTAATTGCATGTTATAATGATTCTGGGACATCATAAATTGTTATTAGTGATATAATTAAATGAGTAATGATATTAATAGCCAATATAATATGATAAAATTTCAATATAATTATATTTCAAAATTGAAATGTTATCATTAGATGAATATGATAAATGAAAAATCAATGTTATTTTCCTCATTACCATGTATTTAAATGTCTATTTACCAGAATCTATAATAATTTTTATGAGACATTTACCCCAAACAAACATTAGAAGTGGTTAGTAGGTTGTGTCTCCAATGATATTTTCATTATAATCATTCATATCACATAGAAATGGATTTGGAGTATCCATAGAGATGTGACCTGAATACAGGGAGGATTCCAGCTCCTCATTCTGGTTATCGTATTTCAAAACATTTTAAATTTTATCTAAGGAGTTCTCTTGGATATTGTATAGTTATTCCACCACAATATCCCCTAGTCGTACACTGATAAAGAGCCTACATGCATGCTTCATAGGTGGTTGTCACATACACTCCATGGAATCCTCTTAGAGTTCTACCTGAGGCTCCACCTATTTATCGTACAATGGTTACTGATGCATAGTTCTATTATAGCTTCTTACACATTATGCAGTTTGTATAGGATGGTCCCTGACCTGCCCCAACTATGGATTAACTCACTCAAGAGATTCAAATAATTCATCCTTAAACCATTTTAGGGGGTGTAAACGTCATTTTACTGAGTCATTTATTGAGGCCATTTTTTTAATAATTTTTTATGTTGAGAAGTCTCCCGAGAAGAGGGAAAAACTCTCAACCTACATTCTATGTTACTCTTCCATGAGTTTGTCAGATATAATATCTCAAGATGAAATTTAATATTGTATGGTCTTGGATGAAGTGAATATAAGATAATACGACCACTTATTTCCAGATACAGTGAGGAATGATATATTATAGAAATTAGTTCATTCTTTAGATGTTTGAAATGACCATGATAGGGTATTTTCCTTCATTCATTAGGCTCTAGTATTTTTCTATGACTCTGATCAATGATGTTTTGATGAATATGTGTAGATTTTAGGATGATCGTATGTAGAAAATAAATTCTTAGGTAAAAATATTCTAGGTGGGTCAATGTTTCTACGTAGTGAACTATATCCTCCTAATAGAATGGAACCAGAAGGATGATGGAAGTGTGAGTTTGGGATGCTCTTTTTCAAGGTTGGGCAATAGTTCATCTAGCTACAGGAAGTGACATCTTCAGGGATTACATGGAGGTAGCACAAAAAATTTTAATTGCACTAATAGTTATCTTGTGTTTCACTAGTACGGCAGGACAAGGCATAAAAATCCCTAGTTCATGAGGATATCGATCAACTGTTGAGAATTATGTATGATTTATCACCTTATATTCTTGTGCTAACCATTTAATATATATTCAAGTGAGTAGTGGTCTATAGGGACACATATTTCAGTTAAAGGATCATTGAATACATGTTAGGATAGAATTTATCATTCAACCTGATGATCAGAATGGGGAGGGGCTATAGATGATGATGTCATACCTCAATGGTTCAACATCTGTAATGTGGACCTACACAGCAAACACATGCAGCATCTTAGGGTCACAATTCATTCCATATCTAGGAAATATATTATATTCCAGATGATAAAATTATAGGTCCTTATATATTATGAGGTAATACTGTTTTTTATTCTACGTATTTTCTTCCTTTTTAGATACATCTTCCTCTCATTATTTTATATCTTTTATGATTATGGATAGTCTATGTCTTGAGATAGATTACTCTAATGTTGTGATGACTCTACATACACTGTTAGGCTACATATAAAAGTTCATATTCTAGTAAAAGGGTGTCCCTTGATATAATATGTTACCCTTTCTTATATATATTATTCATCCTCTAGATGACATACTTTGATGTCATTCTCAGTATGGAATAACAAGTGGCATATCAATCCCATGTGGATTTCTATCACTGGTTGATTTTGTTTCCCTCACCTGACTATAGCACATATTTTCATAATGGAGCATGAGAGATCAATCCTAGTAAATCATGACCTGAGTATCAATGTATAGTAATAATGATAACCTAAATTGATAATCTATTTAT